>CADCXT010001098.1:0-303827 GCA_902806775.1 Microtus agrestis
TTGTAATATGAGCAGCTATTGTGCCCTATTCTGGTACAACCTGAATTGTCAGTGGTTGTTCTTTATATCTTGTAATATTTTCCCCAGAAAAATATAAGTTAATTACTCTTTTCTTTCTAAGATTGAGGAAATGTTAACCTTTGTATTCTGTTATAGTAACAAATCACATCCCAACAAGTTCATTGTTATATTAGATACATACAGTTTTAATGTTTGTCCTTCTGACCCTGTACATTTGATGCATCTTATCTTCTGCTTTACATGAGATAAAGTTCCAATCCCTAAACACTGAATAATTATGTCCTGCAAAGACAAATTTGGAAGTCAAGGTTTTGACGAAATTATTGCTACATTCACACCTGTGTTTAGCAGTTTTTTCAAAAACAATGACATTTATTTCAATTTTGGCATTTGTCCATCTATAGAATTTTGTCAAAATATTTGCTTTATGGTTTCTCATGAATTCTTGTTCTTTCTTCTACAGCTGTTATATTATCCAGAGCAGGATGGTTTATTATCATAGGCTTTAGGTTCATTATTTGCTCACGGAAAGTGTTTCCTCTACAATGACAGGAAACAACTGGATAAGATTTTTCATAGATGCCTACAAGAAGCCCCTCAAGGATTTCCCACACAAAAAATAATTACCTTGAATATTCATCATTGACCTACATTCATTAATCTAATGTCTGTCTTTGCAACATCTTTCATATAATGCAAAAGACATGTGTATTTTAAATGGATTATTCTTAGAAAAAACATTTTTTCTTGGAACTCCCCATCTACAATCCTTTTTAAGGTGACCTGTTTCCCACAATCATTACATTTTTATGTAAAAGTGGATAATTTTAATCAAATAAAACAATAATTACAATTTTTAAGAGATAATAATAAAACGAAGCTATTTTGTGGTAGTCTATAGTTGGAAATGTTTTATGTCTGAAAGTTAAGAATAAAGAAAATTAATAGAAGCAACAAAAATTAGAGTCCAGATATCAAGATGGCCAACATTCAGTTCAATAAGATTGTTCATGTTGTGATTTTAAAAGTTTTTTCTTTTTCTTCTTTTTTATTTTCACACACACACACACACACACGCATATATATATATATATATATATATATATATATATATATATATATATATTCTCCACTTCTATTGTTTGGAACAATTTCATGTGTATTGGTATTAGTTCTTTGAAAATCTTTAATTCTGCACTGAAATCAGCTGGTCCTGGGCTCTGTTTTTTTGTGTGTTTTGTTTTTTTGGGGGTTTTTTTTTGGTTGGAAGACTATTGATGGCTGTTTTGGCTATTTATATTTTTTAATTTTATAGGATTATTTAATTTATCTTGTCTTGACTTAATTTTAGTAAGTGATATTTATCCAGGAAAATGACCATTTTTCTTAAGTTGTCTGGGATGGCTCCTGTGGTCTCTTAATATTTACAAAACACTTAAGTAGAACTGTCTGGCTTTTATTTCTTACATTGAGAAGTCAGGTGTAATTCTGATAGGTCTGCTTTTATATGTTACATGGCCTTTTTCCTTTTAGCATTTAATATTCTGTATTTATTGTGTATGCTTAATGTTTTGATTATTAGGTCATATTAGGTGATGAGGACACTTTTTTTGTGGTCCTGTAGTATTGAGGTAAGCAGGCCTGCTTTTCATCCCATCCGGCTCCCGCACGGATAGCTTAGCCCCAGAATAATTACATGGAAACTGTATTCATTTAAACACTGCCTGGCCCATTAGATTCAGCCTCTTATTGGCTAATTCTCACATCTTGCTTTAAACCATATTTAGTAATCTGTTTACCACCATGAGGTGGTGGATTACTGGGAAAGATCCTAACCTGTGTCTGTCTTGGGTCGGAGAATCATGGCATCTGCTTGACTCTGATTTCTTCCTCCCAGAATTCTGTTCTGTCTTCCCTTCCTACCTATGTTCTGACATATCAGACCAAGCAGTTTTCTTTATTAATTAGTCAATGAAAGCAACAGATACATAGAAAACACTCCTATGTCATTTCCCCTTTTTCTGTTTAAACAAAAAGGAAAGCTATAACTTTAACATAGTAAAATTACATATAAAAAAGTTATAAAGCAAGAATTACAGTTAGAATATTTATATGTATTTTATCTTTTATCATAACTAAGGAAAACCAAACCTATGACTATTCATTCTTCAACTCCATCAAAGATTCCAGAAGATTATAATATTACCTAATTAAGCAAGAAGTAAGCAACTTCTAAACTTTAGAAGTGACAGAGACATTTTGCTGCCTATACAGTCAGGCAAAGTTCTTTTGTACCATTGGGGCATCCATCTTCAGCCTACAGACCCATAGTTTCCAGCAGAAATTTCCATGAAGCGGGAAATTTCAAAGGCAGTTTAGTTACTATCTTCTGTGTCCTGCAGAATGTCTCACAGACACTTTCATGAATCAGGAACCCCAATGGATCATCACACCTTTAGGCAAGTTCAGCAGTCCTCTCTCTTTGTGTCCAGTTTATGCAATAGTCCAGGCAAGTTCAGTTTCTTGTCCAAATGGCTATCAAACTCCATAAGGAGCCTCTTTCATGCCCCTCTTCCTCTTGAAGTAGCTGGTGCTGCCAGGAACAGAAGTGTCCCATTGTCATGAAAAATCCTAAATTATTAAAACATTTAAAATGCCATATTCTGTAGTCTTTGAAAGATATGAAGAATGCCTATTTAACTGAAATATATCTCCATATATCTAGAAAATCTAACTAACATGACTACAAGCTTGACTATTATTGATGATTATCCATTAACAACCTATATTTCCTGATTATACATTACATTTTTAAATGAACTACACAATCACAATACCTTAATCAAGAGAAGAAATACATGTACATATAACAAAATTGACCTTAAAATTCATGCCAATGCAAATTATTCATATCTATATCATATCAAACTTTAAATGTAAAAGAACATTTATAAACAATATTTGGGAATATGGGCACAGTTATTTCTCTCCAAACTGCTTTGTGTTGAATGGGGGCACTGTTATTCAGGTCTTTCATGGTATAACCCATGTGCTAGATTCATCTCAGTCAGCAGTTGAGTGAAATAATTTTTGAGGGTGTTCACAGCAACCTCTCAGGAGGGCGTGGTCTATCATACCATATTGGGATAGAAGCAATACACAGGGTCTCATCCTCTGTGAAAACAAAAGAAGAGCTTTTTCAAAGCATCATAACCTCTGATCTAAATTTGGAAGTCAAGGTGTTTTCAAAATATCTGTCTTGGATTAGCTCAGCAGCATTTATAAACAAATATCTTTTAGCAGCTGTTGCTCCTTCCTCAGCATTCAAACAATTCAAAGAGAGCATACTAGCATACAATATCAAGATTCTCTGTGTATTTTCCATCTTTATGCTGCTTATTTTAACCTCTATTTCATTTATTTTTACTTTTATTTTTTGGACAGGTTCTCTGTATATCTTTGTCCAGGAATAACTCTGTAGACCAGGCTGTCTTTGAACTCATAGAGGTCCTTCTGTCTCTGCCTCCTTAGTGCTGTGATTAAAGGTGTATGCTAACACAACTTGAACTCACAGAGATCTGTCTGTCTCTGCCTCCCAGGCACTGGGTTTAAAGGCGTATGCTACCACACCTTGAATTCATAGAGGTCAATCTACCACTGCCTCCCACGTATTGGAATTAAAGGTGTGTGCCACCACACCCAACTACTCTTTTTTTTTCTTTTTTAAGGAAATTAACCTTTTTTCTTTTCTCTGAAAGCCAGCATATATTTTTAACACACAGTAAAACTTTTAGAGATTTTTTTGAATCTCTATTTACTATAAATCTCTCTTTTTCTGACTACATGTGTCTTTAAGGAGAGGATGAAAGCCATGGCTTTGACAACTGGATCCAGCCCATTCCTTAGCTTTCCAACCTCATGTGGAAGGTACCGGCTGTAGCCGTTTTTATTGCCACAACTCTATGGCATTTCAAGGTCCCTGCCAGATAGCAAGCTGCAGCATTCTGCTCACAGACCACACTCAGTCGGACTGCCTGCCTGAAAAATTCAGAGTTTGCCATGGCAGGACGGCCCAGAAAGCTGGCATTTTAAAATGGCACAGCTTTTTTCCTGATATGGCTGAAAATCGAAAGGCATGCATTCAACTTTTGAAGACCATTTAAGTGTTTCATGACAAGACCTCTTAAAAGAGTTGCAGGGGTTTGCAGTTAAAGCTGAGTCAGGAAGCCTTTCTTAGATGACAGCACTTGCTTGCCTCTAGCAAGCAGAGCAGACCCTAGAAATTTCTGCTACCAAGAAAACATGCTTTACTTTATTCTTTCTCAAGCTTTCTCAGGCTTTCTGTGGATTCATTGATCCACGTCTGGGCACCATTTGTAGTGATGAGGTGAGCAGGCCTGCTTTTCGTCCTGTCTGGCTCCAGCATGGTTAACCTTACACCTGGAATAACAACACACAAATTATATTCATTTAAATACTGCCTGGCCCATTAGTTCTAGCCTCTTATTGACTAACTCTCAGATCTTAATTAATCCATTTCTAATAACCTGTGTACCTCCATGAAGTGGTAGCTTACCAGGAAGATTCTAACCACCATCCGTCTTGGGTAGTAGTAGCATTGCATCTGCTTGACTCTGTTTTCTTCCTCCCAGAATTCTGTTCTGTCTTCCCCACCTACCTATGATCTGACATATCAGACCAAGCAGTTTTCTTTATTAATTAACCAATGAAAGCAACAGATAGATAAAAGACACTCCCACATCAGTCCTCTCTATTTGGTGTTATGTAAGCTTCTTGTATCTTCATATTTATATCTTTCTTTAGGTTGGAAAAGGTTTCTTCTATGATTTTGTTGAATATATTTCCTGTGCTTTTGAGTTGGGCTTCTTCTATCCCTATTATTCTTAGGTTTGGTCATTTCATGGATATTGCCTGGATAATTTTGTGCTAAGCCTCTGTTAGATTTAATGCATTATTTTAATGATGAATCTAATTCCTCCAGGGTATCTTCAATGCTTAAGGTTCTCTCTCTCATTTTTTTGTACCATGCTGTTTATGCTTATACATGTGGTCCCTGATCATTTTTCTTTATTTTATGTTTCCAGAATTCTTTAGGTTTCTTTTTTCTTTCTTGTCTCTATTTTGGTTTTCATGTCTTTAATCATTCTTTCACCGATGTTTGATAGTTTTTTCTTGGTTTTCTCCAAGGAACTTGTTCATTTCTTCCATTTTTTGTTCTTATTTTCCTCCATTTCTTTGAGAGAATTAATTACTTGATCTTTAAGAGCCTGAAACAGTCCCTTAAAGTTATTTTTAGGCTATTTTCTTTTTTTCACATCTTGTTGTTTTAGAGGCACTAGTATTTGTTGGTTTCATGTTGCTCTTTGTGATATTGAGTGTGTTCTTATTTTGTCTACCCATCTTTTCATCTGATTGGTATAGTCATGGTCACGTTTCTGGTGAATATTCTTCCAGGTACCAGTGGATCCAAGGCTCAGATGACTTTTTTTTTCCTCCTGATGGAGTCAGTGCCATGGTTCCAGTCAAGCTGGAGGTCTCTCAGCATTTCTGGAGTTTGCTTCACTCTTTCAGAGGTCACTTTGCAATTCCAGAATTCAGTCATACCTGCTTCCCTGGTGGTCACTTGCTTGGTTCTTTTTCCATGCAGGTCACTAGCTCAGAAATGATCCCACAGAGATCACACTGGCTCGGGCTTTGTCGCGTCAAGGTGGTCGGCTCCATTCTGCTCCTGCAGACTGAGGTCCGGTCCTGTAGAGTTCACAGCTCAAGGCTGTAACAGGAACGAGCTGGCTGATTGTCATCCCAGCCACCCCGCTAGCTTACAAATAATCACACAAACTGTATTAATTTAAACAATGATTGGCCATTACCTCTAGCCTCTTATTGGTTAATTCTTACATCTTGGTTTAACACATTTCTATTAATTTGTATGTCACCACAAGGTTGTGGCTTATAAGAAAATTTTCAGCATGTCTGACATGGTGGCTCCATGTTGGCTGGGTCTGTCTCTCTTTCTCCCTCCCTGAATTCAGTTCTGTCTCCCCATCTACCTCGGTTCTGTCCTATCAAAAGGTCAAGGCAATTTTTTCGACCAATGAAAGCCATGCATAGACAGAAGAACCTCCACACCACAAGACTACAATTATAACTTTGTACATTTCAGTGCTTACTCAAACCTCTGGAAATCACCTCTTCTATCAAAGCGTTAGTAATTGTATCTTGGATCAATTATTCCAAAGGTGCTGACGTTACCTTTAATGACCTAATTATCATTTTTCATAGAAAATTGGCATTTTCAAAAGCCAGAATTTCAATTAATTTTTCTAGCTTCTGAATTTGGTATCCTTCTACTTACTGGTGAAGTCAATCTTTGTAAGAAATCCATAAAGGATTATTTTGGGATCTATATAACAGGTAAATGACTCAATTTTCTTTCCTATTCCTCCAATTCTGTCCCACACACTTAAATCTGCTGCACAGAGCAAATCCAGGGTGTGGTCATAATATTCAGCTTGTTTTTCTAAAGTATCATTATCTCCTTTTCAAAAAGTGTGATCTTGGATAATTTTTCTAACTCTAGTTTTATGTTATTGTTCAATAATCTTAGCCTCTTCTCTAAACCAGGTGCTCTATTTTAATTGTGGACCAGGCTCTAAAGAACCTTTAACCAATTATAGTTAGTTGTTAGGAATAATTCCATTGCAAACTGATGACATGTTTAACATTTACTTCACAAAATGTGAATGTATGATATATGTGAAAATTGTTTTCTTGAACCTCCATAAATCCAAAATTAGCACAGGAGTCCAATTAGCTGTAACAGAGTCTCTATCATTTGACAATTCCTGAATGGTTACAGGCTATATTAAGGTTGGTTGTCTCAAGAAGTTAGTATATTCCTCTCTAATTTTATCATGCAGTGATGAAACTAGTTCCCATTAACTTCCTCTGTGAGGATTTGAATATTCTGTGATCTATTTTATTAGATTTTTATATGACCTGCATCTTAGCACTCAAATTAATCATTTTTTGGGATAAGACAAAATTCATAAAGCTGATAATGTTTATAATTGACAATACATAAACCCCATATAACTTAGATATCTTCTCATTTAATCATTCCATTTTCAAACTGTCTAGCATATTATCTACCCTGTAATAGTTTTTCCCATTTTTTTCTTTGTTTTTGCCTGCTTCTTTTTATTTATTTATTTATTTATTAAAGATTTCTTTCTCTACCCTGCCACCACCTCCCATATCCCTCCCCCTCCCCCAAGCAACTCCCCCTCTCTCATCAGCCCGAAGGACAGACCTGGTTCCCTGCCCTGTGGGGAGTCCAAGGACCTCCCACCTTCCAGGTCTAGTAAGGTGAACATCCAAGCAGCCTAGGCTCCCACAAAGCCAGTACGTGTAGACATCCTCCTGGATATTAACCTTCATCAGGCGATGGAAGAAGACAGAGACAGAATCCCACATTGGAGCACCAGACTACAACCCCAAGGTCCAAATCAGGAGCAGAAGGAGAGAGAGCACGAGCAAGGAACTCAGGGCCATGAGGGGTGCACCCACACACTGAGACAATGGGGATGTTCTTTCGGGAACTCATCAAGGCCAGATGGCCTGGGTCTGAAAAATTCTGGGATAAAACCAGACTTACTGAACATAGCGGACAATGAGGACTGCTGAGAATTCAAGAACAATGGCACTGGGTTTTGATCCTACTGCACGTACTGGTTTTACCCATTTTTAATGTGTGGGATAACTATCTTTTGAAAAAGTCTTTTTTTTAAGAAAATTTGTTGCATGGGGATGGAGGAGAATGGAGGGTAGAAGGGAAAGAGGAGGGGAAAAGGGATGGGGAAATAAAACTTGAGGGAACAGGATGGTTGAAATATTAAAATGACAGAGAGAGCAAGGAAAGGTATCTTGATTGATGGAGCCATTATGTGGCTAGAATGAAAACTGCCATAAGAGAAATTCCCAGGAATCTATGAGGTTTACCCCAGCTAAAACTGTAAGTAATTGTGGAGTGGCTGTGTGAAATAAACTTTCCTTGAAGTCAGATTGATGAATGCCTTAAATGTTATCACAGAGCCTTCATCCAGCAACTGATGGAAGCAGATGCAGAGATCCACAGTGGATCATGGGGCTGAGCTCCCAAAGTTCAGTTAAATAGAGAGAGGGAGGAGCAATATTCCGAGGAAAGTGGCGAAGACCATGATGGGGATATCCACTGAAATAGCTTACCTGAACTAAGGGAAGCTCGCCATCTCTAGTCTGACAATGAGGATATCAGTATAGTACCAAACTAGGACCTCTGAATGTGGATGACACTTGTGTGTATGGGGCAGACTGTGTGGCCACTTACAGTGAGGCCAGGATTTATCCATACTGTTTGTTCTGGCTTTTTGGAAACCATTCTCTTTGTTAGGATAATTTGTCCAGTCTAGATATAGTGCAGAGGGCATTGGTGCTACCTCAAACTATTGTGATAGAATTTGTTGTTATCCCATGGGATGCCTTAACCTCTCTGAGGAGTAGATAGGGTGGGATGGGGGAAGATATAGAAAGGGGAAGGAGGAGGGGAATTGAACTGGGATTGGTATGTAAAATAAGAAAATACAGTTTTTTAAATAATTTCAGTAAAATAAATAAAATAAAATAAAAACAAAAAACTTGCTAATTTTCCTATCAGATATACCAACAAGGTTGATGTAGTTATGAGGCTTATTGCTGTTGGCTAGAACAGCAAAAGCCTATCTGGATTTCAAGGTAGATACCTAGTTTGGCAACAGCCTGAGAATTGGGTTCAGGGAGAGCCTGCAAATCACAGTTGGGGGGCAGGGAGAGAAAGAAAGATGGCTTTCTGGAAAACAAACAAGCGATTGATTTGAAGAAGAACTTGTAGTGGATGGCTGCTTGAATTAAGAATCAGCCAGTCTAGAGTGGATGAGTCCTGCTGTTTTTGATCCAAAGTGCTTCTGGACTTTGTGTTTCCGCTGGAGACTGTTTCAGGAGGTTACAACAGGAAAATCCAAAACTTTCTCATAGGTTTGTGGAAAAAAAAGAAAGTAACGCCTAGCCAGGTGGGGTTGTTACCACATGTGCAGCTATAGCAGGAGACCTCCTGCAGCTCCAGCCTTTGCTGGTGGCAAAAAAGCCATAGGAAAATGACTTTTTTGTGAATTAATACTCTAATCATTGGGGACCACAAACAGCGTGGTTAATAAAAACTCAGAGACACATATTGGGGTTCAACCTGAAGATCAGAGAAGCAAAGCAGCCAAGACACTAGAGAGTTCTTTCCTCTCTGAAATTTTCAGACTGAAATAACCATTTTCCTGTGTCATCCTTCCTTTTATTTCTATTTTTGGGATTAAAAGCATGCACCATCATTACCTGTTCTCTATGGCTAACTAGTGTGCCTGCTGTGATCAAAGGTGTATGCCACCAAAACTTGGTCTGAATGGCTGACTACTGTGGCTGTTTTGAATTTTGGTCTTCAGGCAAGCCTTATTTACTGAAATTCAAATGAAAGACAAGACCTGAGTGAAACCTGAAATGATATTAAATGGTACCTTGTCTTAAGGTTTCCATACCATGCCAGTTTTTTTTTCTTTCCACTTGATATCTAACTGGGAAGAGGAAATCTCAACTGAGGAAAGCTTCTAATGCATTCATAAGATTGTCTCATGTCTTTGGCTGTTAAGTACTTTCTTAACTATTTAAGTGAGAGTGCTTGATCTACTGTGAGTGGTGTTATCCCTGGGAAAGTGGTCGTAGGTGAAATGAAAAAGCAAACTGAAGGAGACAGGAAGAGCAACAAAATAAATCTTTTCCTTCCACAAGTTGCCAGAAAGAGCAAGAAAATAAACCTTTTCCTTCTACAAGTTGCAGTGGGTAAGAAGGTTGTATCATAGCACTGAAAAAGAAAATTAAAACAAATTAAGCTTTTCATACCTGCGATACACTAGTAAATACTTTTTCATAAACAAAAATACTTGCATAAATCAGGAAAGATGTTAGATTGTGTTTTATTGGGAATTACTTGTTCATAGACCCATGTTAAATTCTATTATACTAATAATATGACTGTTATAATTTAACTTTCTTCCTGTGTTGAAACATATGACAATATGGAACAGAAACAATTTAAAGCAAAATAATAATAATAACAATAAAAAACTCATTCTTGCACAAGGCTTCAAAAATTTCAGCATAAGGTTCCAAGCTATGCTGATTTCAAGTCTTCAGTAACCAACCATCATGGTAGGAGGATCAAGTGCTAGAATAAGATTTTTACCTCATGACATATGGAAAACAGGTGAAAGGAATACAGAAAAGGGCCTGGATAAATTATGTCACCCAAAAACGTATTCTATGGCTAAGTTTACTTCGAACCTATCACTATCTTTCCATAATATCATCACATTACAAATCTGTCAATCTATTAACTAAAATAAATTAAATAGCCCATATTACTTAATCATCTCTAGAAACACCAACAGAAACTACATAAGGTGTGTTTCAATAATCTGCCAGGCATTTTAAAATCTTAACAAGTTGGTAATTAATATATTTTATCATAAGACTTGAGAGAGGATTCATAGAATAAGAGTATTGACTGCACAATTTAAAGAACTGGAATGTAGATACCAAACTTCAAATAAAGGCAGGTATCCTATATGCCAATAACTTCAGCTTAAAAGGTTTCCGAACTTGGATGATGATTGGGGCTTTCTGATTTCAAGTTTGACTGAGAAAAACAGAAACCAAGGCTCAAGGAGAGACCCTCTCTGAAAAGAATAATCAGAGAATTAGGAGACGTTCTAATGACATTTTCTTGCCTCAGCACATGTACACAAATGTATATTCACAAATGTCCGCATACACTCTCAAAGAGACATGAACATATAAAAGAATAAATATATTATTTTTAAAAAATGATTAACCAGTCAGGTGGTGGTGGTACATATGTTTAATCCCAGCAATCATGAGACAGAGGCAGGCATATCTCTATGAGTTTGAGGGCAGCCTAGTATAGAAGAGCTAGTTCCAGGACAGGTTTCAAAGTTACAGAAAAACCATGTCTTGAAAAACAAAAACATACAAAGAAACATTTTTAATACATTGCAGTTTCCCACTTTGCAGCACAATAACCTTTACTACATGATTTCTCTTCTATTAAAATATTTAAATCTTATATAAACAAATGGAAGCAAAGATGCGTGGTTTATATTTAAACAAATGTCTGGCTTACTAAACATTTTATATAATCTACATAAATCTTAAAAATTAAAAAGAAATGTTATAGAAAAATTTATTCCCTTACAAGGAAATATTTTTTGTTGTTTTTCATATTATATGTAAAGATGATCCTAAAATCATAATTTTTCCTATATACTAAATACTAAAATGGTTTAATGATCATTTACATTCAGTAAATGTCTGTTAACTATATGCAACTAGAGCTTTCCTGTCAAATTAATTAATATGCAAATTTAGTTAGCTTTTACTAATTCTTATTAATGACTATGAAACCTATTAAGATAACCAGATGTTGATAAATGATTACATGAATAAATATTGAAATTTTCAATACTTCTTGAACTGCATGGAAATGAGATGACACAGAATTACTTTTAAAAATCAAGGACATTGCAAAGTTATATAAAGGGAAAATCAATAAGCTATTGCATATCAATTTCATTTCCAAGTACAGGATAGAAAAAGTGACAGATCAATAATAAGACTTTCGTACTTCAGCTAGGTAAAATATATCAAAATAAGTAGTATCTTGGGTAAATATTGGGGAAATTTCATAGAACTCTGTAAAAACTGACTGTTTTTTCTCTTTACTAAAGTGAATAATCATTGAAGACATGAGACAACAAAACTAATTTACAAAGAGATTAAGACTAATATTGAGTCATAAAACCTTTAAGCTGCTTTCATTGTACTCTTCCCTGTAGTGCAACATTCAGTTTCTTTTAACCAGTAAATTTATATAAGCATCATATAACTTACTACTGAAACATCATGTTGTATATAGCACACTGCTGAATGTAGGTTTTTTCTTTTTTGAGAAACTGGAAATTTGCTGAGGTTTTAACAAGGAATTAAATAAAAATAACTAGTAGTGATTGACTTGATTCTCTCTCTCTCTCTCTCTCTCTCTCTCTCTATATATATATATATATATATATATATATATATATATACACACACACATATATATGTGTGTGTGTGTGTCTTATTGTGTCTTGGTGTAAAGTATAAAATAAAATATTTTAATGTTACAATTTTCTCTATTTTTATTTTTTTATGCTTGACTTTTATGTTTTTTTAGTTTTTCTTTTTACATGACTAATTCAAAACTTTTATGATAACATTGAACAAACAATGTTTTCTTTATTTTATATTCATTATAATCTCAGAGAAACCATTTCATTTTGGATATACCTCCAGTTAGTTAATGCTTCCTTACCCTGTTATCTAACATAAAAATATAATATCTTTAGAATTTAAAGTACTTAATCTATGAAAGTAATATAAAATACATTAAAAAATTTTATTTGTGGTACTTAATTTGTCCTTTAGTACCTAAAATTGCTATAAATAGTACCAGAATAAGTCTGATGCTTTTTGAAGAATGTGATGTCAAATATCATATTTTGTATTTTAAAGAAACTTATATAAAATAACCCCTGACATACATGTATACACACTGAATCTCAGCTCTCTCATTTAACTCATTTCTAAACTTCTTATTGGCTAAGTCAAAGGGAAAGATATATTCAAAATTCGAAATAATTCTGTAGTGTTTGTATATTTGAAGAACTGTTATCCAGACTGTAAATATATGTATATGAACAATTAAATATATTATATACTCATAGAAACATATTTCTGAGTAGTTTCAAAGAGATAATATTCACTAGCTAGTGCAGACATACTATTTAAAAGTAGGTAGATGACACATTCACATCTATTTTTAAAGCTGTGCATCATGTTACTGGTGAGGCTAGCTCAGTGCAAGAATGTTTGCCTAGCATGCTCAAGGCTAAGTTTTTAATCTCCATAATTGTAGAGATCATATAATTCTTAAAGTTTATAGTAATAAAGATTGGTATCTATAAAAAATCAAATTCTATTTTAAAAGTTAAATATTCTTCACTAATTTGAATGTCACATATAGGGACATATATAGGTACTTAGTTTTGCATTAAATTTCCTTTTGTGTATGTGTGCATATGTGTAAGCATGGAGCTGTCATGTTCAGGAAGTCAGAGGACAACTCAACTTGTAGGTATTTTCTCCTTCTACCATATGGATACTGGGGAAAAACTTGGGTTGTGATGTTTGGCAGGTTGTTCTTTTACCTACTGATCTATTCTCACATTAACTATATGGCCAATAAGACAAAGCACTCTTGTCACCCTGAGATGTAACCAAATCTTTTTATATCATAGCTGCAATGGCTTGTATGTATGCATAAATCTAGGAAAGCATTTCCAGCAATGCCCAGTTGCTGACCAGGAACACCTACAAAGGAATCTTATTCACTTAAGAATTTTTTTAAGGCAATGTCCTTTCAAATGAATGTTTTGTCAGTAAGTTTTCAGTTTTACACTTTGGAGCCTTAAGCTTTATCACTGTCCTATTATTTTCAAAATGTAGTGCATACATTTTTTGACAATTTCAGGTAATTCGTTTCCACATTTTGAACACAGTTTATAACTGGTGAATCTGTTATGAAAATCTTAATGGTAATTTCAAGAAAATTAGAAAACAACTTATCTAAAGGCCAAGCATGCCACTTTTGGATATATACCCAAAGGATGCTCAGTAATACCACAAAGACATTTGCTCAACTATGTTCATAGCAGCATTGCTTGTCATAGCCAGAACCTGAAAACAACCTAAATGCTCCTCAACCAAAGAATGGATAAAGATGATGTGCTACATTTACACAATGGTGTACTACACAGGGGAAAGATAGTAACATCTTAAAAAATGCAGGCAAATGAATGGATCTGGAAAACATCATAGTGAGAGAGGTAATCCAGACCCAGAGAGAGAAGTATAATATATACTCACTCATAAGTGGCTTTTAGACACAAAATAAAGAAACCAAAACCTACAATTCACAATCCCACAGAACCTAGACAACAAAGAGGATCCTAAAAGAGACATATAGTTCTAATCAAAATGTGAAGTGGAAAAAGACAAGATCTCTTGAGTAAATAGGGAGATTGTAAAGTATGGGAGAGGGGGGTAAAGGAAAGGGAGCAGAGAAAAATATATAGCTCAATAAAAATTAAAACAATGTTTAAAAAGATTAAAAATAGAAACTGATACAAAAATAATTTAAGAAAAAAGAGAAGACATATTCATCCCAATTAAGAAGAAATATTGACTGAGCTTATTACATTTTCTATTCTGTTTACTTTATTTTTGATTTTATTTCTATATTTTACATGTATTTTATTTTACCAATTAACATTCAAATAATAGATTTTTTTTTCACTCACAGGCATACTTAATTTTCATTGACCTCTTACCACTCCTGTACCACTTCCTTCCCACCTTCCAGTCATCCACTCTGTGCTTGGATTTTTTTTAACCCATAGCATTATTTTTCGACTTTAATATTCCATATGTTCTATTAACCTCTTCATCAATTTCTTTAAAGCCTATTTGCCCCTCTTTTGTAGTCCTTTTCTAGTTTTCTGACCTCTAGTCTCATGTATTCTCAAATAAATTACATATAAACTAATTAAAAATTAGGAGTCCCTCATAAGAAAGAACTTGCAGTATTGCCTATCTGAGTCTGAATTGTCAGTGGATATAATATTTTTAGTTCCAATATATTGCTGAATATTAAATACCTTCCTTTTATTTATAGCTGAACAAAATTTCTTTTTATACACTAACATTTTTCATCTTTACTTACTTACATCTTTAAATTCACATTGTTTAGTTGATTCAATTTGGCTTGTATTTCACCTGAATTGACTTTTCTGATATTTTTTTGTCTTGAACCTCCTACATGTTTTCATTATTATTTTTTTAATTTCTTTTTATTGAGAAAAGGAAAAAAAGTTTCCACCTCCTTTCAGCCTCTCATTTCCCTCCCCATCCTCCCACCCTTCTCCCCCTCCCACCACTCCTCTCCCCCTCCCTCTCCAGTCCAAAGAGCAGTCAGGGGGAGGGAAGGCAGTAGTAATTTGGATTGGTATTTTTTTATATAATAAAAAAACTCACAAAGACCTCACAAAGTCTCCTACATGTCTCTGTCACCACTGTGCTCATGGTGTTCCTGATCTTAGACTTAGTAGTTAAGAATATAGTGTTTGTCCAGAAAGTCAGAAAACTTTATTTCTGTCTGCCAGCTCTATATTAGTTTGCCAGGTGTCTTCCATTATTATGGTTGATGTGAAAAAGCAAATAATAATTTTGTTATTCTTGATAATTGAGTAATATTCCATTGTTTGTATGTATCACAGTTTCAGCATCCATTCATTAGGTGATGGGCTATTTTCATTTCCTAGCTACTATGAATTGAGAATACCAATGAAAATGGTTGTGCAACGTCCCTGTGGTAGGATGTAAAGCCCACTGCGGGCATGTTCAGTAGTGATATTGTTGGGTCTTATTGTAGTTCTACTTCTGTAGTTTTGGAGAAATTGCACACTGATTCCCACAGTGGGCAATGTGGCAATAGCTCACATTTCTACCAAGTGTTTAATGTTACACGAATATTAATTGACATTTATATCCCTGAGGATGACCAATCTGTCTACAGCAAGACTGAATATTAAGCAGCTTCAATCTTCATCTCCTTGCTACTAAAGATGTTAAATTATTTTTAAATGTTTAGTGGCATCTGCATGTTTTCATTTAAGAAGTTCAGTTAAGTCCCAAATGCCCATTGTTAACTGAGATATTTTTTAACTTGGTGCTTAGCTTCCTTGTGTTCTTTTAGTGTTGTTGAAATCAGTCTTCTGTCAGATATATAGCTGGCAATGATTTTCACCCCTTCTGTCAGCTACCTCTTTACTCAATTGACATTCAGAAAAGAAATTATGGAAATAATACTATTCACAATAGGCACAGGAAAATAACTCTTTTAGGGGACAGTGTAATTACATTTTCTGTAACATTTTTTATAAATCTTAAGTTTTAATGGATTACTTGTAAAGATACATATTTATACCCATATCTACGTAATTTTGTAATAATACAGCTGTTATTCATACTAACTTGAATCAATCATGCATTGATGAATTTCTATTATAGAAACTGAAAATGTCATGAAATTATAATCTCATAGTTACCTGTTATCAATTGAAAAAATGTGCCCATAACTAAGATTTGACAATAGGGAATAAACTCTCTGCTCCAGACAGTCCTTCGGTAAGATGAAGGGATTAGAGTTCACTTTGCCCCACTCACATAAGTGGATTCATCTAAAATTCCTAAATCCATTCTGAGAAGGTGTTACTGAACATGTTTGAAAAGATGAAGAATAGTTTTTGCCTATAGGAGGTGACTGACATACATGGATATGTGAATGAAGGCAAATTGCAAGATGGACGTATGCATGCAAAATTAAAACCAGTGGTTCAAAATGTATCTCAAAAATTTTGCATTTTTAAAAGCTTCAGTGAACCTTGCAGAATGTAGGGATAGCCTGCCTAAAAGGGGCGGGATTGCCTCGGGCAAATGTTTACTGATAAAATGGGACACCCAGATGCTGCGGGGACCCTTCCTGCTTCCTGTTTCTGTGCTCCGCGGGAACCTTGGTTGCGTGAGTCTGTTCTTTTCATTAAAGTTGTATAAACGTATCCCAATTTGTCTGCATTAATCTAAACCGCCATCAATTGTTGCCCAGTGGGGCTTTGCAGATACCGCCCAGATTCGGAGGCTCCAGGAGGCTACCGCTGGGAGCCAGCGGCACCTCCCTCTCTGGAGGTCTCTCTCTTCACCCTCTCAGCACTGCACCTAAAAGCAGCTGAGATTCTGAGTCACTGGAAATCTTTGGTGCCTGCTAGAAAGTCGACAAACAGAACCGGAGACTTAGCCCAGTAACCGGCTGCACCCACAGCAGGTCCCGGGTTGTCTCGGTCGCCGCAGTGCACCTCCCCGAGGCATGGCCCGGTTAGCACCGAGGCTGCCACAGATCTGCCATGCCCATTGCAGCTCCCGAGCCGCCCTCAGCCACACGCCCACCCTGCGGCGGTCCATGCCCGTGGGTCCCCGGCCGCTCAGAGACCTCATCTCCCAGTCAGCCGTTCAACCACCACGCTGCAAGTCCCCGCCGCGTCTCCCCCCCCACAGCCGCCCGCACCTGGCACTTTGTTCCGCTCGCCCGCCAGCCCTTTGCTAGCAGCTAGCACTCTCAGGCTCATAGCAAGCGTCTGGGTGCCACTTTTAACCCCTCCCTAGTTGGTCTGATTCAAAATAACCCCTTCCACACACACTATAAATCCTCAGCCAGAACAATAAATTTCGGTATTGAGTTGTTTCAGACCAGCTCTCCACGTGGACTCTTCCGCCACCTCTGGCAGGAAACAGTCATTACTGGTAAATTTTTTTTCTTTTATAAATAAAATGTCTGAGAATATCACTTTCCAGGACCTTAACAGTCTTTTTGAGTGTGCCATGTGTGAGAACTTACAAGAGGTGTCTAGCACCCCACATCTATGGATTCTTCTGGGATTAGTAATTTTACTTGGCACAAAATGGTTTGACCACAAAAGTATTATAGAGTCTTTAAGAGACGAATCCAGGATTCTTAAGGTAGAAGCTGCACGTATAAAAACTATTGAAGACGAATCCAGGATTCTTAAGACAGAGGTTGAATGTCTAAAAATTGTTAAGCATGAAAATGATCTTCTCAAGAATCAGCTTGAAGTGCTCCAGGAAGAGAACAGATCTTTGTTTAACATGACTCGATCAACGGAGCAAAATTTAAAAAAGGTAAAAGAGAAATTCATTACTATGGAAGAGGGAACAGAAGATTTAGATCATAAGCTTCAGTACCATTCTGTAGGAACTGAAGCATTAACTGAGAGAATCAAAACAGCTGAATGTGACAATTGGATTTTGTCTAAAGCCTATAACAGATTGGCGGAAAGATTGTCAATACAAGAAGGCACGGTTTATGCCATAAAAATTATGTCCAAAGATGAGAACTTATCTCTAATGGACAAACTTCATACTTTAGAATCCTCAATGAAGGCTTTGGAACATAATTCTGGACAGGAGATTCAGACATTGCAGAAGGCAATGGTGAATAGAATTGAAAAGATTGAGGAATTTCTAAATTCTGATGAAGAAGAACAAATGGTAGAAAGGCAAATTTTAACTACATCTGTGAGTAAATCCCTCCGGGACAATTTCCACAAAGCTCTACCTACAGCTTTACCTGCCTTTCCAGTAATAACAACAGAGAAGGTGATTGGTTACAGAAACCCTAGGGTCATCAAGGAAGATACATGGGAGCCTGTCCGTATAAATGATCTCAAAGAAATTAAACAGGCTGTCATGACTTTTGGGATGCATGCCTCTTTTGTTAAAAAGATGCTAAAATCTTGGGCCACGACAAGCAGAGCAACCTCTTCGGATTGGCTCCAGCTGAGTTCTGTGGTACTTGAGAGTGGGCCGCAATTAAAATGGAAATGCTTATTCAGGCATGATGTGGGAGTGTCATATATCAATCTGTTGATTTCATTGGCTAAGCAATAAATAAACTGCTTGGTCCCATTGGTTAGAACATATGTGGGCGGAGTGAACAGAAGAAAATGCTGAGAGAAAGAGGAAGTGAGGTCAGAAAGCATGCAGCTCCGCTCAGCGCCAGACGCCTCAGACAGAGATGCCACGCTCCCCTCACTATAGCTCTTCTCTCGGAAGCAGAGGCATGAAGCTGAGAACCAGGATGGACACGTAGGCTAGAATCTTCCTGGTAAGCGCACCTTGGGGTGCTTACTCTCATGATTAGAAATGGGTTAACAGGTTGAAGCTAATGGGCCAAGCAGTGCTTAAAAGAATACAGTGTCCATGTAATTATTTCTGGTAAAGCTAGCCGTGCAAGCGGCCGGGGTGTTGGGGACGCAGCCCCGCTGCTGCTATTTCAACAGATGGCGCCCACATGGACAACTGAATCCACAGAAAGTCTGAGAAAGCTTGGGAACGAGTAAAGCATGTTTGCTTTCTTGGTAGCAGCAGTTTCTTGGGTCTGCTCTGCTTGCTAGAGGCAAGCAAGCACTCTCATCTAAGAGAGGCTTCCTGACTCAGCTTCAGCTGCAAAACCCTGCAGCTCATTAAGCGGTCATGCCACGAAACACTAAAACGGTGTTGATGAAAATCTGAACGCATGCTTTTCGGTTTTCAGCCATAGCAGGAAAAAAGCTGCACCGTTTTAAAATGCCAGGATTCTGGGCTGTCCTGCCAGGGCAAACTCTGACTCTTTTACGCGGGCAGATCATGTGGTTTGCAAGCCCAGGCTGCAGAAGCTAGCTTGCTGGCAGGGACCTTGAAACACTGTAGAGTTGTGGCACTGAAGGCAGCTCTGGCCGGTACCTCAGCCACAAGGTTGGAATGGCAGAAAGCTAAGGAATGGACTGGATCTAGCTGGCAAAGCCACGGCTTTAATCCTACCCATATTGCTCAGTAATTTAAAGGCTCATGTGTTCAGAAAAAGAGATATACAGTAAAGAGAGATTCAAAGACAAAGAAAATTTCTAAATGATTTACAGTGTATTGAAAATATATGCAGACTAAAAGTTGAAGTTCTTAAAGTAAAAAACAATTAAAAAAGGAAGAGAGTTGTTGTGTGTGGTAGTACACGCCTTTAATCCCAGTGCCTAGAAGGCAGAGACAAACAGATCTCTGTGAGTTCAAGGTATGGTAGCATACACCTTTCATCCCAATGCCTGGGAGGCAGAGACAGAAGGATCTCTGAGAGTTCAAGGACAGCCTGGTCTACAGAGTTATTCCAGGACAAAGATACAGAGAATATAAAATAAAAGTAAAAATAAGCGAAATAGGGTTAAAATAAAGCCGTACAAAGATGGAAAATACACAGAGAATCTTGATACTCTATGCTATTATGCTCTCTTTGAATTGTTTGAATGCTGAGGAAGGAGCAACAGCTGCTAAAAGATATTTGTTTATAAATGCTACTGAACTAATCCAACGTAGATACTTTGATGCCTTGACTTTGAGATTTGGATCTAAGGACATGATACTTTGGAAAGGAGTTTCTTGTTTTGTTTTCACAGAGGATGAGACCCTGTTCATTTCTTCTATCCGAATATGGTATGATGGACCACGCCCTCCTGAAGGGTTGCTGTAAAACATCTTCAGAAAATTGCTTCGCTCAACTGCCAACTGAGATGAAACTAGCACACAGGTTCTACCATGAAAGACCTAATTAACGACGCCCCCATTCAGCAGGAAGCAGTTTGGAGAGAAATAACTGTGCCCATGTTCCCAAATATGGTTTATAAATGTTCTTTTACATTTAAAGTGGGATATGATATAGGTATGAATAATTTGCATTAATATGGATGTTGCTTCATTGATAGAGATTTAAGGTCAATTTTGTTATATGCATCTGTATTTCTGATCTTGATTAAGGTATTGTGTTTTTGTAGTTCACTTAAAAATGTAATGCATATAGGCTGTTAATAATCATCTATAATAGTCAAGTTTGTAGTCATGCTAGATTTTCTAGATGTGCACGGATATATTTCTGATAGGCATTCTTCATATCTTTCAAAGGCTAGAGAATATGGCATTTTAAATGTTTTGATAATTTAGGGTTTTTCATGACAATGAGACACTCTGCTCCTGGTGGCAGCAATCTACTTCAAGAGGAAGATGGGCATCGAAGAGGATCCTTATGGAGTTTGATAGACATTTGGGAAAGAAACTGCTCTTGCCTGGACTATTGTATAAACTGAACACAGAGAACCCGCAGAGAGAGGACTGATGAACTTGCCTAAAAGTGAGATGATCTTTCGGGGTTCCTGATTCATGAAAGAGTCTGCAAGACATTCTTCAGGACAAGCAGATAGTGACTGCCTTTGAAATTTCCTGCTTTGTGGAAATGTCTGCTGGAAACTATGGGCCTGTAGGCCGAAGATGGATGCCCCAACGGTACAGAGGAACTTTGGGTGACTGTTCAGGCAGCGAGATGTCTCTGTCATTTCCAGAGTTTTGAAAATTGTTCACTTTTTATTTGCTATGTTACAGTTAAAGCCTTTCCTTTTTGTTTAAACAGAAAAAGGGGAAGTGATGTGGGAGTGTCATATATCAATCTGTTGATTTCATTGGCTAAGCAATAAATAAACTGCTTGGTCCCATTGGTTAGAACATAGGTGGGTGGAGTAAACAGAAGAAAATGCTGAGAGAAAGAGGAAGTGAGGTCAGAAAGCATGCAGCTCCGCTCAGCGCCAGATGCCTCAGACAGAGATGCCACGCTCCCCTCACTATAGCTCTTCTCTCGGAAGCAGAGGCATGAAGCTGAGAACCAGGATGGACACGTAGGCTAGAATCTTCCTGGTAAGCGCACCTTGGGGTGCTTACTCTCATGATTAGAAATGGGTTAACAGGTTGAAGCTAATGGGCCAAGCAGTGCTTAAAAGAATACAGTGTCCATGTAATTATTTCGGGTAAAGCTAGCCATGCAAGCGGCTGGGGTGTTGGGGACGCAGCCCCGCCACTGCTATTTCAACACAGGCAAGAGGCTAGACGTTTAGAAAAGCAAGAAAAGGCGAAGGTAAGTGACATTTCCATAGTTAAATTCTAGGTTAAGGACTCTTTTCTGACCCTCAAGAACAAGCTAATTTGGATGAAGACACACCCTTCCTGTGCACTACAGCAGCCTTAAGGGCTTAGGACAGGGTACAAGACCCAGGATAGAAAACGGAATCATTTGTCACCATTAAACAAGGTCAGAGAGAACCCTTTAGTGATTTTTTACAAAGGCTTACTAAGGCTGTGAAAATAGGGATATCTTACCCAGACACAAGGTGTATAATGATTGGGACTTGGGCTTATGAAAATGCAAATATGGAATGCAAAAAGATTTTGGGGCCTTTAAGGCTCAGATCAGCACCCTTGGAAGAATGGGTCTTACATACACTGAATGTTGATACATTTGATTATGGCACTGAAGCATGGGTAGAAGAAGCAATTTCCATGGTAAAAGGAGACGACACCAGAATACCAAATGTTTTAATTTTGGCAAAATGGGTCATATGAAAAGGAATTGTAAACAACGGATTTTCAGAAACAATAATAATGCATCTTCTAGAAATAACAGAAATAGGAGGACAAAGCCTTCAGTTTTATGTAGAAGATGTGGAAAGGGCAACCACTGGACAAACGAATGCAGATCTACAAGGGATAGACAAGGCAACCTGATACAGATGGGAAACGTGAGGGGGGCCTCACAGGCCCCCATGGCAAACATGGTTCAGTCATTTCCAGATTCTACAGATAACGTGCCTCGTCAGGACAATTAGGAAACCCCATGCCTACTGTTATAAGCAATAATGATCAGAAAGATGAGATACGTGTGTTTTGGCAAACTTCTATTAATGATCAAAGACCTAAGCTGAGAGTATGTGTAAATGGCATTTTTATTACTGGTCTGCTGGACACAGGTGCTGATATTAAGTATCATTACCCCAAAATCTTGGCATCCGTATTGGCGTCTTCAGAATGTAAATGTTCAGCTCCTGGGAACTGGAACCCTATCTCGAGTAAAGCAGAGCATGAGATGTGTTGAATGCATAGGGCCAGAGGGACAAATAGGAAAATTAAGGCCATATGTAGCCAATATTGCAGTGAATTTATGGGGTCGTGATATATTACAACAATGGAATACCCAAATTAACATTCCTGCTACTTCTAGAGCCTATATTTCTGAGAATAATTTTAAAAGATATTGAAAATGAAGAAAACCAGCCACTCAGGCTGAACAAGAATAAGCAATTGATGTCCCTTCAGAGATACCAACAGCCTTGCCTCTAAAATGGTTGACTGAGAAACCAATATGGACAAAGCAATGCCTCTAGCTGAGGAAAGGTTACAGGCTTTAGAACAGCTGGTACAAGAGCAATTAGATGCTGTACATATAGACGAATCTACCAGCCCTTGGAATTCTTCTGTATTTGTGGTTAAGAAAAAATCAGGTAAATGGAGAATGGTGACAGATCTCAGAGCCATCAATAAGGTTATTAAACCTATGGGCCCTCTGCAATCTGGAATCCCTCTGCCCTCTTTATTACCAAAAGGATGGTCTCTTATAGTTATTGATTTAAAGGACTGTTTTTATACTATACCTTTACAAAAAGAAGATAGAGAAAAAATTGCCTTCACAGTGCCTACTTATAACAATTCTCAAACTTCCAAGAGGTACCGTCCTCCCCCAGGGTATGTTAAATAGCCCCTCCTTTTGCCAATATTTTGTGAACCAACCATTGCAAATATTACGCAAGAAATTTCCCAAATCAACAATATACCACTATATGAATGACATCTTGTTATCCAATCCAAACATGGATACCTTGAACAGACTGTTTGAAGAAATAAAGATACTTTTACCTAAATGGGGATTGCAAATTGCTCCTGAAAAGATACAGAAGGGAGATTCTGTTAATTATTTAGGTTATAAAATAGGTTTGCAAAAAATTAAGACACAAATGGCACAAATTAGGAGAGATCGCCTACGAACTCTTAATGACTTTCAAAGACTGTTAGGACATTTCCAGTATACGACCAGCTATTGGGATAACACCTGATCTAATAATTCATTTAAAAAAACCTTGGAAGGTGATAAAAATTTAAACATTCCCATCGAATTAACAACTGAAGCAGAAAAGGAACTGACAATGATTGAGGAAAAATTACAGCAAGCACATGTGGACAGGGTGAATTGAGAGCTTATTGTATTCTCGTCATATTACCATCAAAAATTTCTCCTACAGGAATTTTAATGCAGAGAGATGATATTATCTTGGAATGGATCTTTTTACCACATAAACCAAGTAAGAAACTGAAAACTTTTGTGGAAAAATTCTCTGAGTAAATTATAAAAGAAAGCTGAGACTTGGTCAACTAGCAGGCATAGACCCAGCAGAAATTATAGTGCCTTTCACTGTTGATGAACTAAAGAAATTATGGGAAGATAATGAACCATGGCAAAGAGCTTGTGCTAATTTTTTTTGGGAGACATTAATAACAACTATCCAAAAAGCAAGAGGCTTAACTTCATAAAGAGAACTTCTTGGATCCTTCCTCGAATCATCCGTGATGCTCAAATAACTGGAGCTCGTACGTTCTATACTGAAGCCAATAAAACAGGGAAGGCAGGTTACAAATCAGAAGACTTGGGTAAGGTAGAACAAAGTCCTTATGATTCTGTCCAGAAGGCAGAATTATATGCCACTCTTATGATGCTAAGGGATTTTAAAGAACCTATTAATATAGTTACTGATTCACAATACGCAGAAAGAGTTATTTTACATATTGAAACTGCTGAATTTATACCTGATGATACAGAACTCACCTCATTGTTTATCCAGGTTCAAGATTTGATCAGGAACAGGCTTTGCCCTATGTACATAACACACATCCCATCCCATACGGGTCTGCCAGGTCCTCTAGCACAAGGTAATCCAGATATTGATCAATTATTGATTGGTAGTGTTCTACAAGCTTCTGAATTTCATAAAAAATCATGTTAATAGCAAAGGTTTGAAGAAAGAGTTTTCTATTACATGGCTACAAGCTAAGGAGATTGTAAAGAAATGTCCTACTTGCTTTTTCTATAACCAAATGCCACTGCCAGCAGGGGCTAATCCAAAGGGCACCCATAGAAATGAAATCTGGCAGATGGATGTGTTCCACTTTGCATTTTTGGCAAATTGAAGTATGTTCACCACAGCATTGACACTTATTCAGGTGTTCAGTGGGCAACTGCTTTAAGTTCAGAAAAAGCTGATTCAGTAATCACTCATTTATTAGAAGTCAAGACTATCATGCGTATGCCTACACAAATAAAGACAGATAATGGTCCTGCTTATGTCTCTAGGAAAATGAAATGGATTTATGACTATTACAATATCAAGCATGTTACAGGTATACCATACAATCCTACAGGTCAAGCAATCATAGAAAGATCAAATAGAACTATAAAGGATATGTTGAATAAACAGAAAGGGGTGGAAAGCACTCCCAGAAATAGGTTACATAATGCTTTGTTAACCTTGAGTTTTCTTAACGCTAATGAGAAGGGAACAACGGCTGCAGAAAGACATTGGATAATGGAAAAGTCTACTGAACTAAATCAACCAGTTTATTTCAAGGATGTGCTGACCTCACAATGGAAGCCAGGAGATGTGCTGCATTGGAGAAGGGGTTTTGCTCTTATCTCCACAGGTGAGGAAAAATTGTGGATACCATCAAAATTAATAAAGGTTCGGTATGAAGAAGTAAAGCCATTTGGAAAAGATAAATAACAATTCATTCACAAGGATGGCAAGCATACTGATGGTAAGGAATATAAATAGGTTGGGGGCAGGGTTCTTTTCTTACCTCCACAGGTAAATACTGATCTTCAAAGAATTTAAGGGACCATGAATATTTAATTATTGACGGATGGAAAATAGTTACAACTCACTAAGGATCAGTAAGTATTGATTTTTTATATGTATATCTATATGTTTTATTGAACACTTCTTTATAAATATGTAGAGCTGGTTTTGGAGTTGGACTATGGCTCAGTCCCTCTTCAATTCCAAGCCTGTTGATAAGAGATATATCAGAGTTTCTGTTTCAGGTCAGGAGCCATGAAATATGACAGAATAAGAATTATTATATACTTGATAAACATTCTTTGCTTTTCCTCATATCTGTGTCTTTCTTTATATGTCAGCATGTGTCCTTGTTGTTAATATTTAAATTTCCCATAACAAACAACAAATTTTCCTACAGTAATTTTTGAAGTTTTCCGGATGAATGTGGGACCCCACAACATCAACTCAGTCTGGTTTTTATGATGTCATGATTATTTTTTTTTTACTTTTTTAAGTGCTAATATTAGACTTGTTTTTTGGTACCAACTGCACAAGACAATTTTGCATGGTGCACATTTTTGACAACACTCTGGCCGGACCTTCTCAAAACGCACAGAAACTAGTTACAATTTTTTTTTAGGTCAAAGTTTAATTTGGGAATTTAACCATCATTTGCTTTCACAGGAGCCCCTAAGAAGAACGTCGCCCCCATTTCAGCTTGAAGCAATCTTAGAGGACGATGTCCCCTCTCCCAACAGAGTTAGTTTGCCCTCAGGGTTAGGGACATCTTTTAGTGGTTGGATTGGGGTGGAGGGGATGGGGAGATGTTTTATGAAATTAGGGGTATGTTCAAAAATAGAAAAGAAGGGGATTATCTGGTTTGATGGAATGATTGGTGTTTGTGAGTTATTGTTTATTAGAATATTGTATTAGTACTGTTTTCTGTATATTGATATATTGAATATTCAATGTGAGTGTTCCTACCTCTATTTTTGTATAAAAGTATGCTTTTATTGTATGGATACATCTACCATATCACAATGTATATTTCTACCTCTGATACTACTTATGTAATATCATTGTTTACATTTGATATATAATGACATTGTTTACAGGTGAATATTATTGTCTTCATATATTGCACAGTTGTTTATTCTCTTAGTCTTCAAGTTAGATAGGTATTGAAATTTATATGTTTGTCATGTTTATTTTTAGGTTAATCAGGTCTTTTAGTTACCTAGAGATTATATTTAGTATAGAGAGTATAATCTTCAGCCTCTTTGAAGAGCTGTAGAAAAATGGCCTTTAATCTAACCTAGAATTCTGTGCTTACGAGACACACTTATTCCTGGCAATGCCACTCTACTCCCGAGAGAACGTTGAGCACCAAAGACACTCCACTGGGAGCTTGTCTTCTTAGCAGGACTGGCCTTTGGGTTAAGAAAAGCCCATACTTCAACTACTGACAAAGATATGAAACAGAATTGTCTTATCTTGCCAAGACAGGGTAGGATAATTCTAAGAAAGTTTATTGCATTTGATAATGGCATGTCAGTTATGTTAGGCCTTAGCCAAAGTTGGTTGACTCAACATTGCAAACGAGAATTTGGGTGATTGCCCAGGTAGTCAGTTGTCTCTGTCATTTGTTGCACATTTTTGATATCTCTCATTTGTTAAGTAATATTTATTCCCTTCTCAGATCTTTGACGGAGTTCAAGATTATATCATTGTAATTACTCTCTACATTATTTAGACTCCTTGAGATAGAATGTCTGGTAAAACTTTTGTTCTAAATAATGTTTGTTATATTTATTATTTTTTATTATTGTTTATAGTTGTATTTGGTTTAGTTCTGCCTTATTTAGACAAAAAGGGGGAGATGTAGGGATAGCCCGCCTATAAAGGGGCGGGATTGCCTCGGGCAAATGTTTACTGATAAAATGGGGCGCGCAGACGCTGCAGGCCCCCTTCCTGCTTCCTGTTTCTGTTCTCCGAGGGAACCTTGGTTGCCTGAGTCTGTTCTTTTCATTAAAGTTGTATAAACTTATTCCAATTTGTCTGCATTAATCTAAACCGCCATCAGCAGAAAATGTACACATGTGATAGCAACAAAAACTGTATATCCGTATTTTGTTATGAAAAGGTTTGACACATAAAGTAAGTTAATAAATGTGTGTTTTTGCATTATCAAAAAAAAAAGAAAAAAGAAATATATTTCATTGATAAAGTCACCCATAAACAAACAAAAAATGAAAACCAACATATTAGTAAATAGAACCATATAAAAAGCATTTATTGTGGGGGGGGAATGGGAGGCAGTGGCGGGGGAAGAGACAGAAATCTTTAATAAATAGATAAATAAAAAAATAAATAAATAAAAATCATTTTTAATACTTTATAAAATAGTGATCAATAAAGCATTCAAAAATATTTTTAAAGGCCACTACATATTGAGGGGAAGACTTAACCAGTAAAATAAAACAATTATAGTTATTTTTTCAATGAAATTTAGTGATTATACTTTCATTAAGCAGTCACCAAAATTTAATTGTTAAATGTCAGTTAGATGGGATAAAATAACCTTGGGACACTTCAGTACCACATTTTCATCTTTACATTTGTATTCTACACTAAATCAACAAAGAAATTTCAGAGTAAAAATTCTATCATGAATCTATAAAATATAAATATACCTTCAGAATATTATATCCAAACTGTATATAATGTGCATTCTTTTCTGCAGCTCACTGAAATTTTTCTTATATTGTTCTTATTAGAAATAAAAAAAATAAGCTCTTAAAAATTTAGAAAAAAATGATGTAACTCTTTGTATCCTATCAAGGCATCACAGAGTAAAACTAGATATAAACAACAAAATGAACCAGAGAAACTACAAGAAAACCAATGTCTGGAGGCTAAGCAGTAAATAGTCTTGCTTTGAAGGAAGAACAAATGTTATCTAGCTTACTAGTTGTACACATATACATATGTATATATAGCTTATTGATTATATATTAAAACTACCTGAGCAAAATGAATGTTCCTAGAGTGAAAACAAAAGTTTTAAAAAAGATATAAATGATCGCAGAACAGGACAAAACTTCTGAAACACAACTAAAATGGTGCAAAATTTAAAGATTGCACCTGTAAGTACCTACATTTTAAAAAATGCAATAGACTGAAAAATAATAACTTCATAATGTACCTCAAGACTTTATAAAATCTAGGAGAAGCCTATCCCAAATACAGTATATGACTAGAAATTATTATGGAAGAAATAAAGTGAACCATTAACACAGAGTTGATTCTTTGACCTTAACCTATGGTCAGAGAAAAACACAGAGAACTATCTGAGAAGATATAGACATCTGTATCATCTCTCTGAAATGGACTCTAATAATAAAAGCTTCTATATAACAAATGAAGCAGTCAACAGAATTAAGACACACTATAGAACAGAAGAATACCTTTGGCAAGAATACAGCTGATTTCTATCTGGAAAGTCTACAAAACTGAATCTATGTTCAAAATTAAGGTCAAAATAATGAACTGAAGGTTGATCAAAAAGGAAACATAAATGGTGAGGGATAATAGCAAACCAGGAGACCAGTAAGAGAGTGCTCCAGTAAACCAGACAACCAGTGAGGACATGCTCCAGTAAACCAAGACCAGTGAGGGGATCCAATAGTAATAATCCAATAGTAATATAAGGGACCAGTGTGTGGCGGGGTTGCTACAATATGCCAGAAATGGTGATAGTCTGACCCAAGATATTAATAGAACCAGTGATAACTGGTTAGAGTCTAGATCTAGTTTAATAGATTAAATACGATCAAAGAGGTCAAGACCATAATGGGGACACCCACTCACACAGTTTACCTGAACTAATAGGAGCTTACCAAATCTGGCCAATCATGGAAGGATCCAGCATAAAACCGAACAAGGTCCTGGGAATGTGGGTGACAGTTGTATGCTGGGACAGACTCTGTGGCCACTGGCAGTGGGATCAGTGTTCATCCCTACTGCTTCTATTGGCTTTTTTGAACCCTTACTCTTTGGATGGATACGTTGCTCAACCTAGATGTAGTAGGGAGGGACATGGACCTTCCCCAAAGCAATGTGCCTTGCCCTCTCTGAGGAGTAAAAGGTGCAAAAGGTGGAAGGAATGGGAGGAGGGAAGGGAATAGGAAATAGAATTGATATGTAAAATGAAAAAAGTTAACTTTTTCTAAAAAGAAAAAGATAAAAGATAAAAATTGGAAAGTTGTACAGTGTGAGATAAAACTGCACTATTTTAAGTGGTGCCCTATTTATATCCAATTCTCTTGCTTAGTTTTAACTTTAATAACTGTTTGTCACTGTGGTATAACATTACTTTCTGTTATAGTAGACTTTCGGGGAGGTTTAAGTTGGTGAATAGAGCTTAGTCACATGGAGATATCACTAAGGAGTGTTTTATTAGAAAACTATTTTTTTTGCCTCAGAAGTCTTATGCTTCTAATTTAATGGTGTTTGAACATAAGTTGTTTCTGTTTAATTTCTTTTTGGCAATAAAATTCATCTTGAGAGTATTTAATTTTGTCTGGCACAAAAATATAACCTTTGCTGACTTCTAGTGAAAGTGTTTTACCAATAGAAAACACTCTCAAATAAGAGTTATACAACACTTAGGTAGCAGGAGTTTTATAGTAAAATGATTTTTGTCTAAAGCCACGTACTCATTTCACCACATGATATTGTAATGCAATGGCTCTGAGATTTGTTGATATTTTAACAACATATTACTCTCATAAAGGGCTGCAAGTCTATTTGCTCTTAGAGTTGTATGGTTGAAATTCTATACTGTATCAATAGCAATACTTTCTTAATATAATTTCCATAGGCTTCTATTGAAATTTTTACATTCTATATTTGGATATAACTTTTGTGCAAGGTAATAAGATTTTATTATCAGACTGTAAATTTAACAAATAAAAGTTGTTATTTTCCTTTCTTCATCAATTGCCATCATATCAAGATTAAACCTGAAATTATTTTATTTATATTTAAAAATAATTTCAGGAGGTTAGAAAGATGACTCTGTTGTTAAAATGCGTCATTTTGATCTGAATTTGGATCCCCAGCATTCAAGTGAAAAAATAAAAGAAGAACTAGGCATAGTTTTCCTCTGAACAGCTTCTTAAAACAGTTGCTGAGCTGTATGTGGCTATAGACCCTGTCTCCAAGAGATAAAGATGAATATTTATATAGTTGAAGAGGACACTGCAATATCAACTTCTGGAATGTATAGGCACACAGTGTAGTTACCTATTCACATGAATGTTTGTCCATCATCATGTACTTACACAACAAATAAGTTATGAAGAAAAATGACAATGTTTACCAAATTCAAAATATACCACCAGGCATTTATTAAAAAATTTCACCAGAATCAGCGTTGTGTTCTTTCTTCTTGGTCCAGAAGAAAAAGAATGAACTGGCATAAACAGAAGTAAGATTTTACCCTTTAGTGTTAATGTAAGAATGGCTATAAAAATTATTGATAAAGAGTCTTGCCCATAAAACTAGTGCTTGCGTGACTACAAACATTACAATATTGAAGATCTAGGCCATATTTTAAGACAATATTGAAAATCTAGGCCATATTTTAAGACAAAATTCTTTCTTAGAGTACTTTTTCTTAAAATCAACCAACATGATTTTCTGAGTTGTCCAATAGACTCAAGATGACCTGGCAGAAATCTCTCAAATATGTTTTTATTAAATCTAGAATACCCTTAAAGATTTTTCATATAGTAACATCTGAGGCATCCTTGCTACCTTGTATTTCAGTTAATTTTTTTGCTGTATTTTGTGTGACTTTTTTCTTTCTTTTATTTTCTTTTCTTTATTTTTTTTCTTTTTTGAGACAGAGTATTATTTTGCAGCCCTCACTAACCTAGAACTCAGTTAGTTATCCAGGATAAACTTGAGCTCACAGAGTTGCATCTGCATTTATTTCCCTACTGCACTACCATGCTAAGCCAAAGGTGATTTTATTTTTAATTTTTGCTTGTTGTGAAGTGTTTTCTCTATTTTCAGTTTTATCCTGTTTCTTCTTGCTCAGAATTAACTTTTATACTTCCTTCCTTCAGACAATGCTCTTCACCAATCTAGTCTCTACTTTTAACGTAATTATTCTTTAAAGAAATCTTTGAGTATTTTCAATATCATAATAATCCATTCCTTTTCTGAATTATTGCAATAAATTAATGTCTACTGCATAAAACATTACATTTTATATTTTGTTTAAATCTTTAGTTGAATTATGACTTTACCTCAGTCAGAACGTTGAGGTAAATTTTCTGAGTCAAGCTTTCTTCACTTTTTTCTAATAGAATCTCTATATATTATACCAGATAGCCTTGAACTTTTGGCAATTCTCTACTCCCTGTCTTTCAAGTGGTAGAAAAACAAGCATATGTGATCACAGTGAGATAAATTTGCAATTTATTTATTTATTTATTTATTTATTTTTTCTCCATTAACAGCTTTAATTGGGTGTGGGGCAATAGAACTATTCTTAGCACAATTATGGGTGTGGGGTTCCCTGCAGACTCCCCAGGGTGATGGTTCCTGTAATGATTTTTAGGGGGAGACGGCTCCCAACAGATCCCCCTTTCACTTATATAAAGGCAGGTAGTTATTACGTGGAGAGCACCAGTCAGAGTCAACCATGATGTCAGATCTAAAGGAGAAGGGACTGAGATAAGGAGAGACCCGCCTCTCGAGTGGAGAAGCAATTTACCTCTCCTGGTAACAGAGGGGTGCCTGATGATTCTTAGGTCGAGTGGGGACCAGGTCTTTTTTCTTTCCCCCTTGCCCATCCTAGGGTTCCCAGGGCCCTGTCTTAGGTTGGGGGATTATCCTGCCATAAGTCGCCCGTCCTTGGAGCTCCTCAAATAAAAGGCATCTAGCAGGATTAAATTAAACACATCACAGGGCACCCTGTCTTAGGCCATGTGGAGAGCGCCCTCATACCTGTACCATGCCATGTTGAGGCAGTTTCTACAACCTCTGTATGGTGTGCTATTCAGGCGAGGATCCACACTAACTCCTGTCATTGGGCCCCTGCATCTATCATTAATGAAAAGACTGTGAGGAGTTCCTCAAACAAAAGATAGAATGATATAATTTTGGCACCAATAACTCCATCTCCAGACAAGAAGAAATGGCTTTTTCCCAACCCAGTATTCACCTTTTAGTCTGGCCTATGGTATGTCCTCCTTCCTAAGTGCCTACTCCACATAAAGTTACGTGTGCTGCCTGCCAAAAATTAGGGCAGTGTAAAAGGGATCAAAATCTAAAATTTTTAACATATGCATTAAAACCAAACACTTTACAGCATGTGTCAAACTTTTCCCAACATCTATAAGCAGTTACAAATATCATTAGCTCAATTTCAGTAGGAGTACAATGACATACATTGTTGTTATCAAATACCACCAGTTCCAGTCTCTGAGCAACAGTGACAGGAACCCCCAATTTTCCCCCTTCTTAAGTGAAGAGAGGTTAATATTTTAATTAAAATGAGTTCTGTGTCCCAAAGTTTGAAGCAGTCTGATGTTTAGTCTGCAACTCAAATTTGCAAGTTTTAATTTCATCTTTTTCTCTTTCTTATATTAGCTTCTGGATCCTAGTACACACGTGTACACACACACACACACACACACACACACACACACACACACCACACACACACACGGAGAGACAGAGAGAGAGAGAGAAACAGAGACATAAATAGTGTTTCTATATTTTGAAGACTATGGTATGCTAATATTGGTCTCCTTCAAGATTAACTGATAAAAAACAATCATACAGTGTTTGAAAATATGTCAATTAATAAAATGCAAAGCTTTTCTCTTGTATCAGGAGGAGTAGGAGGGTTATTTGATTTTTTTTTCTCTGGCTCTTAGTTAGCAATACTGTTAGAAAGGTCTTTAAAGGGGAAATGAATTTTAATTAGCTTTTAAACCAAGCTGGAATATTCCTTTTTGAGCATCATTTAATCACTAGCAGCCATCAAATTAGACAGAATTAACAATCATTGTTGTTAATTAGTATTAATTCAGTAGCTTGGGAAAGGTCCCATTTGAGTGGACATCTTAATTATGTCTCAATTAGATTGAATACATTATATTAGAAATGATTATCAAATACTCTGCGTTGTTTAACAATTGTCAGCCTTAAAACTTAAGATTCAATCCAATATAATTTTGGAGCAGCTTCATGTATTAAAAATGAGCTGAGAGAATGCTAGTGATATTATCACCTATTCTAACTTTTATGAATTCTCATAACCACATGGAGTAGTTTGGTATTGCAATTGAAATATATATATATATGAATATATGGGGGTCATCGTTACTCAAATAATGACATTTCCCTCTTTGACCTCTCTAGTTTGATAGACATACTATAGTGCAAACAGCATTTAGTCCAATTTCAAAGGTATTCTGAGACTTTCACAGTCTCAACACAGTTTAACGTTCAAAGTCTCTTCTGAAACTTAAGGCAGTCTCTTAACTGAAACCCCTGTAAAATCAAAAAGAAAATTGCATACTTTCAACATACAATCGCACAAAAAGTACATTACCATTCCAAAAGGGAGGAACAGGGGCAGAATGAGGAAATGGACCAATATAAGACTGAAACTCAGCAGGGAAAACACCAAATCCAGTAGTTCTATGTCCAACATCAATGAATTTATGTGACTTTTCTTTTCCAGCTTTACCGACTGAAACACAGTTATCTTTTTTGGACTAGTCAACACCACCTGAACAAACATCCAATGGTTCTGTTATCTTCATTATCTTGGGGTCTCCAATACAATTCAGGTTTCACCTCAAGAGCTTCATTCAGTGGCCTCCCAGGGAATCAATGAAGGGACACCTCTAGCACATGCCTGGCCTCAAAGGGTTTCCTTAACCATGAAGAAAGTATCCATGTACCCTTTACATGTATTATTTGTGACTCTAAATCCAGAACTATGCGCCTTTAATCCCAGCACTCGGGAGGCAGAGACAGGCGGATCTCTGTGAGTGCGAGACCAGCCTGGTCTACAGAGCTAGTTCCAGGACAGGCTCCAAAGCCACAGAGAAACCCTGTCTCGAAAAAAAAAAACATAAAAACAGAACTATGTGACTTCTGCTGCCAAGGTCAGCAGCCTGCTAGGGATGTAATTCTTTGAATTATAGTCACATAAGCTTTGATTGTTTGTTTTTATACTAGATAATTCCTTAGTACCTTTTTTTCACAAATTATATTATTACCAGGATCTTACAATGAATATGCCACTCCCTTTATTCTGTATCTTAATTTTCCACCACATACTATGGGTCCAATATTAAATTATTTGGTGGTCTTTTGATCCTCAAGCTGTAGATTTCTTTTATTTCTGCTTGCCTCACATGCACATTGCACTGTAATGGGCATAAGAGTGATGACTAATAACTACAAAAGAATCAATATTAAGCTGACTTGAATTCTCCTCTTCCAAAGAAATTAATTCAAAGTTTCAATTTGTCCCCAGACCAATATTTAGTACAAGAGCAAAAAGCAGCTACATTTTCTGCCAAAATATGACAAGAATGGCCACTAGTACGATTGGTAATATTCTTCTTCTCTGCAACCTCTTGATCTGGGGCTCCATACTCCATGTTGCTCTCAATTCTACTGTCTTCAAAGTACCGACTAGTTCAAAGTCCTAAAGTCTTCCACATTCCTCCAAAAATCAGCATGGCCAGGTCTGCTAGGACAATATTCCACCTGCTGATGCCAACTTTTGTCTTGCTATTGATATGCTATGACAATGGCAAATGGGAATTTATAGAAAAAAGAGTTTATTTGAGGCTTACAATTTGAGAAGATTAGAGTTCAATGACTATCAATGATCAAGAACATGGCATCAGACAAACATAACACTCAAGCCCTAGTAGAGAGCCTACCATGGATCTATAAGCACAAGGAAGAGAGAGAGAGAGAGAGAGAGAGAGAGAGAGAGAGAGAGAGAGAGAGAGAGGGAGGGAGGGAGGGAGGGAGGGAGGGAGGGAGGGAGGAGAGAGAGAGAGAGAGAGAGAGAGAGAGAGAGAGAGAGAGAGAGACTCAGAACGATGTCGTTTTTTGAAACTGCAAAGCCGACAACCACTGACACACTTTCTTGAACAAGAGTTCACCTTCTAACAAATTCTAAACAATTCCGTGAAACAGAGAACAAGTATTAAAATACATGACCCTATGGGGAGCATTCTCATTCAAATCAGTGCAATATTCTCCTTGTTATCAGCTCCCTTATTTATTGTCCAATGCAAAGTGGTTAGCCTTGAAATAATCTGCACATAAACAACAAAAAGGAAAAGAATGTTGTGTTAAAAAATATTTGTCCATGTACTATATATATATATATATATATATATATATATATATATATATATATGTGTGTGTGTGTGTGTGTGTGTAATAAAAATAATTAAAGAAAAAGAGGCTATCATCTTGAAATTTGGTTTACAAAGTAGTGTTTCAAGGGAATATAAGTGAAGGAAAGAATGGAGAGAGAAAAGTGGAGGAAAGGGATGCAATTCATTTAAATAAAATACATTTTAGTGCATTTTTATAGGAAAATTTTATGAGAAGTAGGTAAATGTAATACAAACAAGAAAGGACTAAGTGAATTAATCACTGTTTTCCTATGAAATGTTTGATGCATAAAATACTCTGAAAAGTAATTTATTATCATTTTCTATGTTAGAGTTGTTAAAAAGGAAAAAAAATCATTATGGGATATTTTTTCTGTCATTTAACAGTCTTTGACCTGAATCAAACTATAAATTCACCTTGTTAAGTGTTATGTTCAAATTCAAACATTATTCTCAGGAGGAATTCTGGTAAATTAAACACGTACCTAGCACAATAGAATTTTAAATCTGTGATTGTTAGAATTAAATGTATTACTGCACAGATTTGGCATTTTGAAGGGCAGACTTCCTTGCTTTTTAAAAGATATTATGGGTCTACTATTTCCTACTGACTTCAAAATTGCTTTATTTTGACAAATAATCTGACACATTAGAGGATAACAGTTAATTATGACCTTGACAGCATTTTCTGCTTGTTTCTCTGCTGTTTTATTTGCTTGTTGTTTTGCATTTTTATTCAAATGTAGTTTTTTTTTCTACTTATGATCAACAAGATCACATTTAGAAATAAAAGAAATACAAAAAGAATGTTATATGACCCATTTCTAAACTAATTATACAAAGTCATGAATATTAAGGTAGGAGGTTTACCAATAAAAAAAAAAAAAAAAAAAAACATGAGCTTAATCTAGGGTGACATTATACACAATGTTTATACTTAATAAAGTTGCATGGCTTGGAGATTTCTTAAAAGCATATTTTAATTATTTTGGGAACTCTCAAACTGGATAATTAAGATTATGGACATTTCTGATTTATAGAGCTCATTTTATTATATATACATATCTAACCTATTAATGTATGCTGCAAATAATACAATTTATTTTTAAAACAGGAAAACAAATATATTTAGTCTTTTTTATTTTTGATCTATGGTAATTAACTATTTTTTCTTTAACAGTTTCATATATAAATATAATGTGTTATGATTACTCTCCTCCCCATCCTCTCTTATCTCCCTCCCATATTTTTGGACCAAAAACTCCACATTCAAACCTATTTTTGTATAGGTTATGATTTTTATTTAGATCTGTTTTGTAACTCATTTAATTTAACAAAAGGCGTCTTTGTGAGCATTGGATTAGATCTGCCCATTGTACCCTGGCATCCTTAGCCTCCTTATTCTGCAGGTAAACGTACGTGTTCTGCAGCCCCAAGACACAGGACAATCAGATATGATAGGGAGTCATGTTAAAGCAGGAACTCAGTTTATTACTGTGTGTCAGCTTATATAGGTTAAGTGACATTGTGTGATGTGGTGGTACCTCCAGCCAATGAGAGGCAGCCAAGTCCTCCCTCTGGCTAGAGGGGTATCTACCTAGATTTTGCTTTCTAATCCTCACTCAGTTCCCTCAAACTTGAGCCAGGTTCTTCTCTTTCCTACAGGCTTTGAGGTATAGGCCCTGAACGTGAACCAGGCTTTTCTCCATCCTACAGACATTGAGGAACAGGCCCTGAGATAATTTTGGCACAAATTTCACCATTTTCTTTTATATCCCATCCCTACCCTGGTAACCAAGCCAGACTAACTCACTGCGGAGGGAGTATGGGTCAGGGCCACCCATATTCCAGGGTTTCTGCCTGGACACCCTCAAATTGAGAGTTCATCTATGGGTGAGATTTATTGAGCTTATTAAGATATTATGATGTATTCAAAGGGCCATGAGTTGTACCTCTTGTATCTGTTTTTGGAATGCTTGTTTCAGCCTGGAGAATGCATGGGCAAAAAAGATAGATGAATAAAAAACTAGCCATTGTTCCATTTAGGGAAGAAATGAGTGTGGTAAGCTATGAGGATCAATTAAACCAGGTCTCATAGGTGATCCTTGACTTAAAAAAATCAGTATCTTTTCTTAACTCATCTAGTGTTCTAGTAACTATCACAAAATGTTCCTCATAGAAACAACATTCTTCCCCAAGTGCCCTGAAAATTACTCTCTGTTCCATATGAAGCAAGTCCAAGCCTCTCCTATTTTGTAATGTTACTCTTGATAAAGAATCTAAAGACTTTTGTAAACAAACTAATACATTGCCTGTCTTTACTAATTATGTCCAGCCCAGTCTGCTCACTTGCCCAGGAAGAACATTAGTAATCAGGAGCCATGCCTCCTGCCCCCCCCGCCAACTCATAGTTTCTAATACTGGAGGCAGTCCAGTTGCTTCCTGAGCATATATAAAAATGTGTCTGCAGGAGGGCATATCTCCTAAGGACACGAAAACACCTAGGATCATTAGCGTAAGATGTCTCGGGTAGGGTGCACCCACGAGAACCTCCACATTCATGTCTCCTTTCGATCCCCAGAATCCAGCCTCCCATGGCACAGCTCTTACATGCCAACTCGCAGAGGTAAAACATCAGGTCAGGCTACCACCTCCAGGGTGTTGTCATCTGAAAAGTCTGGTTTAGGATCCTTCCAGTGTCAGCACTCGGCAAGATCCATGTCACTTTCTGTGGTTGGTGGGGGCTTGCTGCCTGGACCTTGGTCCCCGTGAAAAGAGTTAACATGATTGCCGCTGGGAAGGCCATCAGAAATAGTTAAACAGGCAACACTTTCCTCAAGGGTCAATCTCCCTTGGGCAGTGGTGATTTTCTTCTCTTGTGCTTGAACTTGAGGGTTGTCCACCATAATCTCATTCTTTATTGGTCATCTTGGTCATACCCATTGTACTGAGGGGAGGGGAGGGGGGAGGGGAGAAATTTAAGGTTATAATCTGGTAACTATATAGGCATTTCTCCTCTGTTTGGGAAAACATGTCCATATCCTCAGACCTGTGTCAACAAGGGATCTGTACCCCTCCATTGGTTAGTGAGAGAATCATTCCAACAAAGCTTTAGGCAGGGCCTCATTGGTAGGGATCCCCAATGTTTCTGGAACCTATTTTGTTCATCTGATTTTTGAAAATTAAAAAATATTGATGGTTAATAATGCCTTTTACAGTTGTAGATGGGTGAAGACTTCTTCCCTTTTTGTTTTATAAAGACCTTTATGAGATATTGGTAATGTCTTTTGACAATCACTTGACCCTGAGAGTTGTATGGGATCCTGGTGGCATGGGATATATTCCATCTCTGCAAAAATTCTTCTAATGTTTTACTCATAAAACAGGGGCCATTGTGGGGCTTGACCTGTTGTCATAGTCCCAACATAGCAAAACATTGTAAGAAGTGGATTTTGGCATGGTTTGCCTTTTTCCCTGATTGGGAGGCAGTCCTGCATGCCTTAGAGTACATGTCTATGGTCACAAACATATACTTTAATTTGTCAAATGGAGGGTAATGTGATACATCTGTTTTCCAGTTGATATTGGGTCCTAAACCTTTTGGGTTTAGCTGGCCCTTGTAAAGAGGGGGTGTGAAGAAATTGTTGGCAAGTCTTACATATTGAACAATTCTCTTTAATTTTGGGCTATAGGTATTTGGGTCTTCTCCAGTTGACATGAGTTAAGCCATGCATTTGGTTAGCATTTTGTTGGCAGAGTTGAGAGCTCTATGAGACAGGTCCCTGAAGATACAACATCAACAGCAGCATTTCCTTGGGAAATCAGGCCAGGGATATTTTGGTGTCCCCTGAAATGTTGAATATATATGTTTTTTTCTGCCTTCTAAAAGTGATCTGAGTTGTATCTAGGCAGAAATAGGATTAGCATTTAATTTGATATAGGCTTAGGTTACCTTACGTGTGGCAGTAGGTTCACCAAATAAGAGCTGTCTGAATAGAGATTGCAGCATTCTGGGACCTCTTGTAGGGAAACATATGGATCCCACACAAGGGAGAATTTTGGTAATCTTTTCTTTGTCCCCCCTGCAGGGAAAAATACAAAGGCTACTCCATTCTTCCTGCCATCTGTGCAAACAGTTAATGATTGGAGCAGGGGCCTAGAAGAAAAAACTAAGAGGACCCTCTAGTGTAGTTCTTAATAGAGCTTTACTAACCAGGACTCCCTAAAGTGAATGTCCAGGATCCACAGTAATTCCTCTAGGCCAAGGCTCAATCCTGAAAAATGTCTGGCTTCCTGTTCTGAATCCTTAATTTTGAATGGAATTATTAATTTAGAGGGATCCCTTCTATACTGTAGGAGGGACATATCCCTGGTTTTTATGATCATATAAGCTATTTGATCCACAAGAGAGTACACTCTGGGGTGCTCCCCAGGTTGTGTGTAGCCATTCTAGTGGTTGTGACTGCTGAACAATGACAGCCAGCATGGTCTTTTTTCCCTAATAATATCCAGCCTTGGATTAAAATGTTAGGATTATATCTTACCAAAGAAGCCTGATGGAGCTCATTGGAGAATTCAGTGAGTGCCTGACAACCATCACGGGGCAAAGAAATGATCTCATAAGGTTGCCTCCTTTTTTTTTTTTTTTTTTTTTTTTTTTTTTTTCGAGACAGGGTTTCTCTGCGGTTTTGGAGCCTGTCCTGGAACTAGCTCTTGTAGACCAGGCTGGTCTCGAACTCACAGAGATCTGCCTGCCTCTGCCTCCCAAGTGCTGGGATTAAAGGCGTGCGCCACCACCGCCCGGCAGTTGCCTCCCTTTTAAGAGATCATATAATACATCTTGTCTCCCAGTCTCTAGAGGCAATCAGGGCCTTATCCAGTTCATTTCTCCCAATGTTTTGTAATACCGAGAAAGTGAGAGGCTCAGACAGGATTATTTGGGGTCCATTCACTTTGGTTTGAGTGTTAATTGGGATCACAATATATGAAATGGGGATAACTTTTGTATTTTGTTGGGGCTATTTCAAAGCCATATTGTTGGGGAATATTAACAATGCTACCCAGAGAACTAGCCCCGATTCCTCTAAATACCCAATGATTAGATCATATTATCTTTGTTAAATATTATCTTTGTTAAAATATTGTTGGCAAAAGACCAGACTATCGGTCATCTCCTGTAGGAGAATAGCCCATTCATATCTCTCGTCAGATCGAGAGGAGTTAACTGTAGCAATTGAAAAGGCAAACTTTTCACAATCTTCCTCAAAAAGACAAATTGAGAAGAAGCAGTCCTTTAGCTCAATTACAGTGCTGTGAAACTGGGAGGGGATTGCTCGGACCCAAGTTAAGCCCCTTAAAGGAGCCCCTGCTACCTCCATACAGGCATCGATTGCTTTCAGGTCCTGTAACATTCTTCAGGTCTCATTAGGCTTATGTATCACAAACACAGGGCTGTTCCAAGGGCTCATTGAGGGACTTAATTATCCTTCTTTAAGTAGATTTCTGGTGATTTCCTCGAGCATATTAAGTTTAAGTTCAGGTAATGGCCACTGATCCACCCTTACCAGATTATGAGATTCCCATCTAATGGGTAGAATCTGGGGACAGTGGCCTCTACTTTTGGGAGTGAATACAGATTTTGGGGGTATACCTGATGACACCTCGCTCAGTTTTATCCTCATAAAGGCTAAATGGTCAGTGGTAATAACAGCATCCGTTTGTCCTAACAAATCTTGTGCCAGGAGGTTTTCAGACAACCCCAGGAGGATCAGAGGCCTAAACTTTTCTTTGACTCCATCCAGCCCCGCTTGTTTTATGGGACTGGCCATTTCTTGGACATAGACCTTTGCCCAACCCCTGTGAAAGGCAGTCAGGTTATGAGATCTCAGCTAGTTGGGATCTCTTCCTTTCTGAGGACCATGCTATCAGCTCCCATGTCTATCAGGTGTTGGAATCTTTGTCCCCCAATATTGTAGTCATGTTGGGTTGGAACCCCTCTACCATTGGAATGGTCCAGTTAACTAAAGGTGCACCTTTCTTTCATTTGATTAAAGGAGCTGTAAGGCGATCCCCCACGTAGTTTAAAGGTTGATTTTCGATGGTTTTCTAATTTATATTAAATATAGAACAGCATTTTGAGGCCCAATGGTATCCCTTGTGGCAGTGTGGGCAGGTAGATGGAGTGGGTCCCTTCAGCACCTGGGTCTTATTGCCCTTTTGTGAGTAAGCCCCCTTAAAATATCCCAGGTGACCACATAAGAAACATTTCCCAGGTGTTTGCTTTAGCTGTCCAGCCACCAGGGCTTGAGTAATAGAAGAGGCTAGAGTTTGGGTCTGGGCTTGAATGGCAGCCATAAGAGTCTGGTTGGTATGTGACTGGGTCCTGACATTTAGTAATGCCACAACCCATTGACTTATGGACCTTTCCCTAAGGCCAGTGTAAGCCATCCTAGTACTTTGGTTCATTCCTTCCCAGACTAGAAGCTACATGAATTAGTCTCTAAACCCACTAGGAGGCAATTTCCTCTCAAGGCTGGTATGCACATGGACAATAAAGTTCAGAAGCAGCTCCCTCAATTTATGCATTGTGGCAGCTGTAGGTGATTCAGTAGGTCCCTCCTCTGGCTTGGCCCAGACCTGCTTGTCTAACTTTGTCCAGGTACAGAGCCACAATTGCAGCTTATTGGATCCCAGTGGAAAGCCTTTTCCAGTACCAGTTAGCATTGGAAAATTGATGGGAATTAGGGGTCGGCTGCTCTATTGAACTCTGCCCTAGTGTGACAGGCCTCCTTAAAGAAAACCTTATATTTAAATATTGCAATTCCTCCAGGGTAGACTTAGCCAAATCATACTAATCCTTGGGGACACAAGGATGTTAGGCTACCTCCTGAAGGGGGGTCATGGCTCAAGGGCAGTTGGGGCCATTCAAGGCCACAGCCTTCTTCAATTCTTTCAGGTCCTTATCTTTCCAAGGATACAAAGCTAAGGGGAGATTAGTGTCAGGGGCAACATTGACGGGAATGCTTGGGGTCCCATAAACCTTAGCCCTATATGCCTCCGTGTAAGTATCCCGAGGAGGTTCCACCCCACATTCCTCTGTATGAGAGCTCTAACTTTGCAGTTCCACCCAGAAGCTGGTATATTCATTTCCTGCTGGCAAGGATGGTGCCCCATTATTTTTCCCATTACCCTCTCCCATTTTATCCTTTGGGGAATAAAGAGGCAGCCATTTCTTGTCACAGGCAATATCTACTTTCCTTTTGTCTTTGTCTCTGTTTGCCTTATTCCTTACCCCTAGGATAGCTTTTGAGTAAATTGCACCCATTTTTGTTCTTCCCCCTTGTCTGCCTCCTTTTCTCCTGTTCTTTTGGTTAATTGGTTACTTTCAGAATTAAAAGAAGCCGTGGAGCTGCCACCAGAGACAGAAGTGATGAAAGTTTGCTGGTAAGCCACAGCCACATGGTGATACACAGATTAATAGAAATGTGTTAAATTCAGATGTAAGAGTTAGCCAATAAGAAGCTAGAGCTAATGGGCCTAGCAGTAATTAAAATAATACAGTTGCTGTTTAATTATTTCGGGGCTGAGCAGTATGGAAACAAACAGGTGGCCACTCCTTACTACAGTATATCAAAGTATATCTCTTCCCAGTTCCACTTATCCCATGAGAAAGCATTGCCAGTGAGTACCTAAAGGGCCAGGATAATTATATCTTCCTATGCCTGGATTGCATTGTGGTCACACAATTCCAGGCTTAAGGGAGACTAGCATATATCTCAGCATCTTACGTGTTAGGTAATTTTTGTGTGCAGTTGTGTTACCCATCATGGGGTCTCACTCATCTTGATGACCGCATTGCTCTGGGATTAGTCGCCATCTGTTTGGGCACCAGTTGCTGGGCTTCATTAGCCTCCTTATTTGTCAGGAAAAGATGAGTGTCTACAGCCTCATGATGCAGGACAATCAGATCCACAGCCCAATGATGTAGGACAATCAATTGTGATAAGGAGTAATGTCAAATCTGGAACTCAGTTTATTACTGTGAGAGTCAGATTATATAAATTAAGTGACATCGTGTGATGTGGGGGCTACCTTCAGCCAATGAGAGACAGCCAAGCACTCCCTCTGGCCAAATGGGCATCTATGTATATTTTGCTGTCTCATCTTCACTTGGTTCCATCAAACTCGAGCCAGGCTTTTCTCTGTCCTACAGGCCTCGGGGTACAGACCCTGAGATAATTTTGACCCAACAGAGTCTCCAATGTATATACAACAGGAGGCAGAATACTACCACTTTCATTAATCTATCAGTAGTAAGTATATCAGAAATGGGTAATAACACTAAACCCATCCTACATTAATGCCTTATTGAGGGGTCATTCTTAGGCAGGCCCAAAGCATGAAACTTCAGCTGCTATGAGATCCTCTTTGCAATTTCTGTGTCTTCACCCAGAAGATGCTATTTTACAGCTCTTCCCCCTATCTTTAATATTATTTTCTCTTTCTCTCTTCTGCTTATTCTCTTCTCCTTGTATATCCCCGAGTCTGCCCTCAAAGGACAGTGTACCTGATTAAGCCTGAGAGTAAATTTTCTTGGTATAAGCATGAATATTTAGAAAATAGTTTGTTATTGTTATTTTTACTGATGCTTACTCTATATGTAGTCATTATTTTACTGTGTTTAAATATTTTCTTATTTTAAATTATTGCATTTTGTGACTTTGTTTTTAATTTTATGATTGTTTTTAAATATGTCAATTAAGTCATTTTTATTTGAGCCTAATTAAATATGGGTATTTAATTTACACTTTTCTAAATTACTCAGAAAAGTGATCTGAGTTATAAAGCCACACAGTTTTAGATTTATAACTACTACAGGAGGTATGTGTTGTACTTATTGAAAGGTAAAGAAGATTATCACACTAAAAGAAAAACTATTCCTCTTATCACTTTATCGTGCCTTAAAGTGGACCTGTCATCGTAAAGAATGGTCACTTAGCCAAATAATGATCTCTGTAATAGGGTTGACTGTTATTTTTGGGGTAGCATTGAATACTAGACACCTACAAAGACTAGAGAAATAAGGTTCCCTAATTGGCCTCTCTAGAACCCTGAAAAATCAAGTGTAAGAGTTTAATTCCCACCAGAGGTTTACAAAGGTTCCCTTTACTTCATACACTCATTTACATTTGTTGTAGCTTCTCTCATTTTTATTTTACTTAATATTATTCTCTTATATAAGATGGAGTGTGTGTGTGTGTGTGTGTGTGTGTGTGTGTGTGTGTGTATACTAGCTTGTATGTGCACATACATGGTGATCAGAGGTTCTGCATTTTCATTGGGTGATCCTGCTACCAAATTCAGATCATGAGGCTTTTGTAGCCAGTGACTTTTAACAGCTAAGCCTCCAGAAAACCTTGTCATTTTCTTAATTACTGACATCCTGACTAGAACAATAATTGCTATGTCAATTTGATTGGCTTTTCTAATTATGTTAAAAATCTCTCCAAATTTTAATTGGCTATAATTATTTCCTCTTTTTTGAACTATTCAATAAATAAGGAAATTTGTCCACAGTTAAAAATACTTGTCTCTATTTTAGAAAAATCATAGGTCCCTCATTAGCACAGTATGAAAGACACAAATCTTATAGTAAAAGTGACAAATGGTGGCTTGATTATTATCAATCAGAATATTTTCAAGTTGTATTAGATAAAACTCATTCTCACAGTACTTTCTGTTAAATATGAGAGCTTAAAATCATGTTAAAATACATTATGCCTTTTTTCTAATTGTTATATTTAAGCCATCTAACTCTATGTTAATTAACACCTTGTTAATACTAAAATGTGCCATTTTATTATTTGTTCTCTATTCTTGTTTTTGTTGACAGGTTAATTCTTTGCATTTATTCTTGTCTGCTAATAGTGCTATTGAGTATACCAATGTAATTATTTTTAATTATTATTGATATTAAAATAAATATGATTTATACTCTCTTTTCAAAACCTCATACATTTATAAATTTGGGTAACCTATAATTTTATCTAGGTTCATTCACCATCTGGGCCCTATTTCCCTTTTCTCCTATAAATGGCATTGCCTTAAGTATACAATAATATAAAACATTTTCATTGATCTTATAATACCATTTTCTCATTTTCATATGCAGCATTGTCTACCTGACTTTTTCTTTATTCATCAATGTAGTCCTTTGACATCCTTCTTTCTTTTACTCAAATACAAATTCCTCACGGACTGTAAGACTCAGAAATAGCTTAATCTCTTCTTTTTATAAGATCTTATAATTTTAACATCTGTAACTGTAATTAGTTATACATAAGACTACTAGATAAAATAAATTGCAAACACATTGTTTTCTAATCCTGTGAAACTATAGCTCAAACAAATCCTTCCTTCTTTAAGTTGCTTTTTGTAATGACTTCTCATCACAGCATTTAAAATTAATTAATACAGCTATTTTCACACATACATGCAGAAAACATTTTTAGTTCATCAGTGTTTATTCACTCACACATATCTTTAACAAATGTTATTATAAAAATATGATTAAATAACAAATGTGTACTTAATCACTGATTTATCACATACACTTAGTATTTTACCTGCTCTAGGGCATAAAAGCAGCAGGGAGTTGTTGGATGAAAGAAGAAACATGTTTAGATTTTCCTCTTTTGACCTATATTCTTGATTTATAATTTATTGTTTTAAACTTAAAATGAAAATTATAAGCAATATATGAGGAAATGCACATGGAAAGCATGAAACTATGAAGAATAGTAAGTAGCTGGTATTAATAGATGAAAGAAAATATAATATGACTAGTAGTTATAAATTCAATATGATATGTTTTAAATGTGGAGAGATGACAGACTTTTTAAAAAATGAAGAACCTGCTTTGTGAAATTTGAGTTGATTTAAAATATTTATAGTTAATAAGATTTAGAATTTAACGAAGAAATTTCTAGAAACTTGGCCATTTGTATTGAACATAAAATGTGTTGGCTACTTAGACACATGAAGTATTGAAGAAATGTTGAAAAGCCCATTTAATAATAGTTAGTATAATGTTATTTTGTTAAATAATTCCTCAATTTTACATTATTTTTATCTAAACACAGGAACCCATATCAACATTTATGTTAGAAAATTTGGAAAGGTACATAAAATATTAACACCTCAGGCTATCTGCTTGTATACTGCAAATTTAAAAGTTCTAAATAGTTAAAATATCAACAACTCAGGCTATTTGTTTGTATACTGCAAATTTAAAAGTTCAAAGTAGTTAAGATTTAAATTTATAAATGAGTATATAAGGTATAATCCTATAAGAATAAGTTGAAACACATAGTACTACCTCTAACTCTTGGTATAATATAAATCTTATTACTCTCTTTTTATTAAATTCATTATATTCATAGTAATTAAAATTTAAAAATTTTGGCTTACTGAAGAAAAGAAATCACTAAACATTAATTGATTTGGGGGGCAAAAAGAGAATAAATTTCAAAAAGAAGAATATATTTCCATGTATAAATCCACTGTTAGACCCTAAAATTATATTCCCATACATAGTTCCGTATATATTTGATTGACACATTAAAAAGTATCTTATGTTTTCCCCGGAAACCTTTTTAAGTGATAACAAAAATTTAATCAATAGATAAAATTCCCTGACTGTATTTAGCTTATATTATAAAGTTAGAGATATAAGTTAAGTGAACATCATAACACATAATAAGTGCTGTGAAGAAAAGAAAATAAGGGAAGGAAGTTGAGGCAAAGACTTCGGTAGTGAATATTCATTTAGATCTCTCAGAAATAATTGAGAATATCCTAAATAGATAATGTTGTCTCACAGAAGAACATCTTAGAAAGGATTACAAAATAGTTGAACACTCCTAGTATTTGCTTCTGTGCTGTAAATTCCAATTTGTTAATACCAGGAAGTAACAAAATTATAACTGTGCTTTACATTGCAAACTCATATAACTGGAAAGAGATGGTTCTATTTTTAAGGGTATTTAGTAGACTAATTTCATGTCAACTAATACTCTATGCTATACTTTGCTCAAATTTTTTATTGATGAGAACATATTATATTTTTATTTTCCATTTCTGCCCTTCCAAGCCACCAATAAAGACTTTCACACTCTCATTCAAATTCATGACCTCTTTTTTATAAATTGTTATTACACGCATACATATATGTTAAATATACCCTTTTGCATCCAAATAATGTTACTTGAATGAATGTTTTCAAGTCTGACTGTTTGGCACTAAACAAAAAAAATGTGTGCTCTTCTCTGTGGTGGACCAAATAACCCACTCCAGCTTTACTCAGTTGCCTGTAGTTGTTTGTGTATGGTTTAACCCTTCAATTGTTTCTTGCAACCAGTTTGTTATTTTCATTGATGTTTCCACTTTTAATCTCATGTTTGGGTAGTCATTTTATGAGACTTTATGAGTATAATCTTACAGCAAAGTCCCTAATCTTCTGGTTCCTCCACCTTCTAACCCTCTTGGTCAGTGTTCCCTGAGACTTAGCTATGGACATGTTTTGTGGTTGTCTCCAATGGAAATTGGGCTCATTTCCTCTGTATATTGATTACTTGTCATTTTTTGTAATGATCTGCCTATGTTGCAAGGTTATGATTTATGATATGGGTGAAGACAACACTTATCTCTAGGTATTAGAAAAAAATGTTTGTAGATTGTTGATAGATACGATGCTAGTTTAGTAAATTAGTGATAATAAATTTCAAAACTAAACCACCAGCATGTTACTTTTTCTTATCAATACTGTACAAGTGACTCAGAGAAAACAAAGACTAATTTTTTAAAACTTGCTCTCAAAAAGATTTCCTTCTTCTAGTGGAAATGGATGTTTATAGAAAGCTGATAAGATACAGAATATAAAGTAACAGAATTACTGTGAAAGAATTTTAATATACGCATAAGGGATGTTGAATAAAATGTTCCAGTGTAGTTTGAGTTATATAAGACAGAGTACATGAGGAAATAGGATAACCAAGAAGGGTAACAAGGGAAGAGATATCTTGATTGAGGAAGCCATTATGGTGGTAGCAAGAAACCTGGCACTAGGGAAATTCCCAGGGATCTACAAGGATGAATGTATGCTATGAATATATTTATTACCAATGGTTATTAAAGAATGTGTTTCAGTCAATCACTTAGTAGAGAAAGACAGGCAGAAAATCTGAGCAGAGATATAGAGAGACAGTAGGCAGAGTCAGGGAGATGCCATGTACCTGCTGAAGGATACAGACACTAGCTGCCAGCCAGAAGCTGACTGATAGGCCACAGCCTCATGGTGATTCACATATTAGCAGAAAATGGGTTAATTTAAGACATAAGACCTAGCTGAAATGTGCCTAAGCTACTGGCCAAACAGTGCTGCAATTAATACAGTTTCCATGTTATTATTTGGCACTGGCATCTGGGAAATGAATAAGCAGTCTCTGCCTACAAAAGACTCCAGATAAGAACCTAAGCAATGGTGGAGAACATACGCTAGCTGTTCTTCCCCTGTAATCAGATTGATGACTACCTTAGTTGTCATCATAGAAAACTTCAACCAGCAACTGACAGAAGGAGATGTAAAGATCCACAGCTAGTTAGCACTGTGCCAAACTTCCAGTATCCAGTCGAAGAAAGAGAGAAGTGATAATATGATCAAAGGGGACAAAAACATGATAAAAATAACCATAGAAACAGCTGACCAGAGCTAGTTGTATTGCACTAACTCCAGAATGACATGGGGGGAACATGCATAGACCCAAACTAGGTCCATTGAATGCAGATGACAGTTGTGTGTCTGGAGCAGTCAATTCTTCCACAAGTAATGGGACCAGAATTTATCCTTTTTGCTAACTGACCTTTTGGAACCAATTCTCCTTGAAGGGATAGCTTTCTCAGTATAGATATGAGACTGAGAGCCTTGGTCTTGCCTAAAATGAGGTACCAGACTTGTTAACTCCCCATGGGAAGTATAATCCTATCTGAGGATTGAATTGGGAGTAGGATGGGAGGAAGGTGGGAGAAGTGAGAGGAGGGGAAGGAGTGGGAGATTAGCTTGGTGTGTAAAATGAGAAAAGATTATTTTAAAAAATAAACTAAAATGAAAAGAGAAAATAAAATGAATATTTCATTTTTTTCACATTTATCATGTTTATTTTTTAATACATTGACTTACAGAGTTTTCACTTTGACATGGCCATGAATATGATATATGTTGATAATATTACTCCCTCACAAAATTGCCCTTTTGTTCCTCTCTGTACATTTCTTTTCGTATTTCAGTCCTTAATCTATTTTAAGTGTTTGTATTACAATATGTGTTTTTATTTTGGGTCAATATCAATTTGAAATAGGGAAAGAAATATGGAGCATTTGTATTTAAAAGAGACAAGAACTGCTGATCTGCAAAGACAATATCATAAAATGATATATAGAGGTTGATATTTTAGTTGTTTTAATGACAAATGAAAATCCATCTTGAAAATCCTTTGAATGCATCAAAGACTAGGAAAAGATCATGGGCATTTATATTCCAGAAACTACAAATGGTTTAAGAAAGAAAGAAAAAAGGGCAGCAGGACATTTCAGTGTTTTTCAATCTCAATATTGACTCCATGATAGCAAGAACATATATCGTGATTTATTTAGAAATTTCTCTCATCTAAAATAGTATTCATATCAGGGAAATCATTCCTTTATTATCATAAACAGATTTGGGGTTATACATTCATTCCAGATTATGAAGTACTATTAGTTACTCAAAATAATTAAAATCTTTTATTTTTAAATTAATTTTCAAAGTTATTTTCTTACCATTTAATGATTTTTCAAAATATTTTTATTATCTTCAAAGTGATTTTAGAATGTTAATATTTGCCATTTTGTTTTCTACATTTGTTATAGTTATGCATCCTTCATTTCCCATATTAAGATTAGCTCTTAAGTTTATAAATCTCAGAATCAAGGAATCCTCAGAGGAAAGGGCATCTTCCTAATGTAGCACAAATTTAAACAAAGTATGATTTCATAACCAACTTAAAAATTGTATTTTCTTTTACTAGGAAGGTTTTCTTTAACAAACTAATTCAGTATTGTCTGCATTCTGTCAATCATGTTTTAAATCAATGCTGATTGGCCAGGCAGGAAATATAGGTGGGACAACCAGACAGGAACTAAAGGTGGGGAAATGAGAACAGGAGAATATTGGGAAGGAGGAATCCCATTCCTCTGTAGGAACCAAAACCCAGCCACAAATGCAAAATACTAGAAAGAAAAGTTCAAACCAAGGAAGATGGCTACATCAGCAACAACAAAATAAAAACAGACAATTGAGGGTCTCATAGCAACAAATCCCAATGAAGGGTAAAATGCACAAAATAATATCACCAACAATAAAAACTAATTTAAGAAAAGATAGCAATAACTGCTCATTATTGTCCCTTAATAAAAATGGTCTAAACTCACATATAAAAAGGCACAGGCTATCAGATTGGATATAAAAACAGAATCCATCTTTCCTTTGAATACAAGAGGCACACCTCAACCTCAAAGACAAACAATATCTCAGAGCAAAGGGTTGGGAAAAAATATTCCAATCAAATGAACCTAAAGGACAAGCTTGTGTAGTTATCCTAATATCTAATAAAATAGACTTCAAACTAAAATCAATCAAAAGAGACAATGAAGGAAATTTCATATTAGTCACAGGAAAAATCCATCTTGAGAAAATCTCAATACTGAGCATTTTTTGCCCCAAATACAAGGGTACCTTTATATGTGAAAGAAACATTTCTAAAACTTAAATCATACATTAAACCCCACACACTAATAGTGGGAGACTTCAACAGTCTACTCTCAACACTGGATAGGTCAGTTGGACAAAAAATTAACAGAGAAATAAGGGAATTAACAAATGCTATGACACAAATGTACTTAACAGACAACTATATCATATTCCATCTAAACATAAAAGAATATATCGTGTTCTCAGAATCTCGTAGAACCTTCTCAAAACTTGATCACATACTCAGTAACAAAAAACTCAACAATTACAAAAAAATTGCAATTACTCTATGTATATTATCAGATCACCATTGTTTAAAACTAGAAGTAAATAGCAATACTAGTTCCAGTAAGGCCACAAACACATGGAAATTAAATGATACTTACCATAATCATCAATGGGTTAAGGAAGAAATAAAGAGAGAAATTAAAGACTTCCTAAAATTCAGTGAAAATAACCACACAACATACCCAAATGTATGGGACATAATGAAAGCAGCATTAAGAGGAAAGTTCATAGCACTAAATGCCTACATAAAGAAGCTAGAAAAATCCCACACTAGTGAATTAACAGAACATTTGAAAACTTTAAAACAAAAAGAAGCAAACTCACCCAAGAGAAGTAGATGGCAGAAAATAATCAAACTGAGAGCTGAAATCAACGAAATAGAAACAAAGAAAACAATACAAAGAATCAATGTGACAAAAAAAATTTTCTTTGAGAAAATCAATGAAATAGGCAAACCTTTAATCAAACTAACCATAAGGCAGAGAGAAAATATCTAAATTAAGAAAATCAGAAATGAAAAGGGGGACATAACAACAGACAGAGAGGAAATACAGAGAATCATCAGGTCATATTTCAAAAACCTGTGTTCCACAAAATTGGAAAACTTAAAGGAAATGGACAACTTTCTGGATAAATATCACTTGCCAAAATAAAATCAAGACCAGATAAGCAAATTAAATAGACCTATAACTGGTGAAGAAATAGAAACAGTCATCAAAAGTCTCCCAACCAAAAGAGCCCAGAACCAGATGGTTTCAGCTCATAATTGAACAAAATTTTCAAAGAAGAACTAATACCAATACTCAAATTATTACATACAAAAGAAACAGAAGGAACATTGTCATCTTTTTTATGAGGCTACAATTACACTGATACCCACACAACAGAGAGAAATTACTAAGAAAGAGAATCACAGACAAATCTCATTCATGAACATTAATGCAAAAATATTAAATACAACAATGGAAAATTGAATCCAAGAACACATCAGAACCATCATCCACCATGATCAAGTCGGCTTCATCCCAGAGATGCAGGGATGGTTCAACATATGAAAATCTGTCAATCTAATCCACCATATAAACAAACTGAAAAACAAAAACCACATGATCATCCCATTAGATATTAAAAAAAAAAGCTTTTGACAAAATACAACACCCTTCATGATAAAGGTCTTGCAGAGAACAGGGATACAAGGAACATACCTAAACATAATAAAGGCAATATACAGCAAGCCAACAGCCAACATCAAAGTAAATGGAGAGAAACTCACAGGGATCCCACTGAAATCAGGAACAAGACAAGGTTTTCCACTCTCTCCATATCTATTCTTGAGGTCCTAGCTAGAGCAATAACACACCAAAAGGAGATTAAGTGGATACAAATCGGAAAGAAAAAGAAGTGAAACTCTCACTATTTGCTGATGATACAACAGTTTACATGAGAAATCCAAAAAAAAAAAATAAAATATCTACCAAGGAACTTCTACAAGTCGTAAACATTTTAGTAATGTGCCAGCATATAAGATTAACTCAAGAAAAATCAGTAGCCCTCCTGTACATAGATGATAAATGGACTGAATAAGAAATCAAAGAAACATCCATTCACAATAGCCACAAAATAGCATAAAATATATAAAATATCTTGGAGTTACTCTAACCAAACAATGAAATAAATGTATGACTAGAACATTAAATATTTGATGAAAGAAACTGAAGAAAACACCAGAAATTGGAAAGATCTCCAATGCTCTTGAGTAGATAGAATTAACACAGTAACATTGGCAATCTTAATAAAAGCAATCTACAGATTCAATGCAATATCCAACAAAATCCCCACAAAATTTTTCAGAGAATGGTAATTGAAAGAATGGTACTCAACTTCATATGGAAAGCAAAACACCCAGGATAGCCAAAACAATCCTGAACAATTAAAGAACTTCTGGAGGTATCACAATCCCTGACTTCAAATTCTACTACAGAGCTACTGTACTCAAAACCGCCTGGTATTGGCATTAAAACATACAGGAGGACCAATGGAACTGAATAGAGGGCCCGGATATTAATCCACACACCCTCAAACACCTGATTTTTGGCAAAGAAGCAAAAAAAAATCTCAAATGGAAAAAAGAAAGTATATTTAAAGATGTTGCTGGCATATCTGGATATCAACATATAGAAGAAGGAAAATAGATCACCATGCATAAAACTCAAGTCCTAGCAGATCAAATACCTCAACATAAAACCAGCCGCACTGAATCTTATAGAAGAGAAATTGGAAAGTACACTTGAACACATTGTCATAGGAGACCACTTCCTAAATATAATGCTTGTAGTACAGACATTGAGAGAATTAAATAATGGGACCTCCTGAAACTTAAAAGTTTTGGTAAAATTAAGGACATGGTCTATAAAACAAAATGACAGCCTACAGAATGGGAAAATATCTTCAACCACACATCAGAAAGATGTCTGATCTCCAAAATATACAAAGCATTCACAAAATTGGTCATCAAAAGAACAAATCATCTAATAAAAAAATGGAGTACAGAGAAATCTCAACAGAGCAATCTAAAATGGCTGAAAGAAACTTAAGGAAATGTTGAACATCCTTAGTTATCAGAGAAATGAAAATCAAAACAACTCTGAGATTCCATATTACACCTGTAAGAATGGCCAAGATAAAAAAAAACCTGATGACAGCTTATGTTGAAGAGGTTGTGACGTAAAGGGAATACTCCTACATTTCTGATGAAAATGCAAGGTGGTATAGCCACTGTGGATGTCAGAAAATTTCTCAGAAAATTAGAAAACAACCTTTCTCAAGACCCACTTTGGGGTATATATCCAAAGGATGCTCAATCGTGCAACATGGACATGTGATTAACTATGTTTATAGCATCATAGTTTGTCATAGCCAGAACCAATAAACCACCTAAATGCCCCTCTACAAAAGAATGGATAAGGAAAATGTGCTACATTTACACAATGGAATATTACACAGCAGAGAAAATATAACGACATCTTGAATTTTGCAGGAAAATGGATGGAGCTAGAAAATATTATTTTGAGTGAGGTAACCCAGACACAGAAAGATATTATCACATATACTCAACCATAAGTGATTTTTAAACATAAAGCAAAGAGAATCAGGCAATAAATCACGATCCCATAGAACATATACAACAATGAGGACTCAAAGAGAAACATACATAGATATGATCTACATGGGTAGTAGAAAAAGCCAAGATTTCTTGAGTAAATTGGATGCATGGAGAACTTGGGAGAGAGTTTCAGGAGAGAGGAGAAACAGAGAGGGGAGCAGAGTAAAATGTAGGACTCAATAAAAATCAATAAAAATGAGAGAACACAAGTATTTGATTTTTTCCCACTTTAGAAAAGATTTAAGCCAATTAACTTTTTATACCATGTTTATTACCAATAAAGTAACAAATGCCAGATTACTACACTTTAAACAAGGTTCATTCATTATCACATATTGTACTATGAAATAATATAGAATGTAATTTGGGTCTAAAAGTTTCCTTTACACTTTTGAACCTATTTTGATACAACTCATTATCCTTCAATACACCAGAGTGCATTTCATAATAAATAAAGTCTTTCAATCAGCATAATAGATTACATTTGCATTTTTGTTCATACAGATGTCTGTTTTAGCTAATTTATGTTAACTTATATTTATGCCTTAAGATTTACGAAATGAATAAAAGTTAGGAAAAATCTGTCTCCCCCATTTGATTCATTGCTAGTTTACAAAATTGAACCAATATTTTCACATGCATAAAATATAGACTTGTTTATCCAAATTACTCATAAAAAATCACCTTTTGAATTGGCAGACCACTATTTTCCTTCAAGGAATGTACATATTGTAACTGACTCTCTTCGTATATTTAAGTAATCAAAAAATATCAAGTTAAATGTAACTCCTAACTATAACACAATTACATGGTTTCAAATAACTATGACTTACAAAATATTTGTATCACACCTAATGAATAATATGACTGTATTTAATTTTCTGAATTTAATCTCCTTTGTTTAGCTTTCTTCCTGACCATTATCCATAACAACTTGTAACCAACATTTTAAACAAAGTAAAACATCCATAAGCCATTTTTGAAGAATGTGGGTGTTGTTTTCCAGGCTACTTTCTGCTGATTGGGGGTGCTGATAATCTTATGAGGAGATATAAAAAATTTAGAATTATGGTAAAGTCCTGACTGAAATATTCTTTGAGGCTTGATCATCTCAGCCAGAAGTCTTGAGGCTGGTCTGGATGTAGAACTCAGATATCTGGTCTATCTGTTCTTATAGGAGTTTTCTCGGGGGGGGTCTTTGATCAAACATGATTTTTATTAACACAGAATGAATCCACAGACGCTCATTTCCTGTAACATATAGTTTGACTCAAGTTTTGAAATCAAGGCATTTTCAAAATATATAGGTTGGATTATTCCAGCGGCAGCATTTATAATCAAATGTCTTTTAGCAGCTTTTGCTCCTTACTCAGTCATCAAATATTTCAAAGGCAAAACAATAACATACAGTTTCCAAATTCTTTGTGTATTTTCCATATTTGCATGGCTTTATTTTACACTCTATTACTTTTATTTTTATTTTTAATTTTGTTTTGATTTTTTTGAGATAGGGTTTATCTGTGTATCTTTGGCTGTCCTGAAATTCACTCTGTAGACTAGTCTGTCCTTGAACTCACATAAACTTGCCTGCCTTTGCCTCCCATGTTCTGGTATTAAAGATGTGTGCTATCACATCCAATTATTCTTTTTCTGTCTTTTTTGAAGGACTTTATCCTTTTTCTCATCTCTCCCAAGTCTACATATATTTTTAAACACATTGTAAACTGTTTAGTCTTTTTTTTTAATCTGAATCTATCTTTACTATATATCTCTCTTTTTCTGACCACATTGGTTTTTAATTTGCTAAGCAACATGGCTAGGAATAAAGCCATGACTTTGACAGCTGAATTCACCACATTCCTAAGCTTTCTGAGAGTCTCGTTTTATGGTTGAGATACTAGTGGCAGCCATGTTTATTGCCAAAACTCTAGGGAGTTTCAATATCTCTGCCACCACCAAGAAGCAAGCTGTTGACTATTCATAAACATCATTTAAGTGTTTGGTTGTGGTGTCTCTTAAAAGAGCTGCAAGGTATTTACAGCTAAATCAGAGTCAGAAAGCCTTTCTTAAATGAGATGCACTTGCCTCTAGCAAATAGAGTCCATCCAGGAAAATGCTGCTATCAAGAAGCTGTGCTTAACTCTGATCTTTTCTGTCTAGAATTGCTTCCCAAGCTCTCTCAAGTTTTATGTGGATGTAGTTGTACCTGTTGGTGCCATTTGTTGGTGGATGCCCTTTGGACTAGGTGGGACAGAAACCTCTGTCAACAGTGTGTCACTGTGGAAGTAGTCTTTGAGGTTTTCTATGCTCAAGATACTGCCCATTGTCTCAGTCAACTTTCTTTTCCCTGCAAGCTGTAGCAAGCTCAACTCTAGCACAATGTCTGCTTGCATGCTGACATGTTCTAAAACATGATGGCAATGAACTGAACCTTTGGAACTGTATGCAAATCCCCCTAATAAAATGATATCTTTAGAAGAATTTCTATGGTCTTGATGTCTATTCACAACAATTAAAACCCTAAGAAAACAATTATTATTAGAAATATAAATTATACAATTTTAATATAAACTGCAGCATTGACTACAAATGCTATGATATTCCTAGGAAATGAAACCAATTAGACAACAAAGGGTTACCAAAGATTTGTAGTAGGAAAATGTCTATGTAAGAGGAAGGCATCTCAAGAAACAAAAAAAAAGTAGTTTCTCATTCCAAATTGACTTATGTTTTCATTTAGTGGGCAACAAGTATAGATTTAAAGCATCAAAGATGTGATTTGATCATATATTCACATGTTTTTAAGATGCAGGGCTTTTGCATAGGGAAAAAACAGAAAAAGTCTACAATTTTTCCCTTATTTTATAGTATGAATACTACAAAGCTAATATTAAAATAATTTTGATATATTTAACTTTCCCACTACTGCCTAAATATTCTACAGATACTCCTCAACACACACATCCTTTTGTTGCAGTATGAGCCTCATGCTGCATCCCCACCATCTGGCTAGTTTACACATGAAATAACCACACTGAAATTGCATTAATTAAATTACTGCCTGGCACATTATCTCTAGCTTCTTATGGGCTACCTCTCACATCTTGATTAACCTCTTTCTATTAAATCTGTGCATCACCATTTGACTGTCTCTTACCAGGAAAGATTCAGCATGTCTGACCTGGTGGTTGACTCCATGGCAGCTTTCTGCCTCAGCCTCTTTTTTCCTCCGAGCATTCTGTTCTGTCTTCTCTGCCCATCTAAGGGCTGACCTATCAAAGGCCAAGGCAGTTTTCTTTATTCAACCAATGAAAGAAACACATAGAAAGAAGACCCTTGTACACCAATTCTCCTTTATCTGTTCAAATAAAAAAGAAAGGCTTTCACTTTAACATACTAAAATTACATATAACAAAGTAGCTATCAAACAAGAATTTCAGTCACAATATTTATATCTATTTTATCTTTTATCATAACTAAGTAAAACTATAAATATCCATTCTTCATCCCCTTCAAAGATTCCAGAAGGATATAATATTACCTAAGTAAACAAGAAGTAAGCAACTCCCCAAACTCTAGAAATGACAGAGACATCTTGCTGCCTGTACAATCACCCAAAGTACTTTCGTACCATTCAGGCATTCGTCTTCTACTTTCAGGCCCATAATATTCAGCAGACATTTTCATGAAGCAGGAAATTTTAAAGTCAGCTCAGTCACTTTTTTTTGTATCCTGCAAAATGTCTCGCAGATTCTTTCATGAATCAGAAACCCTGAAAGATCATCTCACCTTTAGGGAAGTTCAGCAGTCCTCTCTCTGTGGGTTCTTTGTGTTCAGTTTATGCAAGAGGCCAGCCAAGACCAGTTTCATGCCCAAATGGCTATCAAACTCCATAAGTAGCCTTTTCAATGTCCATCTTCCTCTTGAAGTAGATTGGTGCTGCCAGGAGCAGACATGTCTCATTACCATGAAAACCCCTCAGTTATTAAAACATTAAATGCCATATTCTATAGTCTTTGAATGATATGAAGAATGCCCATCTAACTGAGATATATCTCTTTATATCTAGAAAATCTAACATGACGATAAGCTTGACTATTATCAATGATTATCCATTTACAACCTATATTTCCTGATGATCCATTACATTTTTAAATGAGCTACACAATCACAATGCCTTAATCAAGATCAGAAATATATATATACATATAATAAAATTGACCTTAAATTTCTATCAATAAGACAAAATTTATACCAATGTAAATTATTCAGATCTATATAATATCCCCCCTTTAAATGTGAAAGAATATTTATAAACAATATTTGGGAATATTGGCACAGTTATTTCTCCCCAAACTTCTTTTTGCTGTATGGGGGCACTGTTAATTAGGTCTTTCATGGTATAAACTGTGTGCTAGGTTCCTCTCAGTCATCAGTTGAATAAAGTAATTTTTGAGGGTGTTTACAGCAACCTTTCAGGAGGGTGTGGTCTATCACCATATTGGGATAGAAGCAATCCACAGGGTCTCATCCTCTGTGAAAACAAAAGTAGATTGCTTTTCCAAAGCATCATATCCTTAGACTCAAATCCCGAAGTCATAATTGAAAGACTCTAAATGCATTTGTAAGCCCCCCTCAACCCTAAGACATTTTTCTAAAACCTTACACTCACTCTATCTTGGAAAAGCGACAGTCCCCCCCCACACACATATTTACTAGACTGCTTATCCTCCTGTGTCCTCGTAAATAACCACATGCTGGACTGGTTATCCCTCTGTGTCCTTATGAATAATCTTCAAACATAACTCCATTTTGGGAATTGAGGCAAATATAACCCGCAGATGTTGACTCAGTTCCTGATGTATCGATTTAGTCACTAGAACAAGGTCAGGAAGACCATAGAGATGCTCTCCTTTATCACCTGAACACATAACTATTCTCCTTCCCTGGAATAGATGAATCATTGCTAGTAACCCTTTGAATAAGCCAATCCAATAAGTTGGAAAACAACCTACAGGTTCCCCCTGTGTCTGTGGCTTTTTGTTTTAAAGGATGGACTGTAACAACTATTGATGTCCTTCATATCCCAAACCTGAAGGACCCTGTCATGACAGAATAAAAATCCTCTTGCTTTTGCATCAATCGCGCCCGTGTGAGTGGTATCTGGAGCAACTCCTCCCTGATGTTTGGACTTCTAGTCCAATAATAATACCCTTATGATATCCATTCTGGTTTAGCTTGGCAGCCCATATAATAAAATGTTTCTTTGTATTTATCTTCTTCACAGTCAAAAAAAAAATTAAAGAAAATACAATGTATATAATTCAGACTCTCTGTGAATTTTCCATTTTTACACGGCTTATTTTTATTTATTTCTTTTAATCTATAACTATCTGTACTCTGTCTCTTTAAAGACTTTACCCCCTTTTAAGGCATTAACTTTATTCTCTATATTCTTTTTCTTCTCTCTCCCAAGCCTATGTATGTCTAACACTATGACCAATATAGAGGTCTTTTATGTCTGAATCTGTCCTATTGTGAATCTGTAATTCTTTACTGTCCAGGAACATTTTTGTTTTGCAGTTTTAAATTGATAAGCACTTAAGATTCTAAGCTGTGACATTCCTAGGTCAAAAACAGGTACTGTGGTCTTGCCATTTCCAGTCCAAGATGGCGGAGCCACTCCTGCCTCCAAGCCATGCATATTACACTGCTAGCATGCTGGAACTGCTTGTGCCTCTGAGCTGCGACATGCAATGTCCCCCTTTTAGGCATAAAGCAAGTCTTGTAATCAAACAAATCGTAGCACTTGACTCCAAATGCTTCATTCTAAAACTCTGTCTCCCACAGGAGCCAGACAGAAATGGTGATGGTGGCACAGCCCAGAAACTGGTATTTCAAAACTATCACTTTCTAATAGGCCTGATCCTGCTGCCTACCCAGGCAGGAAGAGCTGAGCTATGGGAATGATCTCAGCTACTTTATTCCTGACCCCGAGTGGGCCCACAAATGCCCCTTAGCTGGGAGTTTGCACTGGCAGTAGTGACCAGGAAGCCTTTTTTTAAGGCTGCTGAGTCAGGAAATTCTCTATGCAGCAAACCACCGACAAACAGCAAAATGCTGTATTAAACAATCTCTCTCTCCTTTTTAAGCCCTCTTGGGTTTTACGTGGAGTTAGTATACCACATTGGGCAGCCACTCTGTTGTAATAGGGGAACTGGCTGCTTTTCACCCAGCCAGGCTGCCTGGCTAGCTTTATCCAAAATAATTACACTAAACTGTATTCATTAAATGGCTGCCTGGCCCATTGTCTCCAGCCCATTATTGGCTAACTCTCACATATTAATTTAACCCATCTCCATTAGCAGCATCCCTTAACTAACTTCATGTTCTTTTGAAAAATAATGTTATAGCCCACTGAGACCAATTAGTGTTGCTAATATATTCATGAGTATATGAATACCAACAAAAATGTTGCCAATAAACACCCTTAAACTAAAAAATCAGAAACTTTTCTTTATATACTCTTCAATTGAGAGAAATCTAGGATGTTTTCAGGTTTTGCCTATTATGAATAAATATTCTATGAATATAGTTGAGCAAGTATCCTTGTGGTAGATTAGAGCTTCCCTTGTGTATAGGCCCAGGAGTGAGACAGCTGGTTCTTGAGGTAGATCAATTCTAAATTTTATAACAAAAATCCATATTGATTTATACAATGGTTATATAAATTTGAACTTCTACCAATAATAGAGGAGTGTTCAGTTGCTCCACAACATTTTCACCAGAATGAGCTGCCACTTGCATTTCTGATCTTAGCTATTTTTCTAGGTGAAAGAGAAAATTTCAAAGTAGTTTTGATTAGCATTTACCTGATGGCTATGGATCTTAAACATTTCCTTAAGTGTTTCTCACCCATTTGAGATCCCTTTTGTAAAAAATCTGTTTATATCTGTACCCCAATTTTAGTTGGCTTATTTAGTTCCTTTTTATTTCTAGTGTTTTGAATTCTTCATATATTTTAGATATTAGCCATATTACAAATGTGGAGTTGACAAAACTCTTTCCCTATTCCATAGGCTCACACTTTGTACGATTGACAGTGTCCTTTGCATTATAGAAGCTTTTCAGTTTCATGAGGTCTTATTTATGTGTGTTTAGTCTTAGTACCTGCAAGGTTTGCGTTGTGTTCAGGAAGTTGTCTCCTGCATCAGTGCATTCAAGGCTAATCCCCACTTTCTATTCTGTAAGGTTCAGTCTGTCTGGTTATATCTTGAGGCCTTTGATCCACCTGGACTTGACTTTTGTACAGGGTGATAAATATGGATCTATTTGCATTTGTCTACATATAGACATCAAATTAGACTAGTTAAAGATGTTTTCTTTTGTTCATTGTATATTTCCGACTTCATTATTAAAAATCAGTTATTCATAGTTGTGTGGATTTATGTCTGGGTCTTAGATTTTATTCTATTGATAGGTCTTTCTATGTGTTGATGTGGAATTCTGTCATGTATGCTATTGTAGTAATAGGAGTGGTGGGCTCTGTCTTGCCACCCAGCTAGCTTTACCCAAAATAATTACACGGAAACTATATTCTTTTAAATACTGCCTGGCCCATTATCTATAGCCTCTTATTCGTTAATTCTCACATCTTGCTTAACCCATTTCTCATAATCTGTATAGCACCACGAGGTGGTATCTTACCAGGAAGAATTCTAGCATACATCCGTCTGGGGTCGGAGAATCATGGTGACTGCCTGAATCGGCTTCTTTCTCTCAGCTTTCTGTTCTGTCTACTCCGCCTACCTAAGTTTCTGTTCTATTAAAGGTCCAAGGCAGTTTCCTTATTAACCAATAAAATCAACACAAAACAGAAGACTCTCCCACATCATGCTATGAATATCTTTTATTACCATTGGTTAATAAATAAGTTACATTATCTTAAGGTAGGGCAGAGCATAGCCAGGCTGGAAGAGCTATATAGAGAAAGTAGGCAGAGTCAAAAACACATCATGTAGCTGCTGAAGGAGAAACACCCTGGAACCCACCAGTAGGTCACAGCCTCATGTTGATTTATAGATTAATAGAAATGGGCTAATTTAAGAGGCAAGAGCTGGCTAAAAATACACCTGAGCCTTAGCCAAGCAGTGTTGTAATTAATATATTTTCTGTGTTATTATTTGGGTATGGGTGGTTAGGAAACATTAAGTGCAATCTCTGTTTACAGATTTTATGCCAGTACCATGTAGTTTTTATTACTATAGCTCTGCAGTAGATCTTGAATTCAGTCATGGTGATACCTCCCAGAGTTCATTTATTTTACAGGATTATTTTTTTCTATCTTTTTTTGTTTTTGTTTTCCATTTGAAATTGTGTATGATTCTTTAAAGGTATGCCAAGAATTGTGTTTGAACTTTTATGTCAATTGCACTGAATCTATAAATCCCTTTTGGTAAGATTAACAGTTTTAGTATGTAAATACTAATGATTCATGAGCATTAGGGTCTTTCCATCTTTTGATATCTTCCTCATTTTCTGTCTAAAAAGACTTGAAGTTATTTTCATATAACTCATTAACATTCTTGGTTAAAGTTATCCCAAGGTATTTTATAGTATTTGCTCCTCCCATGAAAAGTGTTGTTTCCCTGACTTCTTCCTTGGCCCATGGGTAGAATCTAGGTCTCTTCATATACACTATGCTTCTGCAGCTTGGTGTTCTTGTTGAACTACTAACAGTGGAAATCAAGGCTGTCTCTGGCTCTTTTGTCTCTTTTGGTGACCCATTCCCTACTACTGGTTTCATTGTTCAACCTTGAAATGAGAGCATGTACCTGGTCTAGTTGTAACTTGTTGTGCTGTGTTTGCTTGATATCCCTGAGTCACCTGCAGTTTTCTGCAAGGAAGCATAGGAAGAGTGGATCTAGGGGGATATGAAGAAAGGAATAGGTGATAAGAGGATAGAAATGAGGGGAAACTGCAATCAGTATGTAATATATGTAAGAAAAAATATAATAAATTAATTAAAAAAGAAACTGACACTTCTTTCCTTAGCACAAAATAACTGTCAATAGCTCCTCATTTATAAATTGGGGGTTATTTTGTCCCACTACATTCATGCTAGAATGTTGGCAGGTTTGATTTTGTGAAAGTCTTGTACAAGACTTAAGCAGGAATCCTCTATTGCCATTAGTTCAAGAGTATAACAGTTTTTTTATTTCTAGAAGACATCACTTTACTCCCATCCTCCAAGGCCCCTAATGTTATATGATATTTTGTTGGTGTCCAGACATAAAGCTTTTCTGGAGATCACAGGGCAGAACTTGTGACTACTTAAACATAGAGGCCAGGCAGTGGTGGCATACACCTGTAAGCACAGCACTTAGGAGGAAACAGGAAGCTTAGGACTTCAAGTCCAACCTGGGCTACACAAGAGTGAACTGCCCTAAAAGAGAAACATAGCAAGATATGGGTGGCTCACACCTTTTATTCCAGCACTTGGGATCTCATGCCTTTGATCCCAGCATGTGACAGTCTCAAGTCTTTGATCCCAGCACAGGGAAGGCTAGTGCCTTTAATCTCAGCATCAAGAAGGAAGTGGAAACAGGAATATAAGGTGAACAGAGGCGGGATCTTGTGCTCTTTCAGTCTGAGGTTTTGTACTTTCCTTTCAGTCTGAGGATTCATAGAGACAGGATTGTCCCATTCAGTCTAAGATTTCGTAGACATAAGAGATCTCTCTCTAGTGACTGGCTACTCTGCTTATCTGAACTTTCAGATTTTACCCTCAATATATGACTTTAAATTTTTATTTTTAAGACTAATTAGGACTGTGCTTCACTCTGGCTTTTACAATATTTCCCTCTACTCTCGACAATATACTGTTAATTTTCAATAAGGAAGTATCACATAAATGCCCGATTTATGGCTTAGGACACCATAGACATTTCTTCTCTGAAATTGGACCAGTTATTATTCTCCATATTAACCATCTCCATTTGACAAAGTTGCTTCTCTAGTAAGGACTAAGACTTGTACTGATCTATGGGTATAGAGATATTTATTTACAAGGCAACTTGATACCATGTTTATATTAATGTTAATAATGAGTAAAATAATGTTAGTAGATTCACCTCTATAACATCTGATTTTCATAGCCATGAGCTGTTGCCCAGTTTTACAGTATGCCATCCATTAGTTTCTTCTAGTAGCGTGGGCCTTTAATCATCTCTGAAAGAGTTTGGCATGCTCTGTATTATTTATACCACTATTGCAATTGCAGGTTTGTCATTATTATAGCTCACATTGTTCACTGCTTAATGAGACTACTGATGACTTTTTTCATCATTAGTCTCCATAGTGTCTCTATGTACTAAGGAAAGTCATGTAGCACAGAAAAACAGTTTCCAGGGCAATGTTAGTGTCATTTCTTCAAGTCCTGTGATCAAAGTATGTACTGTTTACATGAAAGAGTCTTAAAACAAATTTCTGATGTGCGACAAAGAACAATACTGTCTTAATTAGGGTTTTATTGATGTGAAGCATTATTATGGCCATGACCACTGTTACAGAGAAAAAAGAATAATTAGGGCTTGCTTTCAGTTTCAGAAATTTTGTTCATTCTCATCCTAGTGGGAATCATAACTGTATGCATGTAAATATATAGCAGGAGAAGTAGTTCTACATCTTGTCCCACAGGAATCAGGGAGTTAACTGGTTAGAACTTCTGAGATCTCAAATCCACTACCTAGTAATGTATTTCCTTCAGCAAAGCCACACTTATTCCACCAAGGTATAACAGTACCACTCCCTTTGGACCTACAGTGGTAATTTTTATCCAAACCACCATATGCCACATCCTCGCTCCCATAGGCTTGTAGCCAACTCATAATGCAGAAATGCATTCAGTCCAACTTCCAAAGACCCATAGTCTCTCACAATCTCAATACTGTTAAATGTCCAAAGCTCAGAGTCTCTACCAAGATTCATGGCAATCTTCTAACAGTAACCCTTGTAAAATCAAAATGAAAATGCAGATCACATACTTCCAACATATAATGAAACAGGATATCCATTATTCCCATTCGAAAGGGGCATATAGTGAGGAATTACTGGACCAAAGCAAGACAGAAAACCAGCTGAGCAAACTCCAAATTCTAATGTCAGATATCCATTTTCTTTTAGCTTTTTTGACTGAAACACACTTCTTTTTCTTGGGCTTGTTCCACTCTCTCTTAGCTCTTCTCTTTGGAAGGTGTCCAGTGATTCTGGAATCACAATATCTTGGGGTCTTCAAGACAACCAGCACTTCACCTTCACAGTTTCACACAATGGCCTCTCTTGACCTCCCTGCATTGACACCCATGTCACATGCGTGGATGGCCTCAGTGACTTTATTTAGTCACAGAGGGAGATTCCTCAACCCCCTTTCTTCTATCCTTGACTCTAAATCCAGAAACATGTGGCCAAAGCTGACAAACTGTGCTTTCTGAGGCTGCAACAAAGCCCCCACATTCAATTACATCTTGATCAGCATTTGTTTTTGGTTTCTTTCACTGCCTATGTTTGGCCATCCTATAACTTGTTCTATATGTCAGGCTGGCCTTTAGCTCAGAAATCCACTGTTGCTGCCTCTGGGGTGCTAAGGTTAAAAGCATGCACTACCATATACGTCTCTAAGCTTATCTTTAATTACTTTTAATAAGTTGGAAGCTTAGCAGGGTGAGAGCTTGCCCTGAGATCACCATTCAATTTATCCCATTCAAGATGAAGATTTCTTTAATATTTATTGACATACAACAAAAAGAGAAGTTGTTTGAGCTTCTGAGACCCCAAAGCCCACCCTATAGTGACATGCTTCCTCCAACAAAGCCACATCTTCTCCAGCAATGCCTCCCCTCCTAGTAGGAATTGAGCATATAGGAAAAAAGTATCCCCGTCATCTCCCCTTCTACAACTCCAACACTGTAGCCAAGAAAGGGATGTCTCTCTGATGGTAAAGAAATAATAAAAAAATACTGGTTTTAAATTATGTCTAGCACAGACTCATGACAAGTGTTATCTGGCCAATATGACAGGAACTGTTGTCATGATTATCTTAGAGAGGTACCATCAACACTGGCTTCCTTTTTCACAGTATAGTGGGGATGGTAACTTTACCTGTTTGGGTCAGGAATGCAAGATCATTGCTTTTCATTGGAGCTTAGCTCTATGTGTGCTAAATTAAAACATGAGATCTTTAAAAAACCCAAAGTTCATGTGCACAGGGTGAGATTAATATTCCCTGTGTCTGTTTCTACCATCATACCAAAAAGAGTCAAAGATTGTGGTAAAATTAAGTTTCAAATTTCTTCATTGTCAGTCTTCAGATATAACCAGAACACATGTTTTCCTTAAGAGTGTGCTGTGTAGCTATGACAATAAGGGTTGGTATAGCTTACCTTCTATTTTGGTGGTCTGTATTTACTGCCAATTCTCCATTGGAGATAAGCTTAGATGTTTTCTGACCAGTATTTTAAATGGTAAAAAAATAACTTTACAGCATAAGGAACAGAGTTAGACCCTGAAAAGATAAACTCATGGTTTAGAATGTAGCACATCTACTTATGATTTTGGACTAAATGGCTTCTTGGTCTATGGGAAGTTTGAATTAGAATGCAAGCAGCACCTTGGAACTTCCATGAAGTAAAATGTACACAGTACTTTGGAACTTCTCCTGGGGCATAAAACTGTGCCTGAAACTCTCTCTCTCTCTCTCTCTCTCTCTCTCTCTCTCTCTCTCTCTCTCTCTCTCTCTCTCTCTCTCTCTCTCTCTCTCTCTCTCTCTCTCTCTCTCTCTCTCTCTCTCTCTCTCTCTCTCTCTCTCTCTCTCTCTCTCTCTCTCTCCCTCTCCCTCTCTCTCTCTCTCTCTCTCTCTCTCTCTCTCTCTCTCTCTCTCCCTCTCTTTCACACTGACATTTGATGTAATTGAGATTTGGGGTTAATTTTGCACTGTATGCATAGATATATAGTATTCTATTTGCATTTCCAAATACTGACAATGGATGGTGAATGAGATTCCCACTCACTGATCTTGTGAAAGAGTAGTAAGCTCAGAACTTTGACCTTAAATTTAAGAACAGAAAATTGAAACAAATAACATGATTATCCTAATGTTTCTCAGTTAAAGGACTATCTGAATAGAGACCTTTGGAACTAGATCAGGATCTCTGAAAGATGTTTGATCCACTGTATTGGACTTCTCCTGAAGTCAACATTATGTGGGGCTGGTTTGGGGGGTAATGATACATAAATCTATTTCAAGGCAAAAGCTACGGATGTTGGAAATTTAAACAGTTATATAATAATTTTGGAATGTTTAAGGATCATAGTGTTACAGAGTTACTAGGGCTGGAAGCCAAAATAGAGAAAAGGAACCAGATTCTGATAATTTGTCTACCCAGATCTTGTAAGAAATAGCATCTTGGCCTATGCTATTTCTGGAAAAAATCAAATGGATAAGAATAATTTTTATACTATTCTCCTAGAAAATTTAAAAAATATGAACTCTAAATTGTGAACAATCAAGGTGCAGATGACATAATAATACTAAGACATTGATGAAATGTCATTAGGAGATTACAATAAATCCTGCATCTTGGCACAGTACTAAAAAATGTAAATGAGTAGATACTAAAAAAAAATCACCACACTTAGAATTTCTGGAGATTCAAGAAAAAATTAAAGATCAAATGTCAACTGATGCGATGTTGAATGTTATCAAATTGACTGGACAACATATGCCTAGAGAAGAGAAAAGTAAAAAGTAGAGGGACGTTAATCATGGATAAGAAGGGAATGGCAATAAGATGGAATGTCTTTTAGTTAATCTTCTATCAATGTGAAAAAATACTATGACCAACACAACTTATAAAAGAAGTCATTTGATTGTCTTACAATTTCAGAAGTTTAGAGTCAATGATGTCAGATAAAAGGCATGATATTAGGATCAGCTGAGATCTCTCATACTGATTTGTAAGCATGAGGTACAGAGACACGTTTCCTTCAACAAATGGGAACTAAATGTTCTAACTGAGCAGACTATATGGGCAATTCTCACCCCAATAATCATATCCCACTCCTTGGCACCAAGAGGCTGTGACCATAACATAATGCCAAAAAATTACTCCAACTTCTAAAGCTGTCATAGTCTTTTAGTCTCAATACTGTTTGAAAGTATAAAGTCTGATATGATCCTTTTTCCTCCTTTTTCTGAAGAAGATGGAGGGGTAAAGGTTATTGCATGAAAACTCACAGAATCAACTACCCTTGGCTCATATGGCCATGCAGAGACTGAACTGACCAGCAGAAAACTGAACTCTGCATGTATATAACAGTTGTGTAGCTTGGTTTCTCTTGTGGGACACCTAAAAGGTTTGTTGTCATTAATTGGTCATGACTAGGTTAATTTCTCTGAGTATTTTGTTTGAACAGTGTTGTATCTTTGCAATAGGGACTTACTATCAAATCCAGAATGATACCAAAGATTTTGAACAGTTGACTGCTTTTGGAGGAACAATCATCACTTCACTTGCCATGATTTTATATGTACACAAATGTACTTATATGTATTATATTTAATAATAATAATTAAAAATAATACTGTAAGGCTTTTTAAATTTTCCTTAATTGTATTTGTTTTTCTTCCCTCCTTCTCCAATATGATCAGTTGTGGAGGGCTCAGCCTATTGAGGATGGTGTTATCCTTGGGCTTGGATTATTCAATGCAACCCAGATTTCATCTTCATAGTTTGATGCAATGACCTCTCCTGGTTTCTTGCCCTCATACAACCTGATGCCTCCAGAATCCAGGACTATCTGACTTCCTGTACTGACTTCCTTTGGTGATTAACTATTACTTGGATGTATAAATGGAAATAAACACTTCTCTCCACAAGTTGCTTTGGTCAAGGTATTTCATAACAGCAATAGTAATCTTAACTAGACTAGTGCTCCAACATATATATTACTTACAACACAAGCCCTACACCTAAGATTTAGGGAAATATCACAGATAATTGGTCAAAATGATTTGTATGAGTCAAAGGGCCAGGGAATCTGCTTTAAGATCATGTCTTCTAGATATCACAGGGATCTTGGAAGACAGAAGTGCTAAGAGAAATGCAAACTGAGGAAACCCAGTATAAAGATTTTAGAAGGAAACAATATTGGCAACTAGGCTAGAAGACATTGATTATTTTGAAGAAATGTATGGAAACTTAGGAGCTTTGGCCTTATTGATGGATGGGTGTCACTGGCGCTAGGATTTGTGGTTTTAAAGGATTGGTCTGATTCTCAGTATTCTCTATCTACCTCATATTTATAGATAACATGTAAACTCTGAGTTGTTTCTGATACACATTTTTGCTCTGACATACTAGAATCTAACTGTAAGCAAACTGTTTTCCTTTATTACTTGCCTTGGTATAGTGTTTTGTCTCAACAATAGAAAGCTGACTATGCCATTATATAGAGAATTAATTGTTAGTAATTTTAGAAGTAACACAGGAAGCATTGCTACAGAAAATCCTACAGCCACAAGCCTTCAAGTTACCCACCCACGGCCTCATACTACTTATGCCTATGTAAAGGCATGTCTAGCCTCTATTCTGCCTGTAGGATTCAGTTGTTGTTCTCCATCCCAGCAGAAAATATTGATTTGAGAGTCTACTGCTAAATAAATAACTCTCTATTATTTTCAATTCTGAGCATGTATGCTTTTTCTTTAAAGCTTCCTTCTTCAAAGAATAGCTACAAGAGAGATTGGGAGAAAGGGATGGATGGGGTGGTGATTTTACATTTTAATTAAAAATTAAGAAAATAAAATACGTAGAACATCCATGGGTTGTATGTTTGGATGCATTCGTGAGGGTTTTTCCACAGATTTATTTGAGAAAGGAAAACATACTGAAAATTATCTGGGAAATCCTTCCAGTTAATACTCCAATGATCATGGAGTGTCCAGTCCAACTTTGACATCTATAACACAACATCTATGCCAAAGAGCTAGGGAACAACACTGACCATGGGCAGAAGGAGTCTAGAACAAAAGAAGTAGAGATATTGTTTTAAGTTAATATCTTCTAGAAATTTCAAGGGTATATCCTCCATGGACTCTCAACAATTTTATTGCTCATAAAATACCAGAACAAGATTGTACTAGTAAATATGTCAATGTGGATGAGTGAAAATTTACCAAGACCTTGCCCTTAGATGAAATCAAATGCTATAGACAGCCAATGGGTATGGAATGAGGGAAAATTAGTGTTTTTTCCAGTCAAGTGTGCCTGATTAGGCTCCCAACTTCTACATAGTGAGTCCTAAACATAGGTACATGTGAATAACACTAACTGGGCTCTATAGGTATATAAAACATGATTATATATAAAAAAGTTACAGAAGATTGGGTCATGATTACAAAGCTGGAGAACAGACAGAGGGATAATTGTTGTAGTAGAGGGAAAAATATAAATGACACAAATATAGTATACTAATGCATGAAAGTCTTAAAATTAAAAGTAAAATTAATAATTTTGAAAGGAAAAAAGAAGAAAGCCAGCTGAGCAGCAGAATCCATATTCTATCTGCATTTAGTCAGCAAAGATGAAAGCAGCCATTCTTATGCTCATTTCATGCCAAATCTGTCAGATTCACACACCAACATTTATTTCTGGTTTTGATGGACTGTAATATCAAACTGTGAGTTAAAATAAATCTTTCCTACCTTAATTTGTTAGTGATCAATTATTTGACCACAGAAATGAGAATAGTAACTAATGCACATGCCAGCCTGCATTCAAACATATTAAAAAAGCTATAGCTCTACCTAGGTGTGGAAGCCTAAAAATGTGAGACTATTTTCACCTTGTCTGATGGTCAGAGAGTTAGAGATTGCTAAAAGTGGCTGACAAGCATAGTTTGTGCAAACTCAGGATGTAATTACTTGATTCTTTCGACAATAAGATAACTCATACAAGTAGGTCCATCTAATCCAAACAGATGGTCAGGATATGTAAATGTACTTTTGCTCCTTCTTTTGTAACTATGTGGTAACCTGGATAGTGACCGCCTTTAGGATACATGGACCTACGGCAGCTTCACTGCCTAAACAACAGAATGCTAATGATTCAATGTCTCAAAGTGTTTAAGTAATTAACTGTTTGACTTGTTATTTGTACTATGTTAATAAAGTCTTTTGTTAAATTTCCCCCATTTGTATTGCAAATAAAAAGGTATGGGAAAATAAACATAGGTGACTTTCAGTATTCACTGGAATGCCTCCAGGAACTTTCTATGGCTTCAGATTTATTATTTTCATATATATCTTCATATTTTTTACTAATATTTCTAAAATCCCCACATTCCTTCCCTGACAGTTGGTATTTTTTGTTGAGGCAAGTCCATGACATGTGGGTGTCAAAATAGGATAAATAAAAGTTGTCAAAGAGTAAAGAGTGTAGGGATAAGTCCCGCCCCTTAGGGGGCATGTTCGCCTCGGGCTAATGTTAGCCTATAAATTTGGTGAGCATGCTCCCAGACGACCCTTCTGCTTTCCTGGTCTCCACGGGAATGGTGGTTCTGTAAGTCTATTTCCCCCATTAAAGCTGTCTGCATTCATTACAATCTGTATGCCTTTGTTTACGCCATTACATTCTGGTGCCCGAACATTTGGCTTTTAGGACCTCTCCTTCCCCCGCTTGGCTGTCAGCTGTGATTTCGGCTTGGCGTGAGCCCTCCCTTACTCAGCCTTGGCCTGTGACTTGCGGCGGCCCTGTGGCCTGTGCATTGCGGCAGCCTTGTAGCATGTGCCTTGTGCGTGGAGCCAGCAGTATAATATAAATTATCACGCACTGGCTTTTCTTGCTACAGTTCTTTATATTTTTTTAGACACCTCAGATTGACTTAAAGTCCCCACACACCCTATCGTCTGCCTCCCAACGTGGATTTAAACTCCACAGGCCAGCATAGTCTCTGCCTGCGTGGTTTACTCTTTTCTGAGTCATTTTTAAATCTCCCTTGCAAATACAGCTCTTAAGTGGTGCGAACCAGAGCACACGGTTGCCAGTTGCAGAAGCTGCAACCCCTCAGGGTGATTCTGTCACGTGGAGGCATACATGGCTTCTGGGTTACTCTTCTCTACCCCTGGATTCTGGGTTTATGGTTGGGTGTATGCAGTTTTTTGTTTAGTTCGTGACTTAGGCCCCAGTGCTGAGTCCGAGATACACTCAGCCTTCAGGCCCATAATATCCAGAGAGGCAGGACAATCTCTGAGGCCGGCAAGGTGGTGGTGGCGCACGATTTTAATCCCAGCACTCAGGAAGCAGAGACAGGTGGATTTCGGTGACTTCGAGGCCAGCCAGGTCTACAAGAGCTAGTTCCAGAACATTCTCCAAAACCAGAGATCACCTCTGGCAGGAACCATTTGTTACAGGTAAAAAAAAAAAATTTCTTTTATAAATAAAATGTCTGAACATGTTACCATTCAAGAATTTAACAGTATTTTTAATTATACCATGTGGGAGATTTTACAAGAGGTGTCTTTCACTCCACATCTATGGATCCTTCTGGGATTATTAGTTTTCCTTGGCATTAAATGGTTTGATAGAAATATGATAAAGTCTTTACAAGACGAATCCAGGATTCTTAAGGCAGAAGTTGAACGTCTAAAAACTATTGGAGACGAATCCAGGATTCTTAAGGCAGAGGTTGAATGCTTAAAAACAATTGAGAATGACAACAAGAATCAGTTTGAAGTTCTCCAGGAAGAGAACAGACCTTTGTTTAACATGACTCGATCAACTGAGCAAAATTTAAAAAAAGGTACAGGCTGATATTAAAGAGAAATTCATTACTATGGAGGAGGGAACAGGTGATATGGATCATAAGCTCCAGTTCCTTTCTGTAGGAACTGAAACATTACAGGCTGATATTAAGGAGAAATTCATTACTATGGAAGAGGGAACAGGAGATTTAGATCATAAGCTTCAGTACAATTCTGTAGGAACTGAAGCATTAATTGAGAGAATCAAAACTGCTGAATGTGACAATCGGACTTTGTCTAAAGCTTATGACAGACTGGCAGAAAGATTGTCAATACAAGAAGGCACGGTTTATGCCATAAAAATTATGTCCAAAGATGAGATGTTATCTCTAATGGACAAACTTCATACATTAGAATCCTCAATGAAGGCTTTGGAACATAATTCTGGACAGGAGATTCAGACATTGCAGAAGGCAATGGTGAATAGAATTGAAAAGTTTGAGGAATTTCTAAATTCTGATGAAGAAGAGCAAAGGGTAGAAAGGCAAATTTTAACTACATCTGTGCGTAAATCTCTCCGGGACAATTTCCACAAAGCTCTACCTAAAGCTCTACCTGCCTTTAAAGTAATAACAACAGAAAAGGTGATTGGTTCCAGAGACACTAGGGTCATCAAGGAAGATACATGGGAGCCTGTCCGTATGAATGATCTCAAAGAAATTAAACAGGCTGTCATGACTTTTGGGATGCACGCCTCTTTTCTTAAAGAGATGCTAAAATCTTGGGCCATGGCAAGCAGAGCAACTCCCTTGGACTGGCTCCAGCTGAGCTCTGCAGTACTTGAAAGTGGACCGCAATTGAAATGGAAATGCTTATTCAGGCAAGACGCTAGACTTTTAGAACAGCAGAAAAAAGCAAAGGGAATTGATATTTCCCTACATAAAATTCTAGGTGAAGGGCTCTTTTCTGACCCACAGGTACAAGCTAATTTGGATGAAAACACACTCTCCATTTGTACTAGAGCAGCCTTAAGGGCTTGGGAAAGGGTACAAGACCCAGGACAGAGAATGGAATCATTTGTCACAGTTAAACAGGGTCAGAGAGAACCCTTTAGTGACTTTTTACAAAGAATAACTAAGGCTGTACAAATAGGGATATCTGACCCAGAAGCAAGACATATAATGATTGAATCTTTTGCTTATGAAAATGCAAATGTGGAATGAAAAAGGATTTTGGGGCCTTTAAAACTCAGATCAGCGCCCTTGGAAGAATGGGTCCGGCATACACTGAATGTTGATACATTTGATTATGGCACTAAAGCATGGGTAGAAGAATCAATTTCCATTGGTAAAAGGAGACACCAGAATACCAAATGTTTTAATTGTGGCAAAATGGGTCATATGTAAAGGAATTGTAGACAACGGATTTTCAGAAATAATAATAATGCATCTTCTTGAAATAACAGAAATAGGGGGACTCAGCCTTCAGGTTTATGTAGAAGATGTGGAAAAGGCAGACATTGGACAAATGAATGCAGGTCTACAAGAGATAGACAAGGCAACCTGATACAGACGGGAAACGTGAGAAGGGGAGCCTCACAGGCCCCCATGGCAAACATGGTTTAGTCATTTCCAGTTTCTGCAGAGAACGTGCCTCGTCAGGACAATTAGGAAGCCCCATGCCTACTGTTACAAGCAATAATGATCAGGAAGATGAGTTACATGTGTTTTGGCAAACTTCTATAAATGATCAAAGACCTAAGCTTAGAGTGTGTGTAAATGGCATTTTTATTACTGGCCTGCTGGACACAGGTGCTGATGTAACTATCATTACCCCAGAATTTTGGCATACGTATTGGCCTCTTCAGAATGTAAATGTTCAGCTCCTGGGAATTGGAACCCATTCTCGATTAAGGCAAAGTACGAGATGGGTTTAAGGTATAGGGCCAGAGGGACAAATAGGAAAATTAAGGTTATATGTAGCCAATATTGCAATGAATTTATGGGGTCGTGAACTATTACAACAATGGAATACCCAAATTAACATTCCTGCTACTCCTAGAGCCTATATTTCTGAGAATAATATTAAAAGATATTACAAACTGAGAAAACTGGCCATTCGGGCTGTACAAGAACAAGCAATTGATGTCCCTTCAGAGATACCAACAGCCTTGCCTCTAAAATGGTTGACTGAGAAACCAATATGGACAAAGCAATGGCCTTTAGCTGAGGAAAAGTTACAGGCTTTAGAACATCTGGTACAAGAACAGTTAGATGCTGGACATATAGAAGAATCTACCAGCCCTTGGAATTCTCCTGTATTTGTGGTTAAGAAAAAATCAGGTAAATGGAGAATGGTGACAGATCTCAGGGCCATCAACAAGGTTATTCAACCTAGGGGCCCTCTGCAATCTGGAATTCCTTTGCCCTCTTTATTACCAAAAGGATGGCCTCTCATAGTTATTGATTTAAAGGATTGTTTTTTCACTATACCTTTGCAAAAAGAAGATAGAAAAAATTTGCCTTCATAGTGCCTACTTATAACAATTCTCAACCTTCGAGGAGGTACCACTGAACCGTCCTCCCAAGGGTATGTTAAATAGACCCTCTTAGTGCCAATATTTTGTGAATCAACCATTGCAAATAATATGCAAGAAATTTCGCAAATCGATAATATATCATTACAAGGACATTTTGTTATCTGATTCAAGCATTGATACCTTGAACAGACTGTTTGAAGAAATAAATATACCTTTATCTAAATGGAGATTACAAATTGCTCCTGAAAGGATAAAGAAGGGAGATTCTATTAATTATTTAGTTTATAAAATAGGTTTGAAAAAAATTAAGACACAAAAGGCACAAATTAGGAGAGATCGCCTATGGACTCTTAATGACTTTCAAAGACTGTTAGCACATTTCCAGTCTACAACCAGTTATTGGGATAACACCTGATCTAATAATTCATTTGAAAAAAACCTTGGAAGGTGATAAAGATTTAAATAGTCCCAGAGAATTAACAGCTGAAGCAGAAAAAGAACAGACAATGATTGAGGAAAAATTACAACAGGCACATGTGGACAGGGTGAATCCAGAGCTCGATTGTATTCTTGTCAACTACCATCAAAAATTTCTCCTACAGGAATTTTAATACAGAGAGATGATATTATCTTGGAATGGATCTTTTTACCACATAAACCAAGTAAGAAACTGAAAACTTTTGTTGAAAAAGTCTCTGAGTTAATTATAAAAGGTAAGCTGAGACTTCGTCAACTAGCAGGCATAGACCCAGCAGAAATTATAGTGCCTTTCACTGCTGATGAACTAAAGAAATTATGGGAAGATAATGAACCATGGCAAAGAGCTTGTGCTAATTTTTTGGGAGACATTAATAACAACTATCCAAAAATCAAGAGGCTTAACTTCATAAAGAGAACTTCTTGGATTCTTCCTCAAATCGTCTGTGATGCTCCAATAACTGGAGCCCGTACATTCTATACTGATGCCAATAAAACAGGGAAGGCAGGTTACAAATCAGAAGACTTGGGTAAGGTGGAACAAAGTCCTTATGATTCTGTCCAGAAGGCAGAATTATATGCCATTCTTATGGTGCTAAGGGATTTTAAAGAATCTATTAATACAGTTACTGATTCACAATACGCAGAAAGAGTTATTTTACATATTGAAACTGCTGAATTTATACCTGATGATACAGATCTAACCTCATTGTTTATCCAGTTTCAAGATTTGCTCAGGAACAGGCTTTTCCCTATGTACATAACACACATCCGATCCCATACGGGTCTGCCAGGTCCTCTAGCACAAGGTAATGCAGACATTGATCAGATATTGATTGGTAGTGTGCTACAAGCCTCTGAATTTCATAGAAAAACGTCATGTTAAGAGCAAAGGTTTGACGAAAGAGTTTTCTATTACATGGCTACAAACTAAGGAGATTGTAAAGAAATGCCCTACTTGCTCTTTCTATAACCAAATGCCACTGCCAGAAGGGGCTAATCCAAAGGGCACCCATAGGAATGAAATCTGGCAGATGGATTTGTTCCACTTTGCAGAATTTGGCAAATCGAAGTATGTTCACCACACCATTGACACTTATTCACGCTTTCAGTGGGCAACTGCTTTAAGTTCAGAAAAAGCTGATTCAGTAATCACTCATTTATTAGAAGATATGGCTATCATGGATATACCTACACAAATAAAGACATATAATGGTCCTGCTTATGTCTCTAGGAAAATGAAACAGTTTTTTGACTATTACTATATCAAGAATGTTACAGGTATACCATACAATCCTACAGGTCAAGAAGTCATAGAAAGATCAAATAGAACTATAAAGGATATGTTGAACAAACAGAAAGGGGTGGAAAACACCCCCAGAAATAGGTTACATAATGCTTTGTTAACCTTGAATTTTCTTAAAGCTAATGAGAAGGGAACAATGGCTGCAGAAAGACATTGGATAATGGAAAAGTCTACTGAACTAAATCAACCAGTTTATTTCAAGGATGTGCTGACCTCACAATGGAAGCCAGGAGATGTGCTGCGTTGGGGAAGGGGTTTTGCTCTTATCTCCACAGGTGAGGAAAAATTGTGGATACCGTCAAAATTAATAAAGGTTCAGTATGAAGAAGAGAAGCCATTTGGAAAAGATAAAAACAATTCATTCACAAGGATGGCGAGCATACTGATGGTAAGGAATACAGATAGTTTGGGGGCAGGGTTCTTTCTTATCTCCACAGGAAAATACTGATCTTCAAAGAATTTAAGGGACCCTGAATATTTAATTACTGATGGATGGAAAATAGTTACGACCCATTAAGGATCAACAGTAAAATTCTATACATTCTGTAAGTATTGATTTATATATATATATGTGTGTGTGTGTGTGTGTGTTTTGTTGAACACTTCCTTATAAATATGTAGAGTTGGTTTTGGAGTTGGACTATGGCTAAGTCCCTCATCAATTCCAAGCCTGTTGATAAGAGATATATCAGAGTTTCTGTCTCAGATCAGGAGCCATGAAATGTGACAGAATAAGAATAATTATATATTTGATGAACTTTCTTTGCTTTTCCTCATATCTGTGTCTTTCTTTATATGTCAGTATATATCCTTGTTGTTAATGTTTAAATTTCCCATAAGAAGCAACATATTTTCGTACAGTAATCTTTGAAGTTTCCATTATAAAGATGGGGCCCCACAACATCTACTCAATCTGGTTTTTATGACGTCAAGAATATTTTTTAAGCGCTAATATTAGACCTGTTTTTTGGTACCAACCGCATGAGACAATTTCGAATGGTGCACATTTTTGACAACACTCTGGCCGGACCTTCTCAAAGCACTCAGGGACTAGTTACAATTTTCTTAGGACAAAGGTTAATTTGGGAATTTTACCATCATTTGCTTCCACAGTAGCCCCTAAGAAGAAAGTGGCCCCCATGTCAGCTTGAAGCAATCTTAGAGGACGAAGTCCCCTCTCCCAACAGAGTTTGCCCTCAGGGTTAGAGACACCTTTTAGTGATTGGTTTGCGGTTGAGGGGATGTTGAAATGTTTTATGGAATTAGGGGTATGTTCCAAAAAAAGGGGGGGGATTAATTGGTTTGATGGTATGATTGGTATTTGTGAGTTACTGTTTTTAGAAAATTGCATTGGTACTGTTTCCTGTATATTGATATATTGAATATTGAATGTGAGTGTTCCTACCTCTATTTTTGTATAAGAGTATGCTTATATTGTATTGATACATCTACCATATCACAATGTACATTTCTACTTATGATATTATTTATGTAATAACATTGTTTACATTTGATATGTAATGACATTGTTTACAGATGAAGATCATTATCTTCATATATTGCACAGTTGTTTATTCTCTTAGTCTCCAAGTTAGATAGGTATTGAGAATTATATATTTGTCATGTTTATTTTTAGGTTAATCAGGTCTTCTAGTTACACTGAGATTATATTTAGTATAGATAGTATAATCTTCAGCCTCTTTAAAGAGCTGTAGAAAATGGCCTTTAATCTAACCTAGAATTCTGTGCCAACGAGACACAATTACTCCTGGCATCGCCACTCTACTCCCAAGAGAACGTTGAGCACCAAACACACTCCATTGGGAGCTTGTCTTCTTAGCAGAACTGGCCTTTGGGTTAAGAAAAGCCCATACCTCAACCACTGACAGAGATACAGAGCGTGCATCAATGGATAAAAGAGGACTGTCATATCCTGCCAAGACAGGGTAAGATAGTTTTGAAAAGTTCATTTCCTTTAATAATGGTATGTCAGTTATGTTAGGCCTTAGCCAAAGTTGGGTGACTCAACATTGCAAACGAGACTTTGGGTGATTGCCCAGGTAGTCAGTTGTCTCTGTCAATTGTTGCACATTTTGGATATATCTCGTTTGTTAAGTAATATTTATTCCATTCTCGGATCTTTGATGGAGTTGAAGATTATATCATTGTAGTTACTCTCTACATTATTTAGACTCCTTGAGATAGAATGTTTCGCAAAACTTTTGATTCTCAATATTGTTTGTTATATTTATTATTTGTTATTATTGTATATAGTTGTATTTGGTTTAGTTCTGTCTTATTTAGAAAAAAGCGGAGATGCAGGGATAAGTCCCGCCCCTTAGGGGGCGTGTTCACCTCGGGCTAATGTTAGCCTATTAATTTGGTGAGCGTGCTGCCAGATGCCCCTTCTTCTTTCCTGGTCTCTGCGGGAACGGTGGTTCTGTAAGTCTATTTTCCCCATTAAAGCTGTCTGCATTCATTATAATCTGTCTGCTTTCGTTTACACCGTTACAAAAGAGGAATTCTCAGATAATTTTTTATAAAGTTATTATAAGAAAATGATTGAACATGAGTAAAATACTGAGATGTGTTTTGATATTCAACAGAGTAATTTAACTGAAATATAAGCAACCAGAAAAATCAAATATAAAACATTGAACTGAAATACACTAAGAGCAATTAAAATTGGAATTAAGGTTATAAATGGAAGAATATATTAAAAAGAATAAAAGCTTAGTGGGCTTGAAGGTAAACTAAAAAGGAGAATGAAACTGAATAAAGAAAACAGTGGGATCTTGGCATAGCCTTAAAGAAGGCTATGTTTGGGATATTTGGTATTGGGAAGAAACTTCAGAAAGTCAAAGAGGTAGAATGTCTATTTAAGGAAATAAAAAAAATTCTCTTTAGCTAGTGTGTTACTTAATTTTTTTGACAACTTGAGACAAATAGAATCATCTAGAAAGAGTGAATCTCAATTGCCCAGATAAGACTTGCCTATGACCATGAGTATGAAATATCATGTTGGTTGATAATTGCTATGAGAGGATTCAGCACACGGTCATATGCAATGTGCTTAGATAGGTGGGCTTGGATTATATAAAAAATAGCTGGTTGAACATGAGTCAGACAGTGAATCAGTAAATAGATTTCCCTCTCCTGGTTTCCACTTAAATTCCTGCCTTGCTTTTCCTAAGTGATGGACTTTGACCCATAAGTACAGAGTGAAATAAGCTCTTTACTCCTCTAAACTGTGTTTGTACATGTTTTTAGTATATCAGAAAAAAATCAAACTGGAACAGCTCATAAGGCGGCTTAGTGAGTAAATTTAATTTCTACCAAGCTAGTTGACCTTGTTGAGTCAAATTCCAAGAATCCACATAGAATATAAGAAAGAAAAACAACAACAACAAAAATCCTTTCAGGACATGTAGATGTGTGCTTACCTACATATGTTTTCTGTGGTACAAGTGGGTCTGAACATGCATATAGTCCCCCTGGCACACACACATTCCAGGCACAGGCAAATTTAAAATTGCTGGATAGATTTAATTCAACCAAGTCTATGCTGGGACACCTTTGTTTGTGTCTCTATGTGTCTTTTTATATGTTTGATATGTCTTTATGAGAGTATGTTAGCTGTAAAAGATGAGAGGTTTCATCCCTTCTACCTCTTCTTTCTCTCCTTCCATAATCATTATAGGCCACATTAATAACATTTTCTCCACATGAGAGAAAAACATATGACACTTCTTTTAGAACACTGTTTTTTTTCATCAACAGCAGAAATTTTGTTTCATGTACTTTGTATTCAAAGTCATAACTTGAGACTCACTTATCCATTTATTTTATGATGGACTGAATCTATAGTATGAAAATAAGCACAAATATATAGTTATATCTATGTATGTTGACTAATCCGTTGAATGTATATAACCAGAATTGGTATAGTTTTACTCTATTTATTTTCTGGTGTTTGTATCATGCAAAAATTCAATTAAAATCCCCCAAATATTTCATATTAATTATAAAACCACATAAAGCTATTATGATAAAATATATAACACTTGATAAATAACATTTGTCTGGATAAAAATGTAGTTTAAATTTCTTACTATCAGATTATCAAATTTCTATTAATACTGAACAAAAACCAAAGAGCCATGCTGTATAATTAAATACAAACTGTCTCTCATAAAAATTAGAATTATCTCATTTTTTCAGATCGTATTATGACATTCATTTAGATCTCTTGGAGTAAATATGATCATTTAGTGCAAAATTTTTATTGATGCCACCCTCTAGAAACTTAGTCCAATAAATTTACATTTGAAAATACCTTTTGACACTTAAAACTTTTTGAGTCAAAATCTCATTCTGTAACTCTGGATAGCCTGAAACTTACTATGTAGTCCAAGCTGACCTCAAACTTATGATAACCCTCTTGCTTTAATATCTCAAGGGGTTTATTTATGGGTATTAGAAATCATTTCATTAAACCATTAAAACTTAAACTCTAGTTAAAATATATTTTTATGCTTAACTATATGAAAATGTCTGAAATTTAATACATAACTTTATCTCAGGCAATTTAATTTTTCTAACAATGGGTTATTTTTCTATATGTCTTCAACTTAGAAGTTACTTACTAAGATGCTAATATAGAGAATATACTCTTTGTTCTCCAGATACCGCACCAGAAATAGCTTACATTCTAGGTGTGATAGATGCTAAAAAACATTAAACATCACATGACTTCACTTTGCATACCAAGACAGACTGTAATACATAGAATGAAAAGTAGTAGGCCATGGTTAGCAGGACCTTGATTAAGTTAGGGAATACTTTTCAATTTTGAATCAATCAGAATAATGGTCAACAAAACAGAGGCTAGTTGCAGAGACTTAAACTTTCTAAACAATCATTAAAGGTATCTCAAAGGCCTTTCATTGAAATTTACAAAGGCCATGAATGCCTGAATTGGGAATAGGGGTTGTATGATGAGAAAATTCCTAGTCAGGGTTAATATTGCTGTGATGAAAACATCATGAAGCTCCTGCCGCACGGGTGTCTTTGTTACACACGACCCAGCTTCCCCTAAGCCTGCCCTGTTGTCTGCATGGTCCTTGGCTCAGGAACAGATTCTTGCTCCTGCACTAAGGCTACCCACCCAGAGGGAAACTTCATCTGGTGATGGATGAAGCTAGAGACAAAGACCCACTTTGGGACACTGGACTGAGCTCCTAAGGTCCAAATGAAGAGCAGAAGGAGGGAGAACATGAGCGAGGAATTTAGGACTGTGAGGGGTGCGCCCACCCACTGAGACGGTGGGGCTGATCTAATGGGAGCTCACCAAGGCCAGCTGGATGATGGACAATGTGATCAAACCAGACTCCCTGGACGTGGCTGACAAGGAGGGCTGACTGAGAAGCCAAGGACAATGTCACTGGGTTTTGATCCTACTTCATGTAATGACTTTGTGGAAGCTTAGTCTGTTTGGATGCTCACCTTCCTAGTTCTGGATGGAGAGGGGAGGGAAGGGGATGGGGGAAGTGGGAGAGAAATGGGAGGAGGGGAGGAGGTGGAAATTTTTAATTAACTAATAAAAAATAAAAAAATTAAAACATCATGACCCAAAACAACTTGGGGAGTAAAGGATTTATTTGATTTACACTTCCACAGCACTGTTCATTGCTGAAGAAGGCCAGGACAGAAACTCAAACAGGGGAGAAACCTGGAGTCAGGAGCTAATACAAAGGCCATGGAGCATGGAGGGGTGCAGCTTACTGGCATGATCTTCATGGCTTGCTCAACCTGTTTTTTTTTTCTTTTTTGTAGAACTCAAAACCATCAGTTTATGAGTAGCTCCACAGACAATGGTCTGGACAATCTCCTGTCAACCAATAATTAAGAAAATGCCATTTTTCAGACATACATGCAGTCAGAACTGTATACATATAAAACAAGTACATAAATCTTAAAATAAATACCCTACAGACTTACCAAAAACCCAGTTTAATGGGGGAATTTTCTCAACTGAAGTTCCTTCTTCTCCGATGACTTTAGTTTGCATCAAACTGTTATAAAATTAGTGAGCACAGGAGATGATGTTCTATACTAGGGAAGTACTCTGTTACTATAATTTACCACTAGCTCGTATAAATTCTTCTTTAAAGCTGTCACATGTAGTAGCATTTAATTTTTATTTTAATAAATAAGACTTGCCTGAGGATGTGAAAGGTAAAACAGACACACTATCCAGCCTGACTGATCAGGCCAAAATGACACACATCTTCAATCTCAGTAGCTACATTAACTTGCCATAGAAACAAGACAATAGTGCTGCACACCTTTAAACCCAGAAATAGAGAGGATTATAAAGCAGGAGTAGACATCTCTTAACCTCATTCTCATTCTGAGGGTTCCTGAAGGCAGGATTAACATTTTTGGACTGAGTTCAAGGTTAGAACCAGTGGCAAGAACTGCTTTGCTTTTCTGGTCTTCAAGTTGAATCCCATTATCTGTCTTTGAGTTTTTTATTAGTCATACTTCAGTCATTTAAATCTGATCATGATGAAGTGAGTTTACAGGTTTCTGAATAGAAACAGCATGATTGTTTGTGTTAGTAAGGTGACTCGGTTTTATTAAGACAGAAGAGAATAAATTTAGAAATGGTATTTCAACACATACAAATCCAACTTTGAGTGAAACAAGAGGACTAAGAATTCTTTAATCTTTCTTTGATTAACTTGGTGACTTTAATCTATTTCTTTAATCTTTTTCTGACTATTAATAGCTTTATTTTTGAAATATCATATAATTTAAAATATATAATAAGCTTTGCCAGTGTTAATATCTGAAATATTTAAACCAAACAATTTAGAACTTTATGAAATACACTCAATTATATTTAATATCATGAACTTGAGTTTTTATGAGTGAAAAGTACTGACTTATATTAATTTAAAAATTGAGAAATAAATTAATAGCAAAATTAAATTCTATTTCTGACTTTTCATTTTGACTTATTATTTCATCTTGGTTAAATAAATTCATCTGTCTGTGCAGAACTTCAATATTATCATTTGTTACAGTAGATGAATAGATAAATTAAATTATGAATTAAATTTTTAGCATTTCTTATAAGTCTACATTTGTTCTTTGCTATAAATTAAAGGTACTAAAAATCTCTTCTTGCTTTAAGAATTTTATTTGATATGTCATGTTTTCTATTAGGAATCTTTTAAACTTTGATTTTAACCTTTTTAACTCTCTAATGCATTTAAAAATTTGAATATATTCTTCAAAATATGCTAATTCTCCTGTAACTCTGTGAGGAATGCTTCCTAACAATGAAGAATCAAGAGCTAAAGTAAAAATTTCGTGTCCCACTTAGAACTCTAAATTATCTTTCTGTCATGTTTCATCACTTTTCTGTTCTGAAGTGTACGATTTATTTTATAGTGTCTTTCGCTACTCATTCTTTCCAATACCTGTCAAACATTAGATGACTGCTCCACCTATATAAAATATGTTATTTATAGATCATTATCCAACTAGATACTTCTACTATTATTTCTCAAGAATTACAGACACAATAGTATAACCGATTGATTTGTCCTCTGAAACACTGGTGAATGCTCCCATTTTTATTAAAATAAATGACATGATCATATTTAGGTTTTACATCTTATTTTTCTTCTAAATGTTTTATATGCAATTTACATTTGTTTTGCTCAAGTTTCCTTAAATCTCTGAGCTTTTTCCTAATTCTTGTGTGATGTTTTATTCTTTGGACTCTTTTGGGGGGCCACCACCCAGCTTCCAAATAAATCACACACATGGTTATTCTTACTTATTAATGACTGGCCTTAGCTTGGCTTTTTTCTTGCCAGATTTTCTTATCTTAAATTATCTCTATTATTTTTGCCTCCGGGCTTTTATATTTCTTAATTTTGTATATCTTAATTTCCTTTCATACTCTGTGGCTGGCTGGGTGACTGGGTGGCTGACACCTGATGTTCTACCTACCTTGTTATCTTGCTCCTTGTTCTCCCTCCTCTCAGATTTCTTCTTCTATTTATACTCTCTGCCTGTTTTCCCCACCTATCCTTGATCCTGCATCACTATTGGCAATTCAACTCTTTATTAGAAATGTCCTGTGGTGGTACATGCCTTTAATCTCAGCGCTCAGGAGGCAGTGGTAGGTGGAACTCTATGAGTTTGAAACCAGCGTGGTCTACAAGAGCTATTTCCAGGACAGGCTCCAAAGCTACAGAGAAACCCACCTAGAAAAAAATAGGAAAACAAACAAACAAAAAAAAGAGAAATATCCTGTGTTTTAGACAGGTAAATAATCACAGCTTCACAGAGCTTAACAAATGAATAAAAACCAAAAGTCACACATCTGAAAATAATATTCCCCAACAAATACTAAATATGTATTTTGCCATCTAAGTCTTCTATTATTAACAATCTCAAGCAACATACACAGTATTATAATTTTACTCATTTTGTTAATCAGTGCATAATAAGTTAACAAGAGCAAGGAATAATAATAATCTTAACAGCCTGGCTAAGATATGACTGTTTCAGTTAACAATAAGCAACAAGTTTGCATTAGAATTAGGTTTTGGAAATGAAAAATGACAGTCACAAAGAGAGTGAGGTAAGGTATTCAAGAGATATGCTTGACAGAATTTGTTGTAGATTATCTCTGTTTCATGGACAAAAATCACTCTCAGTTTTTTTGGTAGAGAATTCTAATTTGATCTTAGCTATTTTTAGTTTTAGCAAATAGTTTTAGAGCCTGTCACTCTGGGTTTTTATTTTATTTTACTGATGCTATTATTATATTTCTATTGTTTTTGTTTTTTAGTTTTCACTATCCTCATCATTTTAAACATAAGGTGAAGTTAACTTTTAAAAAACAGATATTCTAATACTATGATTTTTTTTAATCTGGGTATTGCTGTTTTTATTTTTCTCTGTCCTTCTTATTCAAAACTTGTAGTGTTATAACCTGCCTCACAAAATACATCATGATAATGTTTCTTTAAAAAACAAAACAAAAACAAAAAACCCTAAGCCTTTACACCATCATTTCTAGTGGCATATTATCTTGGCAATGTTGTACACTGCTTCAGTTTCCCATAGTGGCCCCTATCACTTCATTTCCTATCTAAAAGATAAGAACTTCTTGCTTATCTCATGTTAGCTGTACCAGTCAGTGATTATGTAGAAATACAAGTTGTATAGGCTTTATTTTTTATTATGACCTTAATAAAGTGTAATTATGTATTGTCATCAGTGTGTTTGTAACTGTGACTATTGTATATAAACAAATCTTGATATTCTTCAGAAGCACATGAAGTTTGCAACTATCTGCCCTGCCCATTTTTGTAAAACTTCAGTTATCTTGGACCTTTTAAACACAAATTTTAAACTCAACCAAGCTGTGATAAGGGGAATGGTTACTGTTTATACTGTGGTATGTTTTTGATTACAGTAGACAATGCTTTCTTTTCCAGTTGTCTTTGAGAATAAAAGAAAAACAGATCTTTAGATGCAATGGTTTTGTGTAGCACCTTGTCTATCGTGGTTTGTCAATACTGGAGGAATGTTACCAATTTGGCATAGAGCTGTAATGTAACTTTTCTTACAGACACTGCTATTCAACTCCTGCTAAAGGTGTTCTAATTTTCTGTGAGCACACTAAAAGCAAAAAAAAAATGTGAATAAAATGTAAAAAAAAGAAATTATAAAGGTGAATAATAAGTCACCAGACACAGATGATATTAAATTTAATGTCTGGATAAACGGCAATGGATTCAAACAAATACTTATTTGGGAATAGGCATCTATAGCAAATAGAACAAGGTTATTAAAGAGTGCAGAATTTCACAGAATACTGTTATAATTATGCCAAAAACACTTAGATATACCAACCACTGAAACCTATATGCGTTGACATTTTGCAGAACATGTGCATTCATGTAGCAAAGTAAGTCCATAGAAAGAAATGAAAATCATTTCATAAGACATAGTCAATGACATCAAGTGTCTTACAATTAAAAGTGTATAATGAATAGTCTGAGCTTCTTTATTGTCTTTAGTCTTCATCATTTTACCTTATATACTGATAATAGATTAATATTCTTAAAGCACATGGATTATCTATTTAGATATTAATTTTAAATGAACTATTGTTATCTTTCCTATTTTATATTCTATAGCATTCAACACTTCGTATTTATGTTAAGTTTTAACTAAACATATAACTTTCAAAAAATGTTTCTCATTTTGTCTTTTATATTCTACTTATGCCAGTATTTACGTAGTCTTATCTTTCTACAATGATCTTATTTTTAATATAATACTATTATTATTTGAGAGACTTCTAACAAATTGGATTCTAAGAAGCACCAGGTTCTCATATTCCTTAAAATTTGATAAACAGATACACATCTTTTCAAGTAGCATTATATCAGCCTAGGAAATGTACCCACTGACCTACAGTGAAAAAATAGTTAAATAAAAAACCTTTCATAAGAGTAGTAAATACTAAAACATATTTTCTTACTCCAGTATTACAACTTACATAGTACAATTATGAAGAACTTAGTTAAAATGAGACTACAGTAGAATCCAATATGCTATTTCAATTTTTTAAAATTTCTTAAGACTTGTTTTATCATCTAACATAAACTAAATTTAACAAAAAGTTCCAAGGACTGCTGGAAATGATATGTATTCTTTAGTGTTTGAGTAGACTGCTCTGAAGAAATTTGTTAGATCTATCTGAACAATAATGTTGTTTACCTTTATATTTTTTTGGTTTACTTTTTATGGGAATGGCCACCTTTGATGAAAGTTGAATAGTGAAGTAATTTAAAATCACTTTGTAGAGGTGTATATGTTCTACATGTAGTAGTATGTAGTACATATGTCATAGTATACTTTTATGAAGTTTGGTGTGTCTGTGTTTGATATTTATATATTTATAATTGTTTAGTTTTATTTGTTTTGGGATTGTAATATGGTTAAAATATCTCTGTTTTCCCCTTTCTCACTCCAAAAATTTCCCTTATATATCCTCCCTTTTCTCTCTCTAAAATTTATGGCCTCTTTTGATGTAGGTGGGTCTTCTATCTATCTGTTGCTTCATTGGTTAATTAATAAAGAAACTGCTTTGTCTGATAGGTCAAAACATTGGTGGGTGGAGTATACAAAACATAATGCTGGGAAGAAGGGAAGTGAAGCGGACACAATAGCTCTCCTCTCCAAGATGAATGCAGGTTAATAATCTTCCCAGCAAGACACCACCTCGTGGTGCTATACACATTAATAGAAATGGGTTAATCAAGATATGAGAGTTAGCCAATAAGAGGCTGGAACTAGTGGGCCAGGTGGTGTTTAAAAGAATACAGTTTCTGTGTAATTATTTCAGGTAAAGCTAGCCAGTAGAAGGGAGCTGGGAGGTGTGAAGTGGCCTGCTGCTCATACTACAGAGTGGGGCGCAACATGGCCAATTAAATCCACTTAAAAACCTGAGATAGCTTAATTTTAAATACAAAAAAAAAACAGAGTTTGACACAGCTTTTTGCTGTTTGCTAGGGTGTGATGTAGAGAATTTCCCTGACTCATCAGCCGCAACAGGAAAAAAAGCTGCCGTTTTAAAATGCCGCTTCCTGGGCTGTGCCACCATTGCAATCTCTGTCTGGCTCCTGCAGAAGACAGAGCGTTTGAATGGAGCATTTGGAGTAAAGTGCTACAGCTTGCTTGATGGCAATGTGGACTTCTGTATGCCTGGAACTGTGCATGGCTCAGGGGCACCAAATGGCTCTGAGGCAGGAGTGGCTCAGCTCTGCCATGCTGAACTGTGCTGGTCTCAGGCAGGAACTATCATAATTATCCTAATAACAGCGCAATCTAGGTTTAGACTGGCTGTAAACAGGCAGTACCGTATTACCTCTACATGGCACAACTTAAGCTTTTAAGAAGTGCTTAACATTTTAAGAACTGCTCCTAGATAATTAAAAAAAAATTACAGATTCACAATAGGATAGATTCAGACATAAAAGACCTGTAAATGCGTCACAGTGTTGGATGAATGTACGTATGCTTGGGAGAGAGAAGAAAAAGAATATAGAGAATAAAGTTAATGCCTTAAAAAAGGTAAAGTCTTTAAAGAGACCGAATAAAGTAAAGTGATAGAATAAAAATAAGCCATATAAAAATGGAAAATTCACAGAGAGTCTGGATTATGTACATTGTGTTTTCTTTAAAATTTTTGACTGTGAAGGAGCTAAGTACAGAGAGATATTTCATTATAAGGGCTGCCAAGCTAAACCAGAATGGATATCATAAGGGTATTATGATTTCTGAATTTGGGTCTAAGGATATGATGCTTTGGAGAGGGTCTTCTTTTGTTTTCACAGAGGATGAGACCCTATGGATTGTGTCTATCCCAATATGGTATGATCGATCATGCCTTCCTGAAAGGTTACTGTGAACACTCTCAAAAAATTACTTTGTTCAACTGCCAACTGAGATGAACCTAGCAGACAGGTTATACCATGAAAGACCTAAATAACAGTGCCCTCATTCAGCAGGAAGCAGTTTGGAGAGAGAAAAAACTATGCCCATATTCCCAAATATTGTTTATAAATGTTCTTCTACATTTAAAGGGGGATATGATATAGATATGAATAATTTACATTGGTATGGATTTTAAGATCAATTTTGTTTTATGTATATGTATTTCTGATCTTGATTAAGGTATTGTGATTGTGTAGTTCATTTAAAAAATGTGATGTATAAATAGGCAATATAGGTTGTTAATGGATAATCATCAATAATAGTGAAGCTTATAGTCATGTTAGTTAGATTTTCTAGATATGCATAAATATATTTCAGACAGGAATTGTTCCTATCTTTCAAAGACTGCAGAATATGGCATTTAATGTTTTAATAACTTAGGGATTTCTTTACAATGAGACATGTCTGCTCCTGGCAGCACTAAGCTACTTCAAGAGGAAGATGGGCATTGAAGAGGCTACTTAAGGAGTTGGTTCGCCATTTGGGCAAGAAACTGCTCTTGCCTGGACTGTTGCATAAACTGGACACAAGGAACCCACAGAGAGAGGACTGCTGAACTTGCCTAAAGGAAAGGTAATTCTTTGGGGTCCTGATTCATGAAAGAGTCTGCAAGACATTCTGCAGGACACAGCAGATAGTGACTGAACTGTCTTTGAAATTTCCTGCTTCTTGGAAATGTCCTCTAGATACTATGGTCCTGAAGGCCAAAGATGGATGATGCCCTAATAGTACAAAAGAACTTTGGGTGACTGTCCAGGCAGCGAGATGTCTCTGTCATTTCTAGAGTTTAGAAGTTGCTTATTTCTTGTTTGCTTAGGTAATATTATATCCTTCTGGAGTCTTTGATGGAATTGAAGAATGGTTAGTTATAGTTTTCCTTTGTTATTATAAAAGATAAGACAGATATAAAAATTGTAACTGTAATTATTGCTTGATAACTGTTTTGTTATATGTAATTTTACTATGTTAAAGTGAAAGCCTTTCTTTTTGTTTAAACATAAAAAGGGGAAATAATGTAGGTGGGTCTTCTATCTATCTGTTGTTGCATTTGTTAATTAATAAAGAAACTGCTTGGCCTGATAGGTCAAAACATGGGTGGGTGAAGTAGACAGAACAGAATGCTTGGAAGAAAGGAAGTGAAGCAGACGCCATAGCCCTCCTCTCCAAGATGAACACAGGTTAAAAATCTTCCCTATAAGACACCAGCTCGTGGTGCTACACACATTATTAGAAATAGGTTAATCAAGATATGAGAGTTAGCCAAGAAGAGGCCGGAACTAGTGGGCCAGGCAGTGTTTAAAAGAATACAGTTTCCATGTAATTATTTTGGGTAAAGCTAGCCGGTGGCTGGGAGCTGGGAGGCAGGAAACGGCCTGCCATTCTTACTACACTCTTTTTCATTAACATTTTTATACATATAATCTGCTCAGTCTGTAGAAGGTTAATCATATGTGTTCTTACTGAACTGACCATTTGAAACTGCACAACCAAATGATGAGCTCTTCTATGGGGAATATTGTTTCTACTGATATAATATTTCCTTAGCTGTCTTTAGCTCTTTGTATCTTCTGGAGATATTGAGGGCTTTTTCCCATTCACTTTGGTACATCTATTAATGTCATCATTGTTCAGCTCATTTTTGGGTACTCATGTTGGTGAGACTTTATTAGAATAGCCTCTGACATTACTAGGATAGACAGTCACACAACACATTCTCTGATTCTCTACCTGTTAGAATATTTTCATTGCATTTTGCACAACGTTCTCTGAGCCATATGTGTGGAAATGTGTATTAGATTTAACCATTTGAACTGGCCCTATAACTTTGCATTTTGATTGGTTGTGGCTTTCTGTAGTAGTTCTGTTTCAAAGAGAAGTTTCCTTGATGAAAGCAGAAGATAAAACTCATCTTTGGGCATAAGGGCAAATACTTAGGTTTTTGTTAGCGCTCATGCTGGTTTACTAATGTAGTAATTGTAGATTTTCCTTTAATATCCATGACTTCAATAGCCCGTACTTGTCTGGGTTTCCAGTACCAGGCATGACTTCTATCTCATTGAATAAGTATTAGTCTAATCAGACATCTCTTGGTTAACAATAAGGTGTTTGTAACACTACTGCACCCTTAGGGTTGTGGTGCCATGCTGGTTGTTGTTATAATCAACCTGCATGAAAGCCTCGTGAGATTGTTGTTGGAATTTTGCATTTAGACTTCTTCTAGATTAATAAGTGTTCCTCAGGGATACTTGGATCAGTTGTAGTTCAAAGGTTCAGAAGTTCCTATGCATGCTACTAGAGGAGAAAGGTATTCAGTAGACTTACCAGGCTGTGAAGTTTTACTACTGGCTTTCAATGATATGCCTATTGATGCAATATTGACAGTGATACTGTGGGAGTAATTAACCATTTTCTGATGGTAATCTTTCTCAGTAGGCTTAACTGCGTCCATAGTCCATGGATACTTAAGTCATAGGGAAGAACTTAATATGGCTACTTTACTAAATGACCACAGTTATAAACTGCATACTGAGTTCTTACCATTGTATCCATAGATGATCGCACCTAAAAAACACCAAATAAGTTTCATTTTGTGATAGAACCTGATGATTCCAGAGGCTCAGATCTGGTCAACACAGATAAAACTAAAAATAAATAAATAAAAATATAGGAAAAAAATAAAAAAAAGAAATTTAAAATGTTTATCTATTAGAAAAGAACACAGATACATTTGCATAAACCTATCATTTTTGAGACTATGGCAAGAATTTTGTTATTTCAAGACCAGAATAATCCACACAGTTAAGATTTTGTCTCGAAATCTGTATTAACAATTGACAAGTTGGCTATACATAAATTTAGTTTTTACAATTTAAGCAAAATATTTCAGTTGTGACATCATCAGTGAAACCAGACATTATATATAAAATATACCATGCACTTAAAAGCAAATATTATAAAATATCACTTATTTAGGCAAGCTACAAAAATCAAATTTAGTGACATAGAAAACAGAATAATTGGTTATTAAAGATTGGAGATCTGAAGAAAGATGCACATAGGCTACAAGACACAAATTTTCAGTTGGATGGGATAAGTAATTCTTGAATGTTTTGTGCAATATTTCACAATATTGTAATATATTATTTCAATTACACTTCAATAGTAGATCACAAATATTTTCATTATGAAGAAATCATAAGTGGCTCTTGAAGAGATCAGAACAAGATGATGAAATAAGACTCTCCAGTGAAATTTTCTCTGCAGAAACACCAATTTGAACAACCACTCATTAAATAAAACATGCTCACTATCTACAGAATGTGAAACAATTTCAAACAGCTATTTATCTCAAATGATTAATATGCTGTATATGTAGTACAAAAAAGATCGCAAAGCAGTACAAATGTTCAATAAACAAGCAAAACCATTTGTTTGGATGGTATAGCTATTCATGAAAAAAAAGCATAAATAAAAATTATATTTATTTTTCCCCAGGTACCATCAGGAAAATAAACATAAGCCAGGCATGGTTGCACACATCTTTAATTACAGGACTCAAGAGGCAGACACAGGTAGATCTCTTGAGTCCTAGGCCAGCCTGGTCTACAGAGCAAGTTCCAGGAAAGCCAGAGATACACAGTAAAACCATGTCTTGAAAAGCCAAAATCAAACCAACCAAACAAGCAAACAGAAGACTAATATTGTTGAAGATTCAGGAAAGGAGGAAGTCTGCAGTCTTGGAGACACTGTAGGTTAGTATACCACAGTGGTTTTTAGTTTCAGGTGGTCCCATTTGTCTATTGTTTGTTTCATTTACTAAGCAAGTAAAGTCTAATTTATAAAATCCTTAGTTGTCTTGTAGTTTATTGCTCCCTATCGTGTCTGTTAGCAGAGTTCCATGTTTTATACTGCGGTCTTACTTCCATTTGGCACTGATTGTTTGTGCTAGACCTGAGGTTATTTAAATACCAATCTTCTACATAGCTGATATTCTTTAATGCATCTATTGAGATTAAAATGTGATTTTTAATCAGTTTATATGATTTATTATATTTACCATTTTTATGTATTAAAGTATCCATATATTCCGAATGTCAAAATTATCATTGTAACTGATCTTTTTGTTGTGTGTCTGTACTCTTTGAGAGAATTTCATTGAAAGCCTTTGCTTCTGTGTTAATCACAAATATTGGTCTGTACTTCTCTCTCACATACTTTCCGTGTTTCTCTCCCACACCACTCCCATTTGCTGTGTCTTTACCTGGTAGTGATATACCTCAACCTTCATCAGTGTGTCACTCAAACTTCATCAAAGAAGTCTCCCCTTTCAGTAGGTTCTTTTGAAACTGACTAACATCTAGTACACTTAAACTTGAACTCTGTGTGCTTAAATCCTGTCATTGGATGAGAGAAACAATTCTGCCTGTGCTCATGCACTCCTTGGGTTTGTTGCATTGTGAGTTTACTCAGTTTGTCCCATGTATCAGTATAGTTTCCCATTATGCAAAAGTATGTGGTAGACTTAAAACTCACCATTTTGCTTCCATCTAAATTTCTGTTCACTCTGACATTTTCTGGAACTGGATCAACAACATAAAACTATTGGTCATAAAAACTGTCTCTGTGAAATGCGAATCAAAACAACTCCAGGATTCCATCTTACACCTGTAAGAATGACCAAGATCAAAACCACTGATAACAACTTATGCTGGAGAGGTTGTGGGGTAAAGGGAACACTTCTGCATTGCTGGTGGGAATGCAAGCTGGTATCGCCCCTTTGAATATCAGTATGGTGGTTTCTTAGAAAATTTGGAAACAACCTTCCTCAAGACCCAGCAATACCCCTTTTGGCATCAAAGGATGCTCAATCGTGCCACAAGGACATGTGCTCCACTATGTTAATAGCAGCATTGTTTTCTATAGCCAGAACCAGGAAACTAAATACCCTTCAACTAAAGAATGGATAAGGAAAATGTGTTAATTTACAGAATGGAGTATTACACAGAAGAAAAAATAATGAAATTATTGAAATTTGCAGGCAAATGAATAAAGCTAGAAACCATCATATTGAGTGAGTAAAAAACTCAGACTGAGAAAGAAAATTATCATATGTACTCACTCATAAGTTTTTTTAAAGATAAAGCAAATAAAACCAGACTATAAATCAAAATCACAGAGAACCTAGACAAGAGTGATGATCTTAAGAGAGACATACATGGATCTAATCTTCATGGGAAATAGGAAAATACAAGATATCCTGAGTAAATTGGGAGCATGGGGACCCTGGGAGAGGGTTGAAGGGGAGGGGAGAGACAGATTGAAATGTAGAGCTCAATATATATATTCTCTGTTTTTCACTGAATTTGCAATTTTACAGACAACAACTTAGGGTTTTTTATGCCATATCCAAAATCAGGTTTGTACTTATTGGCAGCTAAGCTACATCGTTTCACAGCTACTAGCACTGTCTTAGTAAAACTGCAACTTTCATTTTTGCAGCTTACTCTTAGTAAACCTCTTATTTGCCTTTGATGTGGGCTTTTTCCTTTTTCCTTTGTTTTAGATGTGTTTTCTGATTGCAGAATTAACAGATCTTTTAACTTGCTGCATTCACGACTTCCACTCATTATGTATGTTTTTATACAGCTTTATTTTTATCTCTTAAGTTTGTTCTAATGTTTTATTTAGGGTTTCTGTGTCTTCATTGAGCCATCTTGCTGTCCTTGATTTATAACTTTTTAAGAGTTTTACTTATCTACATTTTAATTAGAAATTAAAATATTAGTCATTTTTCAAATTGTTCTAATAGCCTGAAAATTTACATATAAATAACATATATTTTATTTTATTTATTTACTTATTTTTTTATTCATTTATTAAAGATTTCTGTCTCTTCCCCACCGTGGCCTCCCATTTCCCTCCGCTTCCCCCAATCAAGTCCCCCTCCCTCAACAGCCTAAAAAGCAATCAGGGTTCCCTGCCCTGTGGGGAGTCCAAGACCTCCCACTTCCTTCCAGGTCTAGTAAGGTGAACATCCAGACTGCCTAGGCTCCCCCAAAGCCAGTACGTGCAGTAGGATTAAAAACCCCTTGCCATTGTTCTTGAGTTCTCAGTAGTCCTCATTGTCCACTATGTTCAGCGAGGCTGGTTTTATCCCATGCTTTCTCAGACCCAGGCCAGCTGGCCTTGGTGAGTTCCCGATAGAACATCCCCATTGTCTCAGTGTGTGGGTGCACCCCTCGTGGTCCTGAGTTCCTTGCTCGTGCTCTCTCTCCTTCTGCTCCTGATTTGGACCTTGAGATTTCAGTCCGGTGCTACAATGTGGGTCTTTGTCTCTGTCTCCTTTCATCGCCTGATGAAGGTTAATATTCAGGAGGATGACTATATGTTTTTCTTTGGGTTCTCCTTCTTATTTAGCTTTTCTAAGATCAAGAATTATAGGCTCAACGCCCTTTATTTATGGCAAGAAACCAAATATGATTGAGTACATCCCATGTTCCTCTTTTTGGGTCTGGCTTACCTCACTCAGTATAGTGTTTTCTATTTCCATCCATTTGCTGCAAACTTCACGAAGTCCTTGTTTTTTACTGCTGAGTAGTACTCTAATATGTATATATTCCATACTTTCTTCATCCATTCTTCAAATGAAGTGCATCTAGGTTGTTTCCAGGTTCTGGCTATTACAAACAGTGCTGCTATGAACATAGTAGAGCATATACTTTTGTTGTATGATACTGCCTCTCTTGGGTATATTCCCAAGAGTGGTATTGCTAACTATGGTAATAATGTAAAACTCATTCCTTTTATAAGTTTCTATAACAAATTATTTTATTTCTTCAACATTTACTTGTCCTACATAATAATTTGTATTTGAAGATAAATTCCCAAGATTTTTCATTCTTGACATGTTATTAGGTGCTTTCTGGAAGGATAATGTGAGGTTCAACTTTCTTAACCTGAACTTCCATCATAAATGGCTGTCCTAGTTTTGTTTTCTACTGGTTTGATAAATACTATGACCAACAACAACTTTGGGAGCAAAGGATTTATCTTGCTTATATATCAGGTAAGGTAATCATTGAGAGAAGTCAGGGCAACAATTCAAACAATAACAGAGTTATAATCCATGGAGGTAGAGAAAGAGTTTACAGGTCTTCTCTCCATGACATCCTCATATTACTTTCTTATACAGCCCATAATCACCAGGTTCAGGTGTGACACCACTCTCAGTGGACTGCACCCTTCCATTCAAACCATCAATCATTATAATGTTCCAGATACATGCCATCAGCCAATCTGCTGGAGGAAATTCCTCAAGTGAGGTTCTCTGTCACAACCTATGTTTTGCTTGTGTCAAAACTGAGAAAAACTAACAAGTACAATGAGTGTCAGTGATAACTGACAGAACCATGTTTACTAGTTTATTCTAAAGTGACTATTAAAAGTGAACTGAAAGTAAAGAAAGTTTGGCAGATGTACAGAAGGAAGCACTTCACTTGGATTGTTTGCTACATTATTGTTTTTTACTTTTCTCTTTATCTAGTTATCTTTATACAAAATATTCTGATTACAGTTTCTTCTTCCCCAAATCCTCTGAGATCTTCTCCACCTTCCCAGCCACCAGAATCCACACACTTTCTATCTCTCCTTAGAAAACAGTCATCTGAAAAATGATAATAAAGTAAGTAAACAAATAAAAAAACAATCCAGAACAGTTTAAATTCAATTGTAGTCAGTAAAAGTTGATAAGTGAGTACATCTTCTATCATTGCAAAAACAGTTCAAAGACATAGTGAAGGTAGAATTTTAATGGCATGTAATTTCAATGCATGAAACATGTACCTCATAGGATTTTGTGTACTTTCCTCTTTTATTTTATCAATGAGTTAGTACAGTATAAGCAAGTTGATGTGTTATTCGAATTGTAATGAATTTTTGAATTATTTGATTTATTTTGTAATGTAATTCAATAGGTGCTTTTCAGTTCTTTCATGCCTCCTTTACCTGAAAATAATATTCAGTATACTGCACATAATTGTTAGTATTATTTTAAAAATCAATATGAGATTAATATAAGTATAGTTAATCATTTTCTTACTAAAATTGTGTAGTATCATTCTTATTATTTTAAAAAATCGTGTTTGCTGTTTTTAAACCATGACATCTTGCTATTGTTCTGTTCAATTATATTTTCCTTCCTTGCAGGTCTCAGAAATACACTTAGAAGATATTTTGGAAATGATATCTTAGATATTAATGAATTCAAAGGAGAGATTTACTCCCTGGAGTTTTTGTATACATTTAAGGACAAAGTACCAGTGTCACAAATTGATGCATCATTGTAGTATGGCACATTTATCTCAGATAAATAATGTTTCATGCTGTAATAGATTTCTAACTGCATTGAGTGCTGAATGTATTACTATACCATAAAACACACTGATAATTTTGAGGGAGATTGTTCTTGAATTGTAGTGAGCAAAAACTCAAGTGTCGAATAATTCTGAGCATACAAAACTAGACATATACATATCATTCATTGCTTATCAATACAGTGACAAGCCACTCAGTCATAAATGCTGCACATTTGTCAAGAAAATCATCAAAATTCATTGTTAATAAAATTATGTTTTTAACTCTATTCTTTAAAAATAAATAGTAGAACAAAAATAGTTATTATAACATGAATATATATATATATCTGTTATAACAGAAAATTTTAATGGAATGAATAGAAATTTTATGGCATTATTAATATTCTTATATACATTCAAGGACTTAAATTATTTAATATTTTGATTGCTATATATAATTCTTTATAAAATGTGTTCAATATTATGTGACTATTTTGCTAAGCATATTGAAGCATTGCAGATGTATTCAGCTTAAGTAAAATCTGAAACACAAGGTTTCTAAATAACAAAAAACCAGAGCAGTAAACTTGGCCCTCAGATTATGCCACAATGAAATTCTTTAATATTTATACTTTCTTAAAAGAGCAAATCTATCAAGAAATAGTAAAGACTAAGAGTGTCTGAGTTACACACAAGACAGATGCATTTTTGAAGATGAAAGATTGATGACACAAATAAGAAGGTGCATCCCTCATTCTGATTCCAAAACTATATATAAATTCATTATGAATATGAAACGGTAATGGCACGGATTTAACATAACAAACAATAAAACAAAGGCTTGAATTAAAAATGTTGCATTATGGTAATTTGATATGGGATTCCCCCTGTGGCAGGGCAGGATATTGGTATGTGGGAAAATTAAATACAGAAAGAAAGAAGGTGAAGTAAGGCAGTTACCAGCGAGCCACTGAGGAAATAAGACATAGAAAATGAGATAGTGACACAACCATGTGTCAGTACATAGATAAAAAAATAGGTTAATTTAAGGAGTTAAGTGCTAGATAGAAATATGCCTGAGACATCAGTCAAACAGTCTTGTAATTAATACAGTTTCTTCATGATTATTCTGGTCTGGGCAGCTGGGAAACCAAAGTCCAGGCTTCATTTACAGTAACTGCAGTGGATATAAACTTTTAGATATATGCTGCATGAGTCTCCATTTCATGCAAAACTCAATAACCAATAATGCATAATGAAATCCCTCAGCTGTTAGCCCTTTCAGGTTCTACCAAAGCCGTTAACTATTAAATAGTACCACAATGGGAAGATCATTGTTTCCCAAATAGCTATATCTCTGATACTTACCTTTGCAGAGGAACTTCCTGTTGCATTAGGAGATTTCATTAGGATTGTGTTGCCTTCTCAAATGTTTCTCACTTAATATTGTAACCATAACTAATTGTGTATAACCAAAATTTACATTTTTTCCTTATGAAAGATGATATTATTAGAAGAGAATGTAGTATAATATTGCTGAAGCATAAGTAAATCTAAGAAATTACTTTGCCAGCTAGATCTACGATCCCAGTAAATGTGGTGTTTCCTCCTGATCTCACTTGGTAATGTGAATAGGATAAGGGTAAATACTGAACACTAAATTTATAAGAACATCAGAAGCCCACTGGAAGTCATAGTAATCCATATGCTTTATACTGCATACTTGATTTTGATGCACTTTTCATTTTAAAATAAAGAAATATAAGCAAAACTAATTTTGATTTGGAAAGTTGTAGTTGTAATGGAATATGGTAGTAGGTTGCACTTCTATAGTAATCAAATCATACTGATTGCCACCAGTTTTATTTATACTCATTTACATAATATACTCATATACTTACTTTGCAATGGGAATATACCCAAGAGAGGCCGTATCATACAACAAAAGTATATGCTCTACTATGTTCATAGCAGCATTGTTTGTAATAGCCAGAACCTGGAAACAACCTAGATGCCCTTCAATTGAAGAATGGATGAAGAAGGTATGGAATATATACATATTAGAGTACTACTCAGCAGTAAAAAACAAGGACTTCTTGAAGTTTGCAGGCAAATGGATGGAAATTGAAAACACTATCTTGAGTGAGGTAAGCCAGACCCAAAAAGAGGAACATGGGATGTACTCACTCATATTTGGTTTCTAGCCATAAATAAAGGACATTGAGCATATAATCCGGGTTCTTAGAGAAGCTAAATAAGAAGGAGAACCCAAAGAAAAACATATAGGCATCCTCCTGAATATTAACCTTCATCAGGCAATGAAAGGAGACAGAGACAGAGACCCACATTGGAGCACCGAACTGAAATCTCAAGGTCCAAGTCAAGAGCGGAAGGAGAGAGAACACGAGCAGGGAGCTCAGGACCACGAGGGGTGCACCCACACACTAAGGCAGTGGGGATGTTCTTTTGGGAACTCACCAAAGCCAGCTGGCCTGGGTCTGAAAAAGCCTGGGTTAAAACCGGTCTCGCTGAACATAGCGGACAATGAGGACTACTGAGACCTCAAGAACAATGGCAATGGGTTTTGGATCCTACTGCACCTATTGGCTTTGTGGGAGCCTAGGAAGTTTGGATGCTCACCTTACTAGACCTGGATAGAGGTGGGTGGTCCTTGGACTTCCCACAGGGCAGGGAATCCTGATTGCTCTTTGGGCGGTCGAGAAAGGGGGATTTGATTGGGGGAGGGGGAGGGAAAGGGGGCGGCGGTGGGGAAGAGACAGAAATCTTTAATAAATAAAAATAAATAAATAAATAAAATTGAATACCTTTAAAGGCCAATCTTGAAGATCTTGACTCGGGGTTCAAATTGAAGCCACAATAAGTGTGTGAACTAAAGGCTGATGGCTATATGAAAAGAATCTTCTCTCACATGTTCTTTCTATTTCTGTTCTCTTCATTTTTCCTCTTTATTTTACTTCCTGTACCGTACTTTTTGTCCTAATTGTTTATAGTTTCTTTTCTCTAATTTTCTGTTGCAATTCAAATCCCAATTCTCTTTTACAATGCTCTGTTCCAATTCATTCCTGTTATAATTACTCTTCATTCTTTCTTCTTTCCTTTTCTTCTTATTCTTTTCAATCTATTTTCATATATTTTTATCTCTATCTATGAATTTTATTTTACTGCTATTACAAATTTCTCAGCAAACACATACACACACACATATATCCATTAGCAGCTTGTTAGTAATAAAAACAGGAAAATTCTAAAGGACACAGGCATTCTTTGAGGAAATGTAGCAAAACTTATTGGTTACTTTGTAGCTAAATAGAGCTACAGCTCTGGCCCCCACAGTTTAAAAAGGGAGAAATCCAAACCAATGAGATATCTAAGGAAAAGGCAAAGAATATGTGCATTATTTTTCATTCCTTAAGTGTGATTAATAATATACAGATGTGAGTCAGTTAGATGCTATTGGCCTCTTGAAGGACTAAGATAGAACAAGGACAGCAACCTGAAATACCATCCTAACTTATCATAAATCTTCTGAAGGCGTAGGTCTTACAAGGACATAACCCTGCAATTTCTTAAGTAAAATCTGTGTACATTCCATTTGCGATCTGTCCAGAAGGACACATGTATGATAGTTTGCTCTCTCAGTTAGGATAATGGTAGAGAACAGACTTCTACGTTTCTCTCCATAATGTGAAGAACATAGTATAGAGATAATTCATCCTTTTTACCATCTACAAATATGTGTGCCCATAAATTTAGATGTATTCATGAGGTTACTTGTATACCTTATATGAAAATGCATGGTATTGGGGAGATAACATAGCTGTTATTGCAGAAATAAATTTCCAGATGAAAGCAACAATTTTCGGAGTCAGTGCCCTACTGGCATTTCCTGTCAGGATTCTTCCATCTGCAAATAATTTCTCGGGTGGGTTGACATTTGAATTGTGATGATCAATTGTAATTGCAACATGGCTCACAATGGCTCATAATAAGTTCTCCTGAAGCATTGTCCCCCCAAAATAAATTTATTAAGGGCAGAAGTTACAGCCTTTGACAATTATTTTTTAAAAAGTTTGACATAATAAAAAAAGGCCATTTGATCCCTCCTGGTTGCTTACATATACATTAATTGGTAGTTTAGTATTGTTAATCCTTATTCTCTTAAACTGTCTCCTGCAGCATATCTGATAGCAGTGACCAACAGCTAATGCGACTCTTCAGGTGTTAATGGCTCTTAGGCATCTTCACAGTTCTTCATAGAAGGTTATTCATGCTTGATTATCTGCTGCTTATTCTCCCACACCATGGCAGCATTCCAGGAATAAATATTTTTTTGAGAGCTAATAATCAATAATGGGTAAGAGCTTGGTTGGCAGGCCAACCTAAGGTAGGCACAGTAAAGTTGGTGAACTCTCCTGAGGCAGGTCAACAAGGATGGAACAAAGAACTCTGGGAGCCACTGAGCATCCATGAAATAAAAAAAGGGTGGGTATGTAGGAAATTAAGGAATACCAGGCCAAGAAAAGCCATCCTGGAGTCTGCATGGTGCTGTCAGAGGTCCTAATTGTGCCTTCCCATTGAGAGGTGACCAGGAATTGTCATAGGTCCTGATAATGTAAGCCATTGGGTGGGGGGGTGCTTGGCCATGAAATATCAACAGATAGGAACACCTGTGTGCTGGGCAGAGACAGAAGATTTTACCCATTGTTAAATAAATGAGTCTGCTCTATTCCTTTCACTGGACTGCTGATGGCATGGCTCCTTCTCACCCCTTTCCCCAGGAAGACATTATGGCCTAACTACACATGAGTTGTGACTTTGTTGGTTGTTGGACTCATGGGAATTCACCTGAGCTGCATGCTAATGTATATTCTCTACCTTCTTGGATGAGCTACATATATTTATTTGTATTTTTTCGTTTCTAACATTACTTTACTCCACTTGGCATCATTATACAAACACATTTGTATAATGACTCCAATAGTGTGGCCAATTTCTATTTAGCTATAAATCCCATTTTTAAATTTTAATATTATTTTCTGTATTTATGTAAAATAAATATTCCACCTATCAAGGGATATGTGTCAATTTTTTTCTATATTTGGTTTATTTTATTAGAAATGGTGAAGTTCACTTGTTCAAGAGCTTAAAGCCCATGCAATAGATCAAAACTTGTACTAAAAGTAAAGTTTGTAGTAAAACAAATAGCCACATTGAAAAATATTTCAAGTAGACAACCTAATTATTTATATTAAATTTCTAAAAAGCATTTGGGCCTATAATCTAGAACCAAAATTAGTAGTTTGAAAAAAAAAACACATTCAGAAAAGAAAATCGCACAATTGATGGAATGATTATTAAGGAGTAAGTTGAGAAATTTGGGGTGTTTTTGTTTGTTTTATTTTATTTTTTGAGCAGGATTACTCTGTGCTTTGTAGCCTTTCCATGAACTTGCTCTGTAGCCCAGGCTGCTCTCAAACCCACAAAGGACCACCTACCTCTGCTTGCAGAGTGCTCGGCTTAAATGTTTGCACCACCACCACATTTTTTAAAGATGCAAATTGTAAAACATCTGTTAGATTAAAAAAATGGGGATTAGATAAATAAAATTAGAGATGGATAATGTATTAAAATTATATCAAAATAACAAAGTAGTTTTGATGAAAATAGATTAATAAGTTTAAAAAATAACAACAAAATGAATAGAATAGCCAATGAAAAGCAATTCTACAAAATGCTTAGTTAGGCTGTGATGTAATTCTTCTAGGGATATAACGATCAGTCAACATGCAAAGGTCGGTAAAAAGAGTCTATTACTTCAAGCACATTAAGCAACAACAAAAAAGATTATTTCAATGTACATAGAGAAAAAGTTTTTAAAGTTATACTCAACAACAAATAACACTGTCAACTAATAATCCATAGAACAAAGAACACACCTAAACATATAAAAGGCAATATATGATCCTTAGCAAATCTAATACTGAATAGAGTAAAATTAGTTTCACCTCACAAAATCTCCAAGATAGTGATTTCCACTCTCATCATTCTTATTTTATGTGTTATTAGAGATGTTAACCATAACAAGTAATAAAGGGAAAGAAATAGTGGAAGGGAAGAGATTACTGACAGATTACTGGGAGAGATGTCAGAATTCGGGGTCATTTCAGGAAAATTAGTGCAGTAGAAATTCCCCATAATTTGTGAGGGTGAACCTAGAAAAAAAAAGTATTGCAGGGATATAGAATCTCTACAGGACATCTTTTATAACTGAGAAAGGCTTTCATTGGTGGGACTGAGACATCTATCAAGCCACCAAATCTTCAACCTACAATTTGCCCTGCATGCTAGAAGTGCTAGAATAATAGTTTCACAAAGTTTCTGGATGCGGCCAGTTAATGGCCAGGTACCAGAGGCTAGAGACCTAGGATAAAACCAAACTACTGGTAAAAAAGGCAAAGAGATGATTTCTAATGATAGTCTGCTCTACACATCTATCAGAGCACAATTGTCACCAGAGAGGCTCTATGGGAGCAGATGCAGACACCCATAGTCAAATATGAGAAAAAGATCTGAGAATACTGTGGAAGAAAGGGAGGAAAGATTGTAGGAGACAGAGGTACCAATGACACCAGGAAAACAAAGCTAATATAATTCAACTAATTACTCCTCATATGAGTAGTAATCAACCACTGTTTAAGAAAATGATCCCCAGGCTTGCTCACAGCCTTATTTTATGGTTTCATTTTTGGTCCCCTTCTCTCAGATGGCTAAGGTTTGTGTCAATTGGACATAAAACTAACCAGCACACAAAGCAAACACCACTCTATGATACTCTGGCTTTTAATCTCTTTATGACCCCTCTTTGTTAATGATTCCTGAGCCTTAGGTACCAGTGTTGATCAGTACATATATTTTATATATTATCTTTCACTTTTGAAAGGTATGTAGTTCTCATACAAGTATAGAGAATGAAATGATCATTATAATCTTGAAAGGTACAGATAGTATAGTACAAAGAAAGGTTAGATAGTGGATACCAAGTAGAGTTGGAGAAAAGGAATCAGTTAGAGTGTTTTATAACAAATGACAGACACTGTCCTCTATTGGTGTGGGACAAATGTTCTGTATTCTGTCAATTATATTTTAAATAAATGCTAATTGGCCAGTAGCCAGGAAGAAAGTATATGCAGGAAAACCAGACAGGAAGTAGAGGCTGGTCAATGAGAACAGGAGAATTCTGGGAAAAAGGAAGCCCATTCCTCTGCAGTCCTGATCCAGCCCCAAAAGATACAAGTTGTGACTGCCTCACTAAATAAGGTACTGAGCTACATGGCTAACATAGACAAGAATAATGGGCTAGTATAAATTATAAGAGTTAATAAGAAGCCTGAGCTAATGGGCTAATCAGTTTATCGATAATGTAGAACTCTGTGTAATTTCATTGGGACTTAACAACCATGGGAACCAGGCAGGACAGAAACCTCAGACAACAAATGGTGCCTAAAATGGGGCAACTACATCCACATAAGGCCTGAGAGAGCTCGGGAATTAATTCAAGAAGAAAAGAATAGATTTAAGCACTGCTTATTGATAGTAGCATTTTCTCAGGTGGGCTCTGTTTGCTAGAGGCAAATGCATCTCATTTAAGAGAAGTTTCCTGACTCAGTTTAGCTGCAAAGCTTTGCAGCTCTTTTAAAAGGCCCTGCCACAAAAGACTTAAATGGTGTTGAAGAAAAGCTGACCACATGCTTTTTGGTTTTTGTTGTAAGAGGAGCTGCGGGGCTTTGTCCACGGCACCCGGCCGCCCACATGGATAGCTTACCCTGAAATAATTACAATGAAACTGTATGCTTTTAAATGTTGCCTGACCCGTTATCTGTAGCCTCTTATTGGCTAGCTCTTACATATTAATCTAACCCATTTCTAATATTCTGTGTAGCTCCATGAGCTGGCTTACCAGGAAAGATCTTACCCTGCGTCTGCCTGGAATGGGAGAATCATGGCGACTCCCTAACTCAACTTCTTTCTCCCAGCATCCTGTTCTGTCTACTCCACCTACCTAATTTTCTGTCCTATGAGAGCCAAGGCAGTTTCTTTATTAGTTAACCAATGAAAGCAACAGATAAGATACAAGACCCGCCTCCATCATTTCCCCTTTTTCTGTTTAAACAGAAAAGAAAGGCTTTAACTTTAACATAGTAAAATTACACATAACAAAACAGTTATCAAGTAAGAATTACAGTTACAATATTTATATCTATTTTATCCCTTATCATAACTAAGGAAAACTATAAATATTCATTCTTCAACTCCATCAAAGACTCCAGAAGGATATAATAATACCTAAGTAAACAGGAAGTCCAAAACTCTAGAAATGACAGAAACATCTCGCTGCCTGGACAGTCACCCAAAGTTCCTCTGTACCGTTGGGGCATCCATCTTTGGCCTACAGGCCCATAGTTTCCAGCAGACAGTTTCATGAAGCAGGAAATTCCAAAGACAATGATAAGATACAAGACCCACCTCCATCAGGTTTTCAGCTGTAAAAGGAAAAAAAAGCCATGCCATTTTAAAATGCCAGCTTTCTGGGCCATCCTACAAGGGCAAACTGACTCTTTTGGGCAGAAGGTCCAGCTACAGAGCATTTTGGTGTGGTTTGTGGGCACACTGCTACAGCTTGCTTGCTGGCAGGGACATTGAAATACCATAGAGTTGTGGCAATAAACATAGGTACAGCTGGTACCTCTTCTATGAGGCTAGAATCTCAGAAAGTTAAGAAATGGGCCAGATCCAAACAACAAAGCAACGGCTTTATCCTTAACCATATCGCTTATCAAATTAAAGACTCATGTGTTCAGAAGAAGAGAGATATAAAGTATAGAGAAAATCAGAGATGAAGAAAACCTCTAAATGGTTTACAGTATTTTAAAAATATTACACAGACTAGAGGTTAAAGTCCTTAAAATTAAAAAGAAATAGTATAGGTGAGTGTGGTGGCACACACCTTTAATACCAACACATGTGAGACAGAGGTAGACAGACCTCTGTGAGTTCAAGGACAGCCTCATCTACAGAGGGAGTTCCAGGTCAGCCAAAGATACTCAGAGAACCTGTCTCAAAAGGAAAAAATTGAAAGTAAAAATAAAAGAAATAGATGTTAAAATAAAGCCACATAAAAATGGAAAATACATAAAGAATTTGGATACTGTATATTATTATGTTGTCTTTGAATTGTTTGAATGCTGAGGAAGGAGCAACAGCTTCTAAAAGATATTTGCTTATAATTGCCATTGAATTAATCCAAGATAGGTATTTTTAAAATGTCTTGACATCATAATTGAAGTCAAAAATATGTTACTTTGGAGAAGAGTTTTTACTTTTGTTTACACAGAAAATGAGATTATATGGCTTTATTCTGAATTAAGAAAAATCACGTTTGATCAAAAAAGACCGCCTAAGAAATCTCTGGTAGGAATAGATGGCCCAGTTGTCTGAGTTCTACATCCAGAACATATTCACGACTACTGCCTGAGATGATTAAGCCTCACAGGATTCTCTAGTCAGGAATTGATCATAATTCTAAATTTTCTTTAGGTCCCCATAAGATTATTAGTGCTCCCACCAGCAGGGAGTAGCCTGGAATACTACAACCACATTCTCAAATGATGGACTATGGATATCTTCCTTTGTTTATAATGTTGCCTACAAGTTGTTATGGCTAATGATCAGGAGAAAAGCTAAACAAAGGATATTAGATTCAGAGTTCTTGTCTTTAAAAAAAAGAGGTGGAAGTGGTGTGTGACAATGGTCTGTATTCTGTCAATTAAATTTTAAATAAATGCTGATTGGCCAGTAACCAAGAAGGAAGTATAGCCAGGAAAACCAGACAGGAAGTAGAGGCTGGTCAAGGAGAACAGAAGAATTCTGGGAAGAAGAAAGCCCATTCCACTGCAGTCCGGATCCAGCCCCAGAAGAAGCAAATATGACTGCCTCACTGAATAAGGCACTGGGTTACGTGACTAACATAGACAAGAATAATGGGATAGTATAAGTTATAAGAGTTAATAAGAAGCCAGAGCTAATGGGCCAATCAGTTTATAACTAATGTGGACCTCTCTGTGTGATTTCTTTGGGACTTAAGGACTGAGGGAACCAGGCAAGACAAAAACCTCAGACAACACTCTATGAAAATTATAAAGAATACATATAATTCAGAATCACTATGACAATGAAAGTATCCAGTGCAGACAAATAGTAAGTATTTGAAGAAATGTAAAAATGAGTAACATAATTAGACTACAAACATTTCATAGGTTTATCTAATTATAACATTGTATCTCCACAATACACATAAACACTCTACCTATTTTAATATAGTGTTAAAGGAAATTAGTATAGAGATATTAATACTTCTTAAATATTTTCAAAAATGACCAACAACATTAACTTTCTTTAAATATTTAGGGTAATTCGGCAGAAAAAGTTAGTAATATTTTTTGATAAGATGTTCTAAAATACTACTTCAGTTTTCTTTTTGTTTTATATGGAGTTTTTTTAGTTTTTTAATTTGGTGTTTTATACTGTGTGTTTCCAAGAATATATCCTTTTTTTCTAAGTTGTCAATTTTTAGGGGCTTATAATTGCTTATTCTTGTTTGATTTCTTTTTATAATATCTTCTCTCATGTCTTCCCTTTTATTTTTATTTTGAGTTATATTTTTCTTAGAACAACAATTTCACTTTGTTTACTTAGTACAATTTCTCTATAAAATAAATTTATTAATGATTAAATCAGAAGCTTTCATCTTCAATTTATTTCAAAAGCCAAATAATTTCTGTTCCTCTACTTTGGAATAGCAACAGTTACTTCTCCTGTTTTCAGAAAATGAGACATGATTCATGTTTGACTTGTCAACATAAAAACCATGTAGGGAGAAAAGTTCTTGCAATGAAGCACTACATACATTTAATGTAAGAAAGGTTATACATCTTCAATATGCAAGGTACTATGCTGAATGCTAACAAGAAGTAAGAGCAGGCACCTTTGGCCATCATGCATTTGTTCTCTGAGGAAGATGCTGTCAATTTCTTGAGAGATACTGAGGCTGATTTTCTATCAGCTTTTATCATTTATGAAAGCAAGTGTTAAGCTGTTCTTCAACTATGGTCATTACACCTTAATAGCTCGTACTTTCCTCCTTGTAACTACCAAGTAGCTAAAAGTTTTAGATCATCTAATTTGTTTCAAATTTTAGTTCACATTTGGTGCAACCTGTATATAATACTGGAAAAAGAAGATATTCTACAGAAAGTTACATTCTGAGTTGCTATAATAGGACATGTGGTTTCAGAAGTCTGGATTTCCATTAGAAGTATCTTTGAACATTGATGATCACTGAATTGCTCCTACTAACATATTCACTAAATAAAGCAGAATTTTTGAGAATTTGATTTAAAGAAAATGTACATATGTTAGCAGAAGAGAATCATATGTAGATGGCCAAAGAATTACTTGTAATTTTAAAGTCTTATTTTTGGCAATTGCACTGAAAAAAAATAAAAAGTGTGAATCCCCAAATACAATATCTTCCTATTTGAAATTGACAATATAAAGCTGTTCTAAGACCCCATAATATAAATACATAATAATTAATTTGGGTATTTTCAGCTCTTGATGCAGTTTCTCATTATGTAGCCTCATATAGTATAATAATATGAACAATATTTAGTGCCATATGGACCGATATATAAGGATAAACTAAGTCTAATTCTGAAATCTCAGTAATAATCAATCTCTTTGATTGCTTTAAGGAAAACTTTAAGGATGAAAATATCCTAAAGACACTGTGTCAAATATTATAATATGATGTCATTAACGATACTGGAAAATCTTTTCAAACTTGACTGATAACTGACAACCAAAATTTTATGACTGTCTGGAAAAATAAAAATAAAACATAAATAGCCAGTTCTATTACACCAACCCATTGATTCTTAAGGGCACTAATATCTGACTAAAACTATCTTCAAGAAACACTATTAATTCCCCAGAGTGACACATTCTTAAGAGAAAACTTCTGAATTTCTTATTAAGTACTGTAATTACTACTAAAGGTCATTTAGGAAAAATACCTTCACTTTGTTTTCATGATTTCTTTCACATATGACATTTAGAGAGCAGCATGACTAAAGTTTAGAATAATCAATTTTTAAAATTATTTAAATATACTTATATTTAAGCATATTCTTATGGTCTTTTTCTACAGAAAATATATTTCTTTGGAAATTAGTTTTGCTTTCTGCTACTTAGAGAACTTTAGAGAGTTTTTAAATGGCCCTAATTTATCATGAAAGTATGTTTGTTGATTAAATTTTTATTTGACAATTTAATACACTTTTGAAGTTTTTTTCATTTTTCCTTTTTATTGATTTTATTGAGCTATACATTTTTTCTCTGTTTTCCTTTCTGCCTCTCCCCTCCCCTTCAACCTTCTACTTTGGTCCCCATGCTCCCAATTTAGTCAGGAGATCTTGTAATTTCCTACTTTTCATGTAGATTGGACTCATATATATCTCTCTTAGGGTCCTATTGTTCAGGTTCTCTGTGACTGTGAATTGTACGCTGGTTTTCTTTGCTTTATGTTTAAAAGCCACTTATGTGTGAGTATATATGATAATTGTCTTTCTGTGTCTGGGTTACTTCATTCAATGTGTTGTTTTCTTACTCCATCCATTTGACTGCAAATTATAAGATGTCAATTTTTTTCTGTTGTATATTATTCCATTATGTAACTATACCACAATTTCCTTATCCATTCTTCGCTCAAGGGACATTTAGGTTGTTTACAGGTTCTGGTTGTGATAAACAATGTTGCTATGAACATAATTGAGCAGCTGTTCTTGTGGTACAATTGAGCATCCTTTGGGTATATACCCAAAAGTGGTATTGCTGGGTCTTGAGTAAGGTTATTTCCTAATTTTTTGAGAAATCATCATACTGATATCCAAAGGGGCTGTACCAGCTTGCACTCCCACCAGCAATGCAGAAGTGTTCCCTTTACCCCACAACCACTCCAGCATAAGTTGTTATCAGTGTTTTTTATCTTGGCCATTCATACAGGTATAAGATGGAAGCTTGGAGTTGTTTTGATTTGTATTTCTTGGTGACTAATAATGTTGAGCATTTCCTTAAGTGTCTTTCAGACATTTCAGATTCCTCTGTTGAGAGATCTCTGTTTATCTCTTTACTTTATTTTTTATTGGATTATTTGTTCTTTTGCTAACTAAATTCTTGATTTGTATATTTTGGAGATTATACCTCTATCTGATGTGGGGTTGTTGAAGATCTTTTTTTTTCCATTCTGCAGTCTCTTGTTTTGTCTTGTTGACCATTTGCTTTACAAAGCCTTTTCAGTTTCAGGAGGTCCCATTTATTAATTGCTTTTCTCAGTTTCTATGCTACCAGAATTAATTTCCAGGTCTTCCACTCAGTTAGATTGGTACTCCTGTCTGTTTTTATGTCAAAATCAGGTTGTTTTCAGAAGTGTAGCTCTGTATTAGAATTTGAACTCAGGGATTGTACAGGATTGTTTTGGCTATCCTGGGTTTTTTTTTGTTTGTTTGTTTTCTATATGAAGTTTAGTACTATTCTTCCAAGTTCTGTGAAGAAATTTGTTGGGATTTTGATGGGGATTGCATTGAATCTATAAATTGCCTTTGGTATAACTGCCTTTTTTACTATATTGATCCTACCAATCCAAGAGCATGGGAGATCCTTCCATTTTCTGGTATCCTCTTCAATTTCTTTCTTCAAAGACTTAAAGTTCTTGCCAAATAGATCTTTCACTTCCTTGGTGAGTGTTTATGAAGAATTTTGCTAGGATTTTAATGGGAATTGCATTGAATCTGTAGATTGCTTTTGGTAAGATTATCATTTTTCCTATGTTAATTCTACCTACCCAAGAGCATGGGAGATATTTCCACTTTCTGGTATCTTTTTCATTTTTTTTTCTTCAAAGATTTAAAGTTCTTGTCATACAAGTCTTCCATTTGTTTGGTTAGATTTATTTGAAGACATTTTATGCTATATGTGGCTACTGTGAAGTGTGATGATTCTCTGATTTCTTTCTCATCCCATTTATCATCTGGGTAATTGAGGGCTACTAGTATTTTTTTTTGAGTTAATCTTTTATCCAGGTACATCACTTAAAGTGTTTACGAGTTGTAGTACACAATATGTGCTCTCTGCCTTCTGCTTCTTAAGCCATGCCTGCTGCTTGATGCTATATTGCTCCTGCCATTATGGACTTTATTCCCTCTAGAATAATAACTCAGAATAAACTTTTTCTTACATACTTTGTTTTGGTCATGTTAAAATGTATATGCAGTTTGAAATGCCATCAATCCTACAAAAATACATGTCAGAAAGAATAAAAGAAGGATAAAGGAAAATAAATATAATTAGATGACATCAAGGATGACAGGTTATTAATACACATATTTAGAGGCTATACAGATTTCTGATGAAAGTTTTCACTTGTGCTTCATGGAGAAACCAAAGTAGCAATTGAGAGGTCAGCAAAACAGATAATATGAAAGATCTGATAGATAGGACTCATTTTGTAGCTATTTGAAGTCTTAATAGATTATGTCATCCAGTAGTGACTTAAAGAATTTTAGGCCTGAATAAATTTAAGTGATATGTAAAATCTTGTAAATTATATTTTCTTTCCTAATTTCTGCCACAGAAAAATTAATCTGGTAAATTTGTTCAATATTATACTTTGGTACAATTGTGACATTGAGGGTTTTAACTAAGCCCTTTGGTGGCACCAAATTTTGGTGATCATAGTAAAAATAAACTATTATTGCTAGGAGAACTAAATATATGTTGTCAATTTCATAGTCTCTGGATCTTTTCAATGTTTTTTTTTTGAGCTTTTCCTTGCTAGGAGCACTAAATATATGTTGTCAATGTCATAGCCTCTGGATCTTTTCAATGTTTTTTTTTTTTTGAGCTTTTCCTTGCTTAATGTTCTGTAAATGGTTTAGAATAATTTTAGGTTTCTTATTACTTTATAAATAATACCAATCAATATTTCCACTTCCTCCCCTCCTCCCACTTCCATCCCTCTCCCCCACTCACCTTTTCCCCTCACCCTTCAGTCCTAAGAGAGGGCAGGGTAGCTTACCCTGTGGGAAGTCCAAGGCCCTCCCCACTCCATCCAGGCTTAGGAATGTATGCATCCAAATTGAATAGGATCCCAAAAAGCCAGTACATGTAGCAGAGACAAATTCCAGTGCCATTATCATTGGCTTCTCAGTCTGCCCCAATTTTCAGCCACATTCAGAGGGTCAAGTTTGATCTCATGCCTGTTCAGTCCCAGTCCAGCTGGATTTGGTAAGCTCCCATTAGCTCAAGCACATTGTCTCAGTGGATGGACCAACCCCCCGCCATCCTGACTTCCTTGTCCATATTCTCCCTCCTTCTGCTCTTCAGCTGGATCATGGAAGCTCAGTCCAGGGCCCCAATGTGGGTCTCTGTCTCTATCTCCATCTGTCACTGGACAAAGGTTCTATGGAGATATTTAAGAAATTCATCAGTCTGACTACGAGACAAGGGCAGTTTAGGCACCCTCTCCTCCATGGCCCAGGGTCCTAATTTGAGTCATCCCCATGGGCTACTAGGAACATCTTTAGAGCCAAGCTTCTTGCCAACCCCAAAATAGCTCCTTCAATTAAGGAGATATTTCCTTCCCTACTCTCATATCCATCCTTCCTCCATCTCAACCATCCCACTGCCACAAGCTCTCCCCAACCCTCCCCTTCTCCCTTCTCTTTCCTTCTCCCCTTCTCCCATCCTACCCCCCCTATGCTCCCAACTTTTGCCTTGCAATTTCGTCTGCTTCCAATTTTCAGGAGGATCTATATATTTGGGTTCACCTTATTAATTAGCTTCTCTAGGATCTCAAACTATAGGCTTCTTTGTTTATAGCTAGAATCCACTAATGAATGAGTACATAACATATTTACATTTTTGGGTCTGGGTTATCTCACTCAGGATAGTGTTTTCTATTTTCATCCATTTGCATACAAAAATACAGATGTCATTAAAGACCTCAATATAAATCCGACTACACTGAACCTGATAAAAGAGAAAGTGGGAAGTAGCCTGCAATGCATGGGCACAGGAGACCACTTCCTACATATAACTCCAGTAGCAGAGGCAATAAGATCAACAATGAATGAATGGGACCTCCTGAAACTGAGAAGCTTCTATAAAGTAAAGGACACTGTCATTAAGAAAAAAAGGCAACCTACTGAATGAAAGATCTTCACCAACACCACATCAGACAAAAGTCTGATCTCCAAAATATATAAAGAACTCAAGAAACTAGACATTATATTTATAATGGACCCAATTAAAAATGGGGTACTGAACTGAACAGAGAATTCTCAACAGAAGAACTTCAAATGGCCAAAAGATACTTAAGGGCATGTTAAAGTTGTGATTGTATAACATTTCTCATTATTATACATAAGAAGAGTATTTTTTCTACCACCTTCATAATCTGGTAATATATCATTTTTACTAACATACAAGTTTAAAATGAACCTCTAAAAGTGATCATTTAAGAGGTGTAACCTGGTAGTAGTCTTTATTAATAATATTGTGCTGCTGCCAAACCCAATTTGACAAATAATATTTTCATTAACTACAAGTAAAATCATTCCAAACACACTAATGATTTCTTAATAATGTCCTTATAGTCTTTAGAGCACAATCATCTTCTTTTGCTGTTGTTTTTCTGCACATATTTTTGTATGCTGCATAGTTTATATAAATAAAATCTTATGACATCTGTTCTTTTATGTGTAGTTATTTATTTCACCCAATAAGTGATATTTAAATGTTTATTTATATATAGTTAATAGTAGTGTTTATTGCTTTTTAGTGTCATAGTATTTATTCTATGAATATCGTCACATAGTACTTACTCATCGATGAATTTATAGAAATTTATATTTTACCACTTTTATGTCCAATTTTTATAATGTTTCTCTGGCCCTTCATCTGTCTTTATTTTTCTATATATGTTCTTATCTATTTGAGAGAGAGTGTGTGTGTGTGTTTGCATGGTGGTTATTACTGTAACAATGTTTTAAAGGTATTTTTGACATAGGGTCAATTTATTTTTCAAAATTTGTGTACAATTTTGTAATGCCACATGTAAGGTAAAATTAATCCAATCATTCTATGTGTTCAATATAAATTTTATTTGAACTTTAGTTACATGTATGTAAACAAAATACACATGTTTGGAGATATGAATATACATATACATATTAATACTTTTATTAAGTAGAAAACTGTACTAAAACTTTTCTATATTTATGTAAATGTTTCTTCATTGTAATTTGTAGCATTATTTTCACTTTATATGCATTCATAGCATAATATATGGTAATAGAAATATGGATGATAAAATATTTCTTCTTTTTAATGTGATTTATGCTATTTAAATAAAACAATAAAAAGTATATATAAATTCTATTATTGGATGCTCAAAGAAGAATACTAACAAAATAATGAGGAAAAATATCAATGGGATTAGATTTTCAGCTAGCAAAATAATGGCTGTGTGGTGGAAAACTAAGCAAATTCACTTACTTTGAGTCAAGCCAGAAAGCTAAAAGACTGTTTTATCACTCAAGCCTTTGGTCAACTGTAACTTTGATCTGTCAGATATTTAAATCTCTTTATATTGACTTAACATTTCCCTTCAATTTCAACTATGAGTATGACTCTGTTGGAAGTGTCTTAAAGTGTTTGTGTTATCAGGCTTTGCCTTTGTGTGTGTGAAGATGTACATGCAGCCTGTCCAACAGATTTCTGTAAATCAGTGAGGATTAACTTTCAAAGAATAGCTGCAAAGTATTTTTCTTTAAAGTCATATTTAATTCTATGCCTTTCTCTAAACAAAGTATAAAATGCTTCTGTGGCTGGACAATTGAATATGTTGATGGCATTTGAAGTTGTATTTTTAATACTTTTTAATCTCTATCATAATTTTTGAAGAATTGCCACAGTGTAAAATTGAGAAAAACCTCAAACAGCTTTAGCAGTAATTTGTCTAGTTTCAGTGAGTTTAAGTATCATTAGAATATACTAATTTTATTAATGATGCATTTTCTCTATTTCAATCCACCTACAAGAATATTTAGACTTAAGTAATACTAAATCAAAGTACATATTACATATTTGCAATAGTGGCCTATCTGTACTTCTTAACTCAGAAATAACCTTAATTCTTGAGAAAATGGAAATTATCAGTTATCATATTTTCAAAATTTTTAAATAACCCAAAATATTTAGTCAACAATGTCTACTAAGTTTTAGTAATACAGGAAATACTTTGGCATTTAATCCATGATACATGCACTGACATCCTTTTCCAAAATGCAATACAATGGAAACTCTGCTTTAGAAAAAATAATTCAAAAATCATATAAGCAAAGAAACCCAAGCCTACAATTCACAATCCCAGAGAAACTAGACAAAAATGAGGACACTAAGAGAGAAATACATGGATGTAATCTACATGGCAGGTAGAAAAAGACCAGATCTCCTGAGCATATTCGGAGAATGGGGCCACAGGAGAGAGTTGAATGAGAGGGGAGAGGATGAAAGGGGAACAGAGTAAAATGCATAACTCAATAAATTCAATTGAAAAAAAAGAAAGAAAGAAAATCATATGACACTATTCCCTACTAGTATCTTATGGTCCAACACTCCTGAGGAGGCTAACCTATCATCGTTTGTGAGCTACATGATGTAGAAGCTAAATTCCTGCCAAATTAAGTCTGATTTATCTTTTTCAAATCCCACCCATATGGCCACAGGATAGAGTACTTTTTCCAGGAAAAGCAGGTCAAGAATTTCAGGGTTCTGACTACTTTGGAGCAATGCACTTGTCAGAAATAGGCAAGGGGTTCCTACCAGTGCAGAGTGCAGTCTTCATAAAGCAAAATCTCATTGTGAGGGAAGTGGTCAACCAGCATACTTCAAACCAGTTCTAAAACAATAGTTGAGGAACTTTGCCATGGGATATAAGTACAGAAAAAAACAAAAATAAAATGATTTTAAAAATTTTACCAAAATTGATTTGAAGAAGAGAATGGGAAATCTCTTTAACTGAAAGTAAATCTAAGCAGACATTGTCATTTTACATGCCACTATTTTAGAGGTCATGCAGCTGAACTGTGTATTACTAAGGTAGCAAAAGCTTTCCCATAGAAGGAATATGTGACTGAAGCTGCTTAAGAGATTAAAAACCTGTTCTTTAGCAAAATTGATGCTTTCAATTTTTCCCATGTTATAATATTTATGTCTATCTAGTCTTAGAAAAAGGAATTTTATTTTAGATTTTTATGTGTATGTATATTTTGTCTATATGTATGTATGTGTTCCATGTTCATATCTAATTTTTCTATATGCCAAAGAGGGCATCAATTGCCCTGGAAATGGCATTACAGACAGGTTTGAATCACTATACGATTGTTAGCGATCTGAGCCTGGCTTCTCTACAAAGGCACCAAGTACTCTTAACCTCTGAGCTGTCTCATCAGCCTTGAAGTTTTCTCATAGTAATCTTTTTTTAAATGTGTGGAACTCATGTCACCTCGTTAATTTCAGATGAATGCAACATACACACCAGGAAAAAATTACCATGCAATTATTAACTACCCGGTTTCTACTCATCTGCTATGCCTCTTCAAAGATTCTTGTATAAACTCTGTGCCTGTGATCTCTACTTTTGTGGGACAGGATATTATGAGTTCATATAGCCCAAACTAGATTAAGTTTTAATGTGTAGCCATTGATGACACTGAATTACTAATATTTCTGGCACCACCTTCAAAATGATGGGATTACAGTTATGTGACAAAAGAATTCTTATATATGTGATGATGATTGAAGAAGTACAGAAACAAAGAAACAATTCTATGTAAGTATTAACCAAAGAGTTTAATTCAGGAGTGAACCATTGAAAAATAAAACTCATGAAAGAGTCTGCAAGACATTCTTCAGGACAAGCGGATAGTGACTGCCTTTGAAATTTCCTGCTTTGTGGAATGTCTGCTGAAAACTATGGGCCTGTAGGCCGAAGATGGATGCCCCAACGGTACAGAGGAACTTTGGGTGACTGTCCAGGCAGCAAGATGTCTGTCATTTCTAGAGTTTGAAACTTGCTTATTTCTTGTTTGCTTAGATAGTATTATATCCTTCTGGAGTCTTTGATGCAGTTGAAGAATAGATAGATAGTTAAGTTGTTTTCTTTGTTATATGCAATTTTGCTATGTTAAAGTTAAAGCCTTTCCTTTTTGTTTAAACAGAAAAAGGGGAAGTGATGTGGGAGTGTCATATATCAATCTGTTGATTTCATTGGCTAAGCAATAAATACACTGCTTGGTCCTGGTTGGTTAGAACATAGGTGGGTGGAGTAAACAGAAGAAAATGCTGAGAGAAAGAGGAAGTGAGGTCAGAAAGCATGCAACTCTGCTCAGAGCCAGACGCCTCAGTGAGAGACACCAAGCTCCTGTCTAGCGGGCAGACGGGATAGCTCTGCTCTCTGAGGCAGAGGTATGAAGCTCGGACCCAAGATGGATGTAGGCTAGAATCTTCCTGGTAAGCGCACCTCATGGTGCTACTAACATAATTAGAAATGGGTTAGTCCAGGTGCAAGGGTTAGCCTAGAAGAGTCATGATAGAAATGGGCCAAGCAGTGCTTAAAAGAATACAGTGTCCATGTAATTATTTCGGGTAATGCTAGCCGTGCAAGCGGCCGGGGTGTTGGGGACGCAGCCCCGCCGCTGCTATTTCAACAGGTAGGACCTTGTGAGGTCTTCCTCGTAACAAACATTAACTGTATAAATCCTTGGGAGATTGTGTAGTCTTACTGGAGACTTTTCCTCACCTAGAAACACTAAAAGTATAGGAGTATAGGTCTTCTGCAGATAATCATCATTGCTAACAGTTCAAGGCAGAAGTACCTGTATCACATCCTAAGGACAGTGCTTCACAATAATGAGTCTTAACTGTGTTAATGCACAAGTTTATTAATGTAGTGCCGTTTGAGGAGAATCATCAAAACTTTCATAGTTAACATGCAAAGGTTGACATCAGTTATATGCCCAGACAATCCAAAAGACAACCAACAGTCACAGAGCTCTAGATACAGCACAAATTAGATTTTATTGGTAAATTGTCATGTTGTCTGTACTCATTGAGAAATAGACTCTGATAAAAAGGTTGTTCTCTCCCTTTTAAGACATACACATATTCGTCTCAAATTGATCTAAGGCCCCTTATGTGTAGAGACACTAGCCTTTCAACTCTTTGAAAAGTGAAAGAGAAGAGCAAAACAGAACAAAAGCAAACAACTGTGCTAGGAAAGGATACTATTGATGTGGGAGTGTCATATATCAATCTCTTGATTTCATTGGCTAAGCAATAAATACACTGCTTGGTCCTGGTTGGTTAGAACATAGGTGGGTGGAGTAAACAGAAGAAAATGCTGAGCGGAAGAGGAAGTGAAGTCAGAAAGCATGCAGCTCCGCTCAGAGCCAGATGCCTCAGAGAGAGACACCATGCTCCTGTCTCGCGGGCAGACAGGATAGCTCTGCTCTCTGAGGCACTCTCGATGAAGCTCAGAACCGAAAATGGACGTAGGCTAGAATCTTCCTGGTAAGCGCACCTCATGGTGCTACTCACATGATTAGAAATGGGTTAAGAGGTTGAAGCTAATGGGCCAAGCAGTGCTTAAAAGAATACAGTGTCCATGAAATTATTTTGGGTAAAGCTAGCCATGCAAGCGGCTGGGGTGTTGGGGACGCAGCCCCGCCGCCCCTATTTCAACATACTATTACTATTATTCTTGGTTATCCCTATACTAGACAAACAGAAAGTTCAGCTATTAGAAGCTCCACCAATGAGAGAAAGCTCAGCCAGTTTCTGCTAGGTTCTGATAAGCCCTTGGTTTGACGGCAATACCTTACTGTTATTTTAGTTCATAAATGGAAGCCTCATCAGAGGGGGACTCTCTGCTTTTCTCAGATTGCTCTATTGGTAACTCCAGCTTATTGCCTCCTCCTGTCATTCAAGTGGGAAGTTTTGAGTATCTGATATGATGAGGTTTTGTTGTGTTTTTACTTTACTATTTTTTTTTACTTTGTCTTGTTATATTCTTCATATTAGCTTCTATAAATTTGTTAAAAGACATAGAAAAATTAACTAAATGAAGAAAATTAAAAGGACAAAGTTCCTGTTTCATCAAATAAAAAGTATCCACAAAGCAATAGAAATAAAAGAGAATTAACTATAATGAAGTAAAAGATGAAAACTTTCCAAATTTCATGAAAAATACGCTAAACATCTTAGATGGCCAAAGAGTTCAATTTAGGCCAAGCACAAAGAGAAATGTATCAATATGTATAATAGCAATATAATTAAAGAACAAAGAAAAATCAAATAATAACACTCATTCTTGGACAGAAGGAAATGTCTGAGAGTTAAAATCTTAGTCCCTATCACCCATGTTATAGAGCTAACAACTGCCTAAAATAATCAAATGACCTCTTCTGGTCTCTATGGTCACATGCACTAGCATGCATATACCCACACATATACACAAAAATAAAAATAAATCTTAAAATAACAAGCTGACTACTTATAAAAAAATGTATTAGATTTAAAAATGCCGAAAGACCCTTAGGGAAATATTCAATATCCTTAGTCATCAGAGAAATGCAAATCAAAACAATTCTGAGATTCCATATTACACCTGTAAGAATGGCCAAGATCAAAAATGCTGATGAAAACTTATGCTGGATAGGTTGTGGGGTAAAGAGAACACTTCTGCATTGTTGGAGGCATGCAAGTTGGTACATACTCTTTGTTATCAATGTGCTAATTCCTCAGAAAATTTAGGAAACAACTTTCCTCAAGACTCAGTAATACTACTTTTGGGTATATATCCAAAGAATGCTCAATTGTTCCACAATGACATGTGCTCAACTATATTCATAGCAGCATTGTTTGTCATACCCAGAACATGGTAACAACCTAAATGACCCTCAGCCAAATAAAGAATAAGGAAAATGTGGTACATTTACACAATGAAGTATTACACAGAAGAAAACAATAACAACATCTTGAATTTTGCAGAAAAAAAAGGATGGAGCCTGTTGATACTTTATTTTAAATTCCAAGACAAAATTATGGAGGCTTGTCTTCTGCTTTGGAATATACTGCTATAGTAACCTTAGGAAATAAATTTGAATAGCTGCAGGGATAGACATATGAATTCCGTAATATTTATGGCATATGAAATTATTATTTCTCATGTTAGGCAATGCTCCCTCATTGCTAATTGAAACTTTTCAGATATATTTTTTTTTACAATATGAAAATTATTTTCAAAAGATTATAATAATTGTCTACAATGTAAATTATATCCTTTAAAGACTTAAAGATACTTCTACATATTGATATCCAGTTATTCCAGTGCCATTTATTAAATATGCTTTCTTTTTTCCATTTGATATTTTCTGCTTCTTTGTCAAAAATCAGGTATTTGAAAGAGTTTGGATTAATATATGGGTCTTCTATTCAGTTCCATTGGTCCTCCCATATGTTCTTATGCCAATACTCAGCTGTTTTCATTACCGTAGTTCTGTAGTAGAGTTTGCATTCAGAGACTCTAATGCCTCCAAAAGTTCTTTTATTGTACAGCATTGTTTGGGCTATCCTGGAGTTTTTGCTTTTTCATAGGAAGTTTAGTACTGTTCTGTCAAGTTCTGTGAAGAAATTTGTTGCAAATTTGAACCTGTAGATTGCTTTTGGTAAGATTGCCATTTTTACTATATTAATTCTGCATAACCAAGAGCAAGGGACATCTTTCCACCTTCTCGTGTCTCCGATTTCTTTCTTTACTGTTCTTGCCATACAAGTCTTCCACTTGTTTGGTTAGAGTTACTCAAAGATATTTTATGCTATTTGGGGCAACTGTGAAGGGTGTTGATTTTCTGATTTCTTCCCCAGCCCTTTCAATCACCATGCACAAAACTCAAGTTCAAATGCATCAAAGACCTCAACATAAAGCCAGCCACACTGAACCTTATAAAGAGAGAAAGTGGGAAGTACACTTGAATGCATTGGCACAGGAGATAACTTCCTAAATAGAACCCAGAAGCACAGACGCTGAAAGAAACAATAAATGGGACCTCCTGAAACTGAAAACTTCTGTAAAGCAAAGTACAATGTCAACAAGACAAAACAACATCCTACAGAATGTGAAAAGATCTTCACTATCCCCACATCAAACTGAGGTCTAATCTCTCCAAAATATACAAGAACTCAAGAAATTGGTCATCAAATGAACAAACAATCCAATTTAAAAAACTAAGAAGTACAGACCTAAACAGAGAACTCTCAAAAGAGGAATCTAAATTGGCTGAAAGACACTTAATGAAATGTTCAACATCCTTAGTCATCAGAGAAATGCAAATCAAAACAACACTGAGGTTCCATCTTATACCTGTAAGAATGGCCAAGAACAAAAACACTAATGAAAACTTATGCTGGAAAGGTTGTGGCATAAAGAGAACACTTCTGCGTTGCTGTTGGCAATGCAAGCTGGTACAGCCCCTTTGGATATCAGTGTGGCAATTTCTCAGAAAATTGGGAAACAGCTTTCCTCAAGACCCAGTAATAACACTTTTGGGTATGTATCCAAAGGATGCTCAATTGTTCCACAAGAACATGTGCTCAACTATGTTTATAGCACCATTGTTTGTCACAAACAGAACCTGAAAATAACCTAAATGCCCCTCAACCAAAGAATGGATAAGGAAAATATGATACATTTACACAATGGAATACTACACAGCAGAAAAAATAGTGACATCTTGAATTTTTCAGAAAATGGATGGAGCTAGAAAACATTATTGTGAATGAGGTAACCCAGACACAGAAAGACAACTATCACATGTATTCACACATATGTGGTTTTTAAACATATAGCAAAGAAAACCAGCATCAAAACCACAATCCCGGAGAACTTAGATAACAAATGAGGACACTAAGAAAGACTTACATAGATCTAACCTATATGGGAAGTAGAAAAAGACAAGATCTCCTGAGTAAATTGGGAGCATGGGGACCTTGAGAGAGGGTTTAAGGGTGAAAGGGGAAGGCAGGGTGAACAGAAAAAAAATGTAGAGTCCAAATAGCGGACAATGAGGACTACCGAGAATTCAAGAACAATGGCAATGGGTTTTTGATCCTACTGCACGTATTGGCTTTGTGAGAGCCTAGGCAGTTTGGATGCTCACCTTACTAGACCTGGATGGAGGTGGGTGGTCCTTGGACTTCCCACAGGATAGGGCTGACTAGGGAGGGGGACTTCATGGGGGAGGGGGAGGGAAATGGGAGGCGGCGGTGGGGAAGAGACAGAAATCTTTAATAAATAAATAATAAATAATTAAAAAAAGATACAAAGAAGACACTCTAGCTCCAATACAATAAAACTGTAACATATTTAACTTAAATGACTAATAAAATAGATGCTCAAAATACATGTGAATAATGAAGTTTCATTCATTTAAATACCTATATTTAAAAACTAGAAACAACTACACACTATCATGTTTGAGGAAAACATATGATTTAAAAATAAAGGACATAAACTGGACAGTGACAGCACATGCCTTTAATCCCACCACTAGAAGATAGAGGCAGGAGGATTGCTATGAGTTTGAGGCCAACCTGGTCTACAAGAGTTAGTTCTACCTTTCTATGTGCCTACTACACATAAAGTTACGTGTGCTGCCTGCCAAAAATTAGGGCAGTGTAAAAGGGATCAAAATCTAAAATTTTAACATATGCATTAAACCAAAATACTTTACAGCATGTGTCAAACTTTTCCCAATATCTATAAGCAGTTACAAATATCATTAGATCAATTTCAGTAAGAGTACAACGACATAAATTGTTGTTATCAAATACCACCAGTTCCAGTCTCTGAGCAACAGTGACAGGAACCCCCAATTTTCCCCCTTCTTAAGTGAATAGAGGTTAATATTTTAATTTAAATGAGTTCTGTGTCCCAAAGTTTAAAGCAGTCTGATGTTTAGTCTGCAACTCAGCTCCAAAGCAGACCAGAGATCAAGCTGCAGAAGCAGTTTAGCATTTGTGCTCCAGGACAAGTGGGGAAACCTGGGTGAAGCAAGCTGGATTCAGCTACATGAAGCACATCCTGGCACTTATGTCAGCCGGTTCTCCCTGGACTCTGGAGGCAGGATGACACCCTGCAGAGTGGTGTAGCTGGTTTTGTCAGCAGGCACTCCTTTCCTTGGGGGCAGGGAAGACCAGACCAAGGACCTCTCCTAAGTCACCTCTGGAAGTCTGGAACTCCTCTGTGTCCGCAGCCTCGACATCACGTCCAGATTTTATTTTCTTTCTGTGAAAAAAGCACAAACATATCCTCGACCCCAAATATATATACAGGAGGACATACCATGGGCCAGACTAAAAGGTGAATACTGGGTTGGGAAAAAGCCCTTTCTTCTTGTCTGGAGATGGAGTTATTGGTGCCAAAATTATATCATTATATCTTTTGTTTGAGGAGCTCCTCACAGTCTTTTCATTAATGATAGACACAGGGGCCCAATGATGGGAGTTAGTGTGGATCCTCGCCTGAATAGCACACCATACAGACGTTGTAGAAACCGGCTCAACATGGCATGATACAGGTATGAGGGCGCTCTCCACATGGCCTAAGACAGGGTGCCCTGTGATGTGTTTACTTTAATCCTGCTAGATGCCTTTTACTTGAGGAGCTCCAAGGAAGGGCGACTTATCGCAGGATAATCCCCCAACCTAAGACAGCGCCCTGGGAACCCTAGGATGGGCAAGGGGGAAAGAATAAAGGCCAGGTCCCCACTCGACCTAAGAGTCATCAGGCACCCCTCTGTTCCCAGGAGAGGTAAATTGCTTCTCCACTCGAGAGGAGGGTCTCTCCTTATCTCAGTCCCTTCTCCTTTAGATCTGACACCATGGTTGACCCTGACTGGTGCTCTCGACGTAATAACTGCCTGCCTTTATATAAGTGAAAGGGGGATCTGTTGGGAGCCGTTTCCCCCTAAACATCATTACAGGAACCATCACCCTGGGGAGTCTGCAGGGAACCCCACACCCATAATTGTGCTAAGAATAGTTCTATTGCCCCACACCCAATTAAAGCTGTTAATGGAGAAAATAAATAAATAAAATAAAATGAAAAAAAAAACAGCCAACACCAAGCAGAAAAAAAAAGAGTTAATTCCAGGATGGCTAGTACTGTTAACAAAGAAACACTGTATTGAAAACACAAAAAGGACTAACAATAGATTTGTTATTGTCTAAGTGATATAAATTATGAAACCAAATTATCTTGACATTGAAAATACATATTACAGGATTTCTAAATCAGGAGAGTTTCGCTCTTCTAATGGTTGAGCACAATTGTGTATCCAAATATGCTCCTTCAAAATTTTTTAATCCCTGATTCAGAATGGGATGATTAGAAAATTATAGCATCATTGACCATTTTAATCATTATTTATAAGAATAGCTTGCATTTGGTTTTCGTTTCAGAAGAATCTCCTTTTTTTATTAAAGCAAGTGATATCTTAAAGAGGTGAAATACTTGGTGAAACACATATTGAGTTTGAAAGAATTTTTCATATAGTCTACACAAGAATACCCAAAATGCAAATGCTTAAAAGACAGTGGCACATTACAATAAAACTAGGTTGAAGTGATTTTATATTTGGGGTAATCTTTTTTTATTTATTTATTTTTTATTCATTTATTAAAGTTTTCTGTCTCTTCCCCACCTCTGCGTCCCATTTCCCTCCCCCTCCCCCAATCAAGACCCCCTCCTTCAACAGCCCTAAGAGCAATCAGGGTTCCCTGCCCTGTGGGGAGTCCAAGGACCTCCCACCTCCATCCAGGTCTAGTAAGGTGAACATCCAAACTGCCTAAGCTCCCCCAAAGCCAGAACGTGCAGTAGGATCAAAAAACCCATTGCCATTGTTCTTAAGTTCTCAGTAGTCCTCATTGTCCACTATGTTCAATGAATCCGGTTTTATCCCATGCTTTTTCAGACCCAGGCCAGCTGGCCTTGGTGAGTTCCCAATAGAACATCCCCATTGTCTCAGTGTGTGGGTGCACCCCTCGTGGTCCTGAGTTCCTTGCACGTTCTCTCTCTCCTTCTGCTCCTGATTTGGACCTTGAGATTTTAGTCTTAAAGAAACATGAGAATCACTTAAAACAAGCTCACCAGTCAGATATTACAGTCCTGAGAATTCTGTTTCTGTGTAAAAGTTTCCAGAAAACTTGACAAGACTTCAATTAGTCAATGTTTTATTTATATATAATTCTTCACGTATATGAGAGATTTTATACATCAAGTGATTTGAACCAAGAAAAATGAGTTTTTCTTTTTTTAAAAGTGCAGTTTAGGGCCTGTTGTGTTAGAACAAAGGTATGCTTTTATCTGTGTCTGAAGTATAAAACCATTTGCAGGAATCTCTAAAAGCTGGAGAAGCATTTCTGAAAAGTGGCTGACAACTGAAAAATTCAAGCAGTTTACAACATAAATATAACAGTTTGAAAATGATGTTTTTTAGATTCCTCATTGACATTTTGTTTATAGCCCCATTACTTCCAAGATAATCATAATATTTTCTGTATAAGAAAAAAAATTGAGAGAAATTGTGAACATGTGTATTTTCGGCCATGATAGACAACCGTTGCATGGTTTTTAATTAGTAAACAAAAATACTATATGTATATATAGGATATATTTGATATATGTCTATTCAAATTTACATAGTTATATGACCAAAATTATCACTTTCTTATAAGTGGTAAAAGGTATTAACTGACTTCAAGGTTTCATGATTAATTGGAATTAAAGTTTTCTTTCATTACTTATATAGGTTACACACTAAAACTTTCTGAAATATGTAGTTATGCAACAATATGATAGTAGTTTATTTTCAATAGAACAGAAATACACCAAATCATGTATGTAACTAACATAAACTTATATGTTGAATTTATTTTTTACTAAATCTACTCATTATCCTTTCAATTTTAATTTTATTTACAGCCTGTAAATATTTCTTATTATTAGAGTTATATGTTTATTTATTTATATACTTATTTATTTTCAAGACAAGGTTTCTCTGTTTATCTCTGGGTGTCCTGGAACTCACTCTATAGGCCAATGTGGCCTTGAACTCACAGATTCTCCTGCCTCTTCCTCTCTGAGTGCTGAGATTAAAGGCATGCCACATCACTGCCCAACATAGAGTTCTATGTTTAATATTCACTATAAATATAAACTACTTTCTGAAAAATTTTCCATTTTAATTTTTATATAAATGATATTTGGAGATGGGTATGTAACTCAGTTGAAAGAGAGCTTGCCTAGCATGTATAACACCTTGGTTACAATCATAGCACAATACAGAAGAGGAGTAGGGGCACATTCCTGCTATCTCAATATTCAAGAGACAAACATGAAAATCAAAAGTTCAAATGATGTTTAGCTACATGTGAGTTCCAAGCCAGTATATCATACAGGAGTCATGTCTCAAACTAATTAAACAGAGAAACAAAAACTAAATTAATGTACTAAAACTTGTTTTAAGTGGCAGACAATTATGACAGATTAATAATTTGATGATAATTTCTATACATTTAAAATTATTTGTCAAAATTATTAAAATGTATAAATGTATTTCCTCTATTGCTATTTCTCCATTTTTTGTTTCTGATTTTGTTAATTTGGATATACTTTCTCTAACTTTTGGTTAGTTTGGATAAGGGTTTGTTTATCATATGGATGTTATAAAAGAACTAATTCTATATTTCACTGATTTTTTTTGTATTCTCTTTAGTTCAATTTTGTTGATTTTCATCCTGGGTTTGATTATTTCCTGACACCAATTCTGCCTGGGTTTTGTTTGATTCTTTCTTTTTTCTAGAGCTTCAGGTGTGCATTAAGTTGATCATGTGAGAGTTCTCCAAATATTTTATGTAGGCAATTAGTGCTATGAACATTCCTTTTAGCAGTGTTTTCATTCTGACCCATAAGTTTGGGTATGTGCATTGTGGATTCATTTTCATCAAGTTCTAAGATGTCTTTAATTTCTATTTCTTTGTGTTCCTTGACCAAGTAGTGGTTCAGTTGAGAGCTGTTTAGTTTCCATGACATTGTAGGCTTTCTGTAGTTTGTGTTAGTGCTGAATTTTAACTTTAACCCATGGAAGTCTGATAAGATACAATATCGGTTTCTTTGTATCTGTTGAGATTTTCTTAATGACCAAGTATGTGTTCAATTTTAGAGAACAGTCCATGAAGTGCTGAGAAGAAGGTATATTCTATTGATTTCAAGTCAAATCCTTCAAAAATCTATACTCAAAAAAATGAAAATATAAAAGAAATGGACAACTTTCTTGGTAGATAATACATAGCAAAATTAAATCAAGATCAGATAAAGAATTTAAATATACCTATAACCACTAAGCAAATAGAAAGCCATTAAACATCTCTCAACAAAAAAAAGCAGCCAAGGGCCAGATGGTTTCTTTGCAGAATTCTATTTGAATTTCAAAAAAGAGCTAATACTAATACTACTTAAAAATTTTTGAACAAGGCTGGGCGGTGGTGGCGCACTCCTTTAATCCCAGCACTCAGGAGGCAGAGGCAGGCAGATCTCTGTGATTTCAAGGCCAGCCTGGTCTACAAAGGGAGTTCAAGGACAGGCTCCAAAGCTACAGTGAAACCCTGTCTTGAAAAACCAAAAAAAAAAATTATTCATCTCTGTAGCATATCCCCCTTTAAATATAAACAAACATTTACAAACAATATATGGGAATTTGGTCATAGTTCTCTCCAAACTGCTCTCTGCTTTTTATTGGGCAAAGTAATTTTGGAGGTGTTCATCGAGACATTTCAGGTGATCTTCATCCATCAAACCACATTAGTCTGGAAGGATTCCATAGGTTCTTGTTGTGATAGGAGCGGCGGGCTGGTCCCCAGCACCCTGGCCGCCCACACGGCTAAGCTAACTCTTGCACCTGAACTAACCCATTTCTAGTAATGTGAGTAAGCACCCCAAGGTGCGCTTACCAGGAAGATTCTAGCCTACGTCCATGCTGGGTTGGAGCTTCATAGTGTGTGTCTTGCTCTGAGAGGAGCTGCGTGAATTCTGAGCTCACATCCTCTTCCACTCAGCATTTTGTTCTGTTTACTCCACCCACCTATGTTCTAACCAATCAGGACCAAGCAGTTTATTTATTGCTTAACCAATGAAATCAACAGATTGATATATGACACTCCCACATCAGGTTCTTATCCTCTGTGGAAACAAAAGAAAAACCTCTTTTCCAAAGCAACACATCCTTAGACTCAAATTCTGAAGTTATGATACCTTTAAAATATATATGCTGGCTTCACTTAGTGACCCATACAATGAAATGTCTCTCTGTACTTAGCTCCCTAGCAGTCAAAAAATCAAAGAAAACACAATAATGTACATAATCCAGACTTTCTGCATATATTCCATATTTGCGTGGTTTATTTTTCTTACTCTATTACTTTTTCTATAAGTTTACTGTGTCTCTTTAAAGACTTTTATTTTTAAAGCAATATAGCTGGTTTTATAACTCACTAATTCTCGATAATTTTTCGTCTCTTTCCCAAGCCTACATACATTTTTTTAAAAACACACTGTATTGCATTCAGAGGTTTTTTATGTCAGAATTTGACCTATTGTATATCTGAAATACTTTTCTGTCTAAAATGCTAAGCAGGTAGATCTCAGCAGCCGTGGGTGCTGGCTCCATCTCTCTTAGGCTTTAAATATGGTGGAGGTAGTTCTGGCTGTTGTGTGGGGGCCATCCTCACCACCTCAACTCTGGGTAGAATCCTATAGCATATAACCTTTTTTTTTTATCTGAGAAAAGGCTAAATTTGCCACACAGGACATTGCATGGCCTGGAAATAACTCTTTGTATGGTAGTGGGAATTCACCATGCTTTCCTGCCTGAATACCCCTAGCAGACTCAATCCCATCACCTGATCAGGAAAGGAGTGCTGAACCTGGCCAAGTTCTCTGATACTTTCCTCTCAACCCTGAGTGGGCACATAGCATATGAACCCAAAGTGGGTGACAGGCATTGACTCTAAAAAAGAGCCAGAGGTTGTACCTGCAGCATGTAATGGGAAGCCAAAATTTCAATACTGTGCAGGTATTTTTGGCTACCACTGAATCAGGAAGACCTCTCTTAAAGAAGCTACAGCATGCTGCCAGCAAGCAGAGCTGATCCAGGAAAAAAAAAAGAGTGGCTAAACGTTGTCTCTTGGAGTCTAGAATTTCTTTCTAAGCATTTTTAGGTTTTATGTGGATTTAATCTATGTTATTGGTGTGTTAGTTTGTTGTAGGAGCCCTCTTGTTTGTTTCTTGGCCCTGCAGACTCTCAAAATAATCACACCAAAACTATATTATTTGTATTACTGTTTGTCCAATAGCTTAAGCATTTTTTTAGCTAGTTCATAAATTAACCGATTTCTATTATTTTATACTTTAACATGAAGCTCATGGTATACAGGCAAGATTCTGGTGTGGCTGTACCCAGCAGTTGATACATGGCTTCTCTCTGACTCCACCTACTCTCTTTCTCTATCCCTCTCTCTCTTTCTCTCCATATACATATATATATGTGTCTCTTCCAGCCTGTCTATATTATGTTAAGCCATCGGCCCAAAGTAGATTTTTTATTAAGCAATAAAAGCAACATATATACATAAGGACTTCCCACACCAGGTGAATATGTGACCATGACCTAAGCAAAGATGCAGATCACCAGGCATGTTGCTAGAGAAGTAGAGGAACCCTTTACAACTGAGTCACGAGCCTGAGACAGATTAGCTTGGAGAGAGGGAGCATAGAGAACTGGGAATGACATGAGCTTTTGAAATCTCAAAGCCCAAATCTAACAACAAATGTCCTCCAATAAGCCTAAAATTTCCAATCCTTTGCAAAATATTTTCATCAACTGAGAAAAAAGCATTAAAATATCTGAGCCTAACAGGAACATTCAAAATACCAAAAAGATTAATTTGGAAGAGCATTTGCTATTGAGTAAAAATATTTTTGTCTAGTTCTTGAATTCAGACTCTAACTATATCTTCTTGCTACATTAGTATTCAAATGTTGTCTTAACCAGGGTATTTATTTATTTCCTTCTGTCTTATATTTCACAGGTAATGTGGATTGTAAGACCTAGGTTTTAGAAACTGAATATAAGAGAAAGGAAAATTAGAGATTATAGTACTTTGAATGAGACAATTCCCCATAATCTTAAATATGTGAATACTTAGTTTCAAGTGAATGGTATCATTTAAGAAAATTAAGGAGATGAGATAATTCCTGGACAACTATGCCACTGGAGGAAGTCATTTAGAGTTAAATAGCCACACTTACTTTCAGTTTGCACTTACTTTTTTGTGCTTGTGGTTGAAGACTGATCCCTCTGAAAAAATAATCCTAATAAGCTTCATTTTATTTGTTGTTTTGGTCATGATATTAGTTTTCACAGCAACAGAGGAAGATGATAATTTTACCAATACCTGGAGTACTTTAAAGTTGTAATAAGTGAATTGCTACATAAATAACTTTGTATGTATATCCAACTAATTTTAGATATTAAGTGAATTTATACCCACAAACATTTTTTTGTTTTTGCTAAAAACAAAAATGATTTTATTGTTGAGTTTATAATATGATTACAGTATTTCTCCCTTACCTTTCCGTCCTCAAAACCCTAACATAAAATCTCTCTTACTCTCCTTTGAAAACAGGGCAAGTTTTTCCACTAATTAGTATTGCATGCATGTGTGTGTGTGTGTGTGTGTGTGTGTGTGTGTGTGTATGTGTATACTTATATATGACTAAATATAAAATTTTCAGTTAATATATGTTTCAGGACTTATATTTGACAAAACTTTTCTTTTAAAAGTTATCAAATTCTTTACATACTATGTATTGTGAAAGCAGATTTTTGAATCATTAAATAATGAATTATTTTTACAAAGAATTTCACCCAAAATATGTTTGTATAAAATTAGCGACAAAAAGATAATAAGTTTTCTATTCTCATGTGTTCTGGGTGCTCTTATGATTGAGGAAATCCTTCTGTTTCTTTGTTAGTGAGAACAATTATTCAGAGCAGAAGACCCACTTATCTTCTTTATTCCAATACAGATATGTCATTTAGAGGTATAAATGCATTAATTCAAGAGAAAGGTGATAAGGACATACTAATATTTCCATATTATTTTATGATTAAAATGATAGAACAACCCAATTGGTAGTGAAATAAAGAGGATTAAAGGCAAGGATAACGAGAAATCAGAAGGTATTTTTAAAGAACTGTATAAACACACTTCAAAGAAAATTTCTGATAATAGCAAATGATTACTTTCTATATGCTGGTAATAACCAGTGGTTCCTTCAAGAAGAGATAGTAGCCGAGTTTGTGGTATATAATTTTTTTTGCTTATTTTTTGTTTATTTTTTTTACTTGTTGAAAAAAAATTTCACCTCCTCCCGAGTTCCCATTTCCCTCTCTCTCCTCCCACACATCGCCCCCTCTCCCACTCTCCTTCCCCCCTCCTCCCCCACTCTATTCCCCCTCCCTCTCGAGAATGAAGAGCAGTCCAGATTCCCTGCCCTGCAGGAAGTTCAAGGTCCTCCCACATCTATCCAGGACCAGGAAGGTGAGCATCCAAACATGCTAGGCCCCCACAAAGCCAGTTCATGTATTAGGATCGAAACCTAGTGCAATTGTCCTTGGCTTCTCATTAGTCGTCATTGTCTGCCACATTCAGAAAGTCCTGTTTCATCCCATGCTTATTTAGTCCCAGTCCCACTGGCCTTGGTGAGCTCCCAATAGATCAGTTCCACTGTCACAGTGGGTGGGTGCACCCCTTGTGGTCCTGACTTGCTTGTTCATGTTCTCCCTCCTTCTGCTCCCCATTTGAATCTTAAGAGCTAAGTCCAGTGTTCCAATTTGGGTCTCTGTCTCTATATCGAGCCATCGCCAGACGAAGGTTCTAAGGTGATATGCAAGATATTCATCAGTATGGTTATAGGATAGGGTCATTTCAGATCCCCTCTCCTCAGTTGCTCAAGGTACTAGCTGGGGAAATCTCCCTGGACAGCTGTGAGCCACCCTTGAGTCAAGTCTCTTGTCAACCCTAAGATGGCTCCCTTAATTAGGATATATATTTCTCTGCTCCTGTATCCACCCTTCTATCCAAACTAATCAAATGGTAGAGAGAGAATACACAAATTAACAAGAAATGAAAAGGGAGACATAACCACAGACACAGAGGAAATTCAAAAAGTCATTAGATCTTACTACAAAAGCCTGTATGCCACAAAATTGGAAAATATTAAAGAAATGGACACTTTTTAGATAAGTACCATATACCAAAGTTAGACTAGAACCAGGTGAACAATCTAAATAGACCTGTTAGTCACAAAGCATTAGAAGTTGTTACAAAAAACCTCCCTACCAAAAAAAGCCCAGGTCCAGATGGTTTCAATGCAGAATTCTTCCAGAACTTCCAAGAAGATCTAATACCTATACTCCTTAATGTATTTCACAATATAGAAACAGAAAAGTTATTGCCAAATTCCTTTTATGAAGCTACAGTCACTCTGATACCAAAACCACACAAAGACTCAAATAAGAAAGAGAATTACAGGCCAATCTCACTCATGAACATCGATGAGAAAATCCTCAATAAAATACTGGCAAACAGAATCCAAGAACACATTAGAAAAATTATCCATTATGATCAAGTAGGCTTCATCCCAGGGATGCAGGGCTGGTTCAACATATGAAAATCTATCAATGTAATCCATCATATAAATAAACTGAAAGAAAAACCCATATGATCATTTCATTAGATGCTGAAAAAGCATTTGAGAAAATTCAACATTCCTTTATGATAAAGGTCTTAGAGAGATTAGGGATACAAGGGTCACACCTAACTATAATAAAAGCTATTTATAGTAAGCCGACAGCTAACATCAAATTACATGGAGAGAAACTCAAAGCCATACCACTAAAATCAGTAACATGACAAGGCTGTCAACTCCTCCATACCTTTTCAATATAATGCTTGATGTTCTAGCAATAGCAATAAGACAACATAAGGGGATCAAAGGGATTCGAATTGGAAAGGAAGAAGTTAAACTTTCATTATTTGCAGATGATATGATAGTGTACATAAGCGAGCCCAAAAACTCCAGCAAAGAACTCCTACAGCTGATAAACACCTTTAGTAGCGTGGCAGGATGCAAGATCAATTCCAAAAAATCAGTTGCCCTCCTATACACCAAGGTTAAGGAAGCAGAGAGGGAAATCAGAGAAGCATCACCTTTCACGATAGCTACAAATAGCATAAAATATCTTGGGGTAACTCTAACTAAGGAAGTGAAGGATCTATTTGACAAGAACTTTAAGTCTTTGAAGAAAGAAATTGAGGTGGACACCAGAAAATGGAAGGATCTCCCTTGCTCTTGGATTGGGAGGATTAACATAGTAAAAATGGCAATTCTACCAAGGGCAATTTATAGATTCAATGCAATCCCCATTAAAATCCCATCGAAATTCTTCACAGATCTTGAGAGGACGTTAATCAACTTTATATGTGGTATATAATTTAAAACCTTTGATAAATTAATTTTTCCTAAAAAATGAGAAGATATCTGAAAAATCTGTTTATCTACTCTACTACATAATTTCAATTCAGTTTACACATTTTTTCATAATAGCAATCTTTGGATTTTCTGAATTGATAGTATTTTTGTGTCTTTACATGAAAATCACGAGGCTATACAAAATGAATTGATATAATATTTCTATCTCCCCATGTATGTGAATGAATGGATAAACAGCAAACTTATTTACTTCTCCTAATTCTGTCAGTACTCCATTCATTTATGTCCAATTTTAGACTTTGAAAGTTCTAGAGATTTATTTTATTTAACTCATGGTAAAACTAAAATAAGCCAAATACTAAAAAATAATTATCTCACAATATAAATTATGCTATGCTATTTATGTTCTCCTAGCTCCTTATTTGAAAATGTTTGCTTCATGTTGTTGTGCACCTACAAGATTCCACCAAGCTAATATGTAATAATAAATCATTAACAGTTGCATGATTACACATAACAGGCCCTCCTTGCTTGCCTTTACTGCATTATCACATTCAAGACTGAACTTACATGATGAGATTTTTTTTTTACCTGGATAATACATATTGAGAGGCTGTGAGCATTATCAGTCTGCATTTCATTTCTTTTCTTTTTTTTGAGTTTTATTGTTTTAGGCCATTAACTATACATAATCAAAATTGTATTTTTCATAATGGAAGGTGTGTCCATGCACAAAATTAATTAATGCAATAGATAACTATTAGAAGTGGGTCTAGGATAACTCTGCTTACAAAAAGCATTTTATTATGTTACTAACTTAAAATAATAGTGTGGTAATGTTTTGTGAATAGTAACTTCAGCAGAACCTTCACATAAAACTCATGTTACAAAAATATATAAGGCTGCCACATGTATTATTGTTCAGCATCTGAGTATATCTTGGAGACATTAGCTTTGTATTAATAATTATTGGAAGGCAATTTGACACTGGAGAATTGACTGAATTGACTACAATACCCTTTGATCACTAAAACTTTCCCTTAGTTAGTTCCTTTATTTGTCTGCTCAGAGTCCAGCCACTGGAGTTTCCATATATGCTCACTCTACCTATTGAAGTGAATCGTTTGAAGTGGAGAGAATACGGGGATTGAATTCATGGCAGTAAAAAGAGTGACAATCCCATTCAATAGCTCAAAGGAGGCTCACATTTTATATGTGCTAAATATGCCTCACCACTCTTATCATGCCACTTCACAGTTCCTTTAAAGCTCGCCATGGTTATTTTGAGAGTGAAAACATTCTCTTCAAATATTTTTCAAACTGCTTTGGAGCATTCATGAGGATATGGAAACTTTCATTACTATTTTCTTTAAAGCTTTGAAATACTCAGAGGAAGCAAACACTTTGAGAAAAGTTTGCCAGGCTGCTTCTCAGTTTTGCTTGGATGAAGAGAACATATTGTCATTAGAATTTTGTTTATCTCTTCAGCTAAATCAAACTTGTGCCACAGTATTATCAAATAGCAAAATAAAAACTAGAGGAGATTTAGTTTGGATACATGGATGCTGATTATCCTGGTACATTTTTCTGTCTAATTGGACTAGACATGAAGCAAACTGTTTACACCATTTTATTATGCAATGTGATCTAAAAGTTCCATTGTGAAGACATGATTTTCTACTCATAATGAGGATTTTTATACACAGCCAAGAATGCATAAACTGTTCAGGAATAAATCATTAAAGGATGATGGGTCAGATTGATATGAACCTTGGAAAGCCACATATTCAGATCTGAACCTCTTGAACCATGATCTGTTCTTGAAGGAAGGCTAGCTTTGTGTGTGTGCATTTTATTCACAAGATTTGTAGTACAATTTCAAAGGTTATTGTCTCCTTTTTCTTTTGCTGTGATCTTGAAAATTATGTAGCCATTCAATCCTCAAAACTTGTTTGTTGATATTGCTGTTTGGGGTGTTGTTTTGGGTTTCCTTGTTAAAGGAAAATTTAATGACTTTTTTTTCTCCCACTATTATCAGATTTTAGTTAGAAATGCTTACATGTCAGAGCAATGAAATCTTGTACTTCTATATTGGGAAATATAATGTGAACCTAAGGGCAAGCACAAGTGTTTTCTTGAGCAGCAATGCTAGCAGAGGCTTAAGAGATATCCCACAAATCTAGATAATGGACAAACAATATCAACAATGTACTGTTATTGTTTTGGATTATATCCTTAGGTATTCTATATGCTATCTCAACAGTGCATGTGTGTGTGTGCGTGCCGGTGTGTATTTGATCACAGAGGTTGCTAGATAAACAGATACATGAATACTAGGTGAAAATACATATTCATAAATATTCTTTTATTCATTCAAATTCATCCTGTATCTCACCATATTTACTCTGTACATTACAGTATTCACCAATGAAATGAAAGCAAATGAATTATTTTACCCATATTTGCTTTAATTAATTTATTCACTGTATCATTATATTTGACACAGTTCATTTATAGGGCAGATATTATTAAACTTGTGGAGATACTAGTCAACTCAAATCTTGTGACACATCTTATGTTATAATGGTAGGGTATAGATAGCAAGAATAAAATTATGTCTACAAATTATATATTTGTTTCGGGTATATGAAATCTTCACTTTGAATATTTGATTTCATTGTTTTTTGCCGTCACGGTTTCTTATAGGACTCTTCTGTTGGATGCAGCAGACTTTCTGTTGGTCCAACAACCATCTTCCAAATTGTGACATGGAGATTTATTATTGCTATGAATGCTGGGCCTTATGCTTGTCCCACTAGCTCTTATAACTTAATTTAATCTGTTTCTCTTCATCTACATTTTGCCTTAGGACCTTTTACCTTTTTTTTATTCTGTATGTCCTATCTCATGTCTGGCTAGCTGACAGCTGCCTGACTGGTCCTAGGTATATCCCTCTCTTTCTCATTCTCTTCTCTCACTCTTTCTCACCTAGATTCCTGCAACTTATTCTCTGTGTCTTCCAACACTGCCTATCATGCTACTGCTACTACCTAGCTATTGACTATTCAGCTTTTTACTAGACCAAGCAGGTTCTTTTTTTTGAAACACAGCGTATAAGTTTTTTTTCCTTTCTTCTATTATTATTATTAAAAATTTTCACCTCCTCCTCTCCTCCCTTTTCCATCCCCCATCCATCCACTTCCTCTCCCTCTCCCTCTCCAGTCCAAAGAGCAGTCAGGGTTCCCTGCCCTGTGGAAAGTCCAAGGTCCTCCCCTCTCCATCCAGGTCTGGGAAGGTGAGCTTCCAAACAGACTAGGCTCCCACAAAGCCAGTACATGCAGTAGGGTCAAAACACAGTGCCATTGTCTTTGGTTTCTCAGTCAGCACTCATTGTCCATCACGTTCAGAGTGTCTGGTTTGATCACATGCTCCATCAGTCCCCATTCAGCTGGCCTTGGTGAGCTCCAATTAGATCAGCCCCAACGTTTCGGTGGGTGTGTGCACCCCTCATGGTCCTGACTTCCTTGCTCATGTTCTCCCTCCTTCGGCTCCTTTTTTGGACCTTGGGAGCTCAGTCCAGTGCTCCAATGTGGGTCTCTGTCTCTATCTCCATCCATTGCCAGATGAAGGTTGTATGGTGATATTCAAGATATTCATCAGTATGGCAATAGGATAGGGCCATTTCAGGTTCTTAGGCAGGCAAAGAAGCATACGTTTATATTATTAAACAAATTTAACAAAAACAAATGACACATTTAATGTAATTCAAGAAATATTCCATAACAATTATACATAACACATTTATCTGGGAGTTTTTAGATTATTTCTGACACAGAAATGTATGATGTTATTAGGAATATGTCAAGTCTGATTTTCTTTATTTATGTTTGCTTTGGTTGTTGAGCTTTGAAAACATATTTCTTTAAAGTTTTATGGTATTTGAGATTCTTAGGAAACATATCTTCAAATACACATGCATTTTTCTGTTGATACCTCCTTTGCTTTCACTTCCATGTGTTAGAGCATATGATGTTTTTAAACAGCTCATTAAAGTTCTAGTTTTTAGGCATTTTATGCTTCATGGTTCAATTTTAGTTGTTTGAATTGCTATAGTAAAATTTCATATTTTTTTTCAAGTGTTACAACCAACCATACCAATCTAGAAAGAATATATATCTTTTTTTTAACTAGGATTTCCTTCTCTTCATGATTTCAACCAATATTTTATTTCCTAGTACTTCAGTATCATAGATTATTTCATAATATTTGGTTTTCTACTTGATTCTTTCAGGAGAATGACTCCAAGTACAGCTAAATCTTCTGACCTAAAGAAGAATATAGTTCTGATAAGACATAGAAAATTTTATTTGGATGCACACCTTCCTATGATAGAGAGGGGGCTTGGACTTCTTACATGGCCGGGCACCCTGACTTCTCTTAGGACTGGAGAGCGAGGAAGAGTGAGGAGGAATGGGAAGATGGGAGGAGGTGGAAATTTTAAATAAATTAATTAATTAATTTAAAAAAGAGATCTGAATAAAAAATAGAGTAAGATTGTACATAAATTAGTCATTTACAGGAAACATGAACATTTTCTCTTTGGCTAAGACATATGGCTTTCTTACAACATGTAAATAACAGAGTTGAAAATATATTCTTTTACAAAAAAAATCCAAAAGTAACCAATTAAGAAAAATAAGAGTTGGAGAAAAGGAGACAGACGAGGGGGAAGAACAAAAATGGGAACAATTTACTAAAGAGTGTTCCCAGAGAGAAGGAATAAGGCAGACAGAGGCAAAGACAAAAAGGAAAGTAGATATCACCTATGACAAGGAGTAACCACCTTCTTATGACTCCAGCCACCCTGGAAAGGATAAAATGTGAGAGGGGAATGGCACAAATAAGGGGGATCCATTCTTGCCAGGAGAAAATGAATATACATTTGGGTATGGATGGATGGATACAAAGGAAAGATCAGGCCTCTAATCCTCCTGGGGTTGTCTAAAAATCTCCTGGGACAAGATTTGTTAGGACAAATGGATGCCATAATTACCACTGACCATCTAGCCTTCATGATGATAAAATAGAGCAATGTGTCACCAGGAAGATCCCTGACATCTGGATTCACATCCAAAAGTAGAGGCCACTGACCCCACGGTCCCTATCCATTAGGTGGGCACCTGGTAAGCCAGTATGGGTGGAGTAGCAGCCATTACTTGAACTTAAACTTAGGATGCTCAAGGAAATCACAAGGAATATGCTTTAAGAAGGATGGATAAGGCCCTTAAAGAGCCCCTGGGACAGCCCTGTGTTTGTGATACATAAGCCTAATAGGACCTGGAGAATGTTGCAGGACCTACAAGGAAACAATGCCCATATGGAACTAGTCGGTGACCCTTTAAGGGGTCCCAGTAATCCCCTTCCACTTTCACCTCACTGTAATTGAACTAAAGGAACGCTTCTTCACAATTCCTCTTCATGAGGAGGATTGTGAAAGGTTTGCCTTTTCAATCACTACAGTTAACTCCTCTCAACCTAACAAGAGATATGAATGGGTTATTCTCCCACAGGGGATGACCAACAATATTTGCATAGTGTCCTCTGTCCTTATTTTGAAAAAGATAATACACTCTGATATGTTTATATGGATGATTTAATAATTCGGCATTTGGAGGAATCAGGTCTAGCTTCCTGGGTAACCATTATTGTTGAACTCCTCCAACAATATGGCCTTAAAATAGTCCCCAAAGAAAATACAATAAGTACCCCCATTTCATATATTGTGATCCCACTTAACACCCACTCAAGCAAAAGTAAATGGACCCCAATTAATCCTGCATTAGCCTCTTACTTTGTCAGGGTTACAAAAGATACTGGGGAAAATGAAGTGAGTAAGGCCCTAGTTGCCTATGGAGACAAAATGAGTTATATGATCTCCTGAAAGGGACACAAGCATATGAGATCATTTTCTTGTTCTCTGAGGGCCGTCAGGCACTCATGGAATTTGTCAACGAACTTCATCAGGCTTCTTTTGTGAGATATAATCCTAACATTCCTATCCATGGATGGATATTTTAGAGAAAAAAAAAAACATGCTAGCTGCCATTGTTCAGCAGTCACAACCACTAGAATGGATACACACCACCCAGGGTGGGGCACTCCCAGAGTGTACTTTCTAGTCAATCAAATAGCTGATATAATCATAAAAATCAGGGACATATCCCTCTGATATTATGGAAAAGATCCCTCTAAATTAATAGTTGAGCCTTGACCTAGAGGGATTTCTGGGGACCTTGAACATCCAATTTGGGGAGTCCCAGTTAGAGAAGCTATATAAATAACTACACTGAAGAGTCCTCTTAGTCTTTTCTTCTAAGCCCCCACACAAGCATTCACTGTTTGCACAGATGGTGAGAAGAATGGGGCTGCCTTTGTAGTTTTCTCTGCATGGTGGAACAAGACAAAGATTACTAAAATTTTCCCTCGTGGTGGATCTGCTCAATATAAGGAAATGACGACCATATATATTGTCCCAGAACCCTGCAACTTCTATTCAGACAGCTCTTATATGGTGAACCTACTGCTACACTTACCATATGCTTATATTAGATTGGATGCTAATCCTATTTCTGCCTTAGAAAATAGAAAAAAAATACATATATATTCAACATTTCAGAGGACACCACAACCTCCCTGGTTTCATTTCCCAATGGAATGCAGCTGTGGATGCTGCAGCTTCAGGGGCTTGTCTCATAGAGGTCTCAGTCAACTCTGCCTGTACAAAATGGTACCCAAATGCATGACTTAACAAATGTTAACTGGAAAGGACTCAAATACCTATACCCCCAGGTCCCCACAACAGAATTAAAGATAATTATCCATCCACATAAGACTTGCCAAAAGTTTCTCTGCACCCCCCTTTACAACAGCCGGGGTGAACCCAAGAGGGCAAGGACCCAATATCATCTGGGAAAAAGATGTAACACATTACCCTCAGTTTGGCAAATTAAAATAAATGTTTGTGACCATAGACATTTACTATAAAACATGCTGAGCTACTGCCTGCTAAGGGAAAAACGCAACCCATGCTAAAAGCCATTTATTACAGAGTATTGCTAAGTAGGGACTACCACAACAGGTCAAGACAGAAAACTGCCCCTGTTTTGTAAGTAAAACATTAAAATAATTCTTCCAGAGTTGGAATATATCTCATATCAGTAGCATCCCATACAACCCTCAGGATCAAGCCATTGACAAAAGACATCACCAGTATCTCAAAGACATCTTTATAAACCAAAAAAAGGGAAGAAGTCTCCCCAAATCTACAACTACAAAAACTGTTATTAACCATCAATATTTTAAATTTTCAAAAATCAGGCGAACAAAATAGATTCCAGAAACACTGGGAATATCTACCAAGACGCCCTGCCCAAAGGGTAGTTGGAAGGATCCTGTCAACAAGCAATGGAGAGTTCCAGATCCCTTGTTGACCCAGGGCAGAGGATATGGAATTGTCTCCTCAAACAGAACGGGGAACACCTATATGGCTATCTGCTCATAACTTAAAATTTCTCCCCTGCTTTCAGGAGAATGGGGAAGACCAAGATGACCAATAAAGAAAGAAAGAGATTATGGTGGAAAACTCTTAAATTCAAACACCAGGAAAGAAAAATCACCACTGCCCAAGGAAGACTGACCCTTGAGGGAAGTGTTACCTGTTTATTTCAGATGGTTTATTTTCAGATGTTAATTGTTCTCACAGGGACCAAGGTCCAAGCAACAAGCCCCCATCAAACACAGAAGGTAACATGGATTTTGTTGATTGCTTGCACTAAAGGAATCCTAAACCAAACTTGTCAGATTATGACACCTTGCATGTGGTGGACTGACCTGATGTTTTACCTCTGTGATTTTGCACTTGGGAGCTGGGACATGGGAGCCTGAATTCCAGGGATCAATGGGAGACCTGAATATGGAGGTTCTCACAGGTGCACCCTACCCCAGGCATCTTACACTAATGTGCCTGGGTGTTCTCATGTCCTTAGGAGACATGCCCTCCTGCAGATACCATTTTATGTATGCCCAGGAAGCAACCGGAATGCCTCTGCTATTAGATACTGTGAGGTGGCTCCTGATTACTATTTTTCTTCCTGCGGATATGAACACACTGTGCTGGACATAATTAGAAAAGATTGAGACTACATTAAGTTATTTACAAAAGTCTTTGTATTCTTTAGCAAGGGTAACCTTACAAAATAGGAGAGGCTTGGACTTGCTGTTTATGAGACAGGGAGGAATTTGCAGAGTACTTGGGGAAAAACGTTGCTTCTATGTGGACCATTCTAGAATAGTTACAAGAAACCAAGATAAGTTAAGAAAAGATACTGATTCATTTAAGTCAAGGACACCCTATGAGACATGGTTTAATTGGTTGCCATGGCTTACCACACTCATGTCTTTCCTAATTGGGCCTTTGGCTATTTGTTTATTAATCTGTGGTTTTGGTCTGTGCATTCTCCAAAGGCTGAAACAACTGTTCCCAAAATAGATACAAAAGGTACAACTCATGGCCCTTTGAGTACATTATGATAGGCTCGATACAACTAACCCCACGGATGAACTCACAATTTGAGGGTATCTAGGCCAAAACTCCAGATAGGGGTGGCTCTGACATGTACTCTCTCTCTAGTGGGATATTCTGGCCTGGTGACTGGGCTAGGGGTGGAATATTTTTAAAAAAGTAAAGGTGTTGGGTCAAAATTATCTCATTTTGTACCTTGAGGCCTGCAGGACAGAGAAAAGCCTGGTTCAAGTTTGAAGGATAGTCTCAAAGTTACCAAGTGGGGGTGAGACAGCAAAAGCTAGGTAGATGCCCCTTTAGCCAGAGGGAGGGCTTGGCTGTCTCTCATTGGTTGGAGGTCCCCCCACATCATATGATGTCACTTAACCTATATAAGCTTATTCTCACAGTAATAACCTGAGCTTCTACTTTGATTTGACTCTCTATTGTGTCTGATTGTCTTACACCATGGAAATGCTAATCTGATTGTCCTGCATTGTGGGGCTGTGGAATGCGTAGAGAGCACACTTATCTTTCCCTGATGAATAAAGCTAAGGAGGCCTAGCAATTTTCTCCATCTGTGATCATAACTGAAATTATGTTATAATCATAGTTGACATTTTAATTGGCTTCTTATTTACCATCTACTCAATGTTAATATTTTACATAAACTTTTTATTTTGTATTTTGAAAATATTTATGTAAAGTAAATATATTTATTTTTATTTTGTGGCTGCATGTGAATGTGTGCATATGTGTGGTGGACAATGCAAAGGTCAGAAGAAGGCATTAATATCCCTGGAGCTGAAGTTACAGGCAGCTATTAGTGATACAATGCAAGTGATACAAATTGAAGTCTACTTCTCTGGAAAAGTAAGAACATTTTTAAACACCGAGCTAACTCTTGAAACCATATACACACAATTGTATTTGTTATTTAAGTTTTCTGAGGTAAGCACTAAGGTTTCTCTAAGTTTTCATAATATAAAGCTGAAGCCCACAGAAATGACATAATGTCTTTTACTGACAGAATTTTATTGATTGGATAGCAGTGTAAGTTCTGAATTTCATTTAGAATTTTCTAAAATTATACTTATTTTTATATATTTCTCAATAAAATCATTCATTATGCTTTTGAAGTAGAAAACTATTTCCTCTGTTTTGCTTCTTCACTTTGCTTCATGTCCTTATTTTTTTAATTGTTAAGGCTATGCAAGTTTAAATAATTAATTCAATGTGACAGAGAAAGAATATCAACTTAGTTTTTCTAGTGCTAAATCATTGACTTTTCACTATTCCAACCATCCTCTCTATGAAGCTCTAATTAATTGTGGACATGTGAATTACAGGAAAATGCTCAGGAGTTCAAGTGATAGAAAAAGAACAGACATTATTTATTGATGAGTAACTGTTTTCCACTTATGAAGGATTTAAAAATGATTAAGATACAAAACATGGACCTTTGAGATACGTATTTTTTTCCATCTTGCCCTATAAACCACTCTGATTAGAAATACAAAAATTATTATAAGAACTACTTTAAAATAGAGCTATAAACAGAAAAAAACTATCTCTGTAGGAAGATAGACAATTCCTGCAGTAATGTCATAACTTTTCTATAAATCTAATGTGATTTTATAATCTGGACATTAATTAAAAATAACATGGAAATAAATCATTGTTGAACTCTTTTCTCAACAAAAAAACCTAAAATCATGATATAATAAAACTTGAAATTAAAAGCAACATTCATTACCACTCTTAGATAAAAAGACATATTAATATAAAAGGAAGCTGAGTATAAAATATTGAATACTGTATTCAGATAATACATAAAACTGCTTAAATAAAATTAAAAAAATTCTGTCTCTAGTCTTGAAAGAAAGCTCAGTAGTTTAGATCATTGGTTGCTTTAATAGAGGATCTGAGTTTGATCTTCAGTTCCCACAAGAAGGCTCACAACTGTTTGTAACTGGGGAATCTGACACATTTTTCTGGTATCCACAAGTATAGCCCACACATGGTGCATAAATCTGAATGCAGAGAAAATTCAAATACATATAAAATTTAAAAGAAAACTTCACTATCCATGCCACAGTGTAAATAATCAGGAAGGCATTTCTGTCTTGAATGGAGTAGTATCTAGAACAATGCTAGACTTTTTGTTAGTAAACACTGGCAAGCTATATTATTTTCTGCCATTTTCCATGGTATTACACTTTAGAGATTCATCCATGGCTTTGCATATAGCTCTAATTCATTTTTGTGCCATATTGTGGATACATCTTTTTGATTATATCAACTGTATTATGTACCTTTTATATAAACAGGGCTTTATATTCTCCATCATGGTGAGGGCTTTTGTCTATTTTGAATGCAATAGAAATATCATATACTAAGTGAACTATAAAAAATAGAAATTTATTCATCATATTTCTAGTGATGAAAAACTTTAAAATCAAGGTACTTGCAGATCTGGTGTTCAGTGATAGCCCATTCCTAGCTTATAAACTTTTCTTGCTATTCTCACACATAAGAGCCTATAAGGGTAATGCCTGCAAGTTTCAATGAGTGTAATAATTCTATCCATTTTTGGCAAATAATATTTTCCCCACATTACTTAATTCAAATACATATTATTTTAAAATACAAAAACATGCATAGAAAAAGAACAATGCAATTAAAATAAATCCATTATTTTATTTGGTTATTTGGTAAAATAATTTACTGGCCTAGTATTTAAGATACATAGATTTATTTGTATACCCATTTTCTTTTTTAGTTTTTAGTGAAAAAGTATGCATTCTGCCTACACTAAGGCGACCCACCCAGAGCGGTGAGAGCCTGCCTACCGGGCAGGCCTCAAGGTCCCCTGTAAGGGAACCTGGGCACATTCAGCTTGTGCTCCAGTGTCTCCTGTGCTCTCCTGGACTCGGCCCTCCTTGCCATGTTCTTCCTTTTGTCCCCGGATCATTGGTCTACCAGGCGGCCCTGTTTAGGGGCTAAGGAGTTCCATCTGGACGGGTGAGTGTGTGCTATCCAGGGACTGATTGTCCCAGAAGAGAGCACATACTCCCCTCCCCCAGCTCCTTCTGCAGGGCTGTCTTTCTTAAGCACGACCCAGCCCCACAGCACCCCCCCAACCCTGCCCTGCTCTATGCTAGGACCAGTGCTCAAGAACAGTTTTAAACTCTTACAATAAGGTGACCCACCCAGACCGGTGAGAGTCTGCCTACCAGGCAGGCCTCAAGAACCCCCGAAAGGGAGCATGCTCACGTTTAGCTTGTGCGGCAGGGTCTCCTGTGTTCTACTCGTCCCCGCCCTGCCCCACAAGTTCCCCCTTTTGTCCATGACTCATCGGACTACCAGGTGTTCATGTTTTGGTGCTGAGGAGTTCCATCTGGATGGGACGGTTCCTGCTTCTACACTGAAGAGATACACCCAGAGACTAGTCACAGCAAAGACTGGACCAAGACTTAGGACACTCCTGGCTCCATTTGAAAGAAGAGATGGGAAGGCGCCAATGCAAGAATTCCTCCAACAACCTGAAAGGCAACATGACATCACCAGAATCCAGGGATCCCGAAATAAGAAGAATTGTACACCCTACTCCAGAAGAATTAGAAGAAATCCACTCAAAGGTGAATTATATGAAAATAATAGAAGACCTTAAACAGGAGGTGAAAAACTGCCATAACCAATTAGAGATTACAAACCAAAAGGTAGAAGAAATGAATAAATCGCTCAAAGATACCCCCCACAAAAAAAACAGGAGAAACAAGAAAAAGCAATCAAACAGGTAACGGAAGCAGTTCAAGACTTGAAGAATGAAATGGAAGTAATGAAGAAAACACAAAGTGAGGGGAGGATGGAGATGGAAAATCTGGGTAAATGAACAGGAACTACAGAGAAAAGTACTACCAACAGATTACAAGAGATAGAAGAAAGAATGTCAGACACTGAAGATACCTTAGAGAAAATAAACACACTGATGAAAGAAAACAGCAAAACCAACAAATTATCATCACAAAACATTCAGGAAATCTGGGACACAATAAAAAGACCAAACCTAAGAATTATAGGGGTAGAAGAAGGAGAAGAAGTATAGCTCAATGGTCCAGAAAATATATTTAATAAAATTATAGAAGAAAACTTTCCCAACCAAGATATTCCTTTGAAGGTTCAAGAAGCATACAGAACACCAAATAGACTGGATCAAAAATAAAAAAAAATCCCCTAGTCATATAATAATCAAAACACAAAACATACAGGTTAAAGAAAGAATATTAAGAGCTGCAAAGGAAAAAGGTCAAGTTAATTATAAAGGTAAACCTATCAGACTTACACCTGACTCCTCTATGGAAACCATGAAAGCCAGAAGGTCCTGGATAGATGTAGAGCAGAAGCTAAGAGAACATGGATGCAAGCCCAGACTACTATACCCAGCAAAGCTTTCATTCACTATAAATGGAGAAAACAAAATTTTCCAGGATAAAAACATTTAAACAATACATAGCCACAAATTTAGCCTTACAGAAAGCAATAGAAGGAAAAGCACAAACCAAGGAGTCCAACAATGACCATAATAACTCAAATATATAGAGACTCTTCACCAGCACAACTCAAAGAAGGGAAACACACAAACTATACTACTAAAAAATGTGATTGGAGTTAACAAGCCCTGGTCGTTAATATCACTTAATGTCAATGGACTCAACTCACCTATAAAAAGGCACAGCCTAAGAGATTGGATATGGAAACAGAATCCAACATTCTGCTGTTTACAAGAAACACACCTCAACCACAAAGACAGGCACCTACTTAGAGTAAAGGGATGGGAAAAGGTTTATCAAGCAAATGAACCTAAGAAACAAGCAGGTGTGGCCATACTAATTTCTAACAAAGTTGACTTCAAACTTAAATCAATCAGAAGAAATGGAGAAGGGCATTTTATACTCATAACAGAAACAATTCATCAGGATGAAGTCTCAATCCTGAATATCTATGCCCCTAATATAAAAGCACCCACGTACGTAAAAGAAACATTACTAAAACTCAAGGCAGCCATCAACCTGCACACACAAATAGTAGGAGACTTCAACACTCCTCTCTCACCAATGGACAGGTCAATCAGACAGAAACCTAACAGAGAAATAAGACATTTAATGGAGATAATGAATCAAATGGACTTAACAGACATCTATAGAACATTCCACCCAAATAGGAAAGAATATACCTTCTTCTCTGCAGCTCATGGAACCTTCTCGAAAATTGACCACATACTCGGTAACAAAGCAAACTTCCACACAGTTACAAAAAAATATTCGTAACCTCCTGTGTCTTATCAGATCAACATGGATTACAGTTAGAATTCAACAACAATGCTACTCCCAAAAAGCCTACAAACTCATGGAAACTGAACAGTCAACTACTGAACCACACCTGGATCAAGGAAGAAATAAATAAAGAAATTAAAGTCTTCCTTGAATTCAATGAAAATAAAGAAATAACCTACTCAAACGTATGGGACACAATGAAAGCAGTCCTAAGAGGAAAGTTCATAGCACTAAGTGCACACTTAAAGAAAACAGAGAAAACACACACTGGAGACTTAACAGCCCACCTGAAAGCTCTAGAAAAAAAGAAGCAGACTCACCTAGGAGGAGTAGAAGACTGGAAATAATCAAACTAAGGCTGAAATCAACAAAATAGAAACACAGAAAACAATCCAAAGAAGCAGTGAAACTAAAAGCTGGTTCCTGGAGAAAATCAACAAGATTGATAAACCCCTATCCAAACTAATCAAATGGCAAAGAGAGAATATGCAAATTAATAAGATCAGAAATGAAAAGGGGGACATAACCACAGACACAGAGGAAATTCAGAGAATTATTAGATCTTACTACAAAAGCCTGTATGCCACAAAAATGAAAAATGTAAAAGAAATGGACACTTTTCTTGATAAATACCATATACCAAAGTTAAACCAGGACAAGGTGAACAATCTAAATATACCTGTTAGTCGCGAAGAATTAGAAGCTGTTATCAAAAACCTCCCTACCAAAAAAAGCCCAGGACCAGATGGTTTCAATGCGGAATTCTACCAGAACATCCAAGAAGACCTAATACCTATACTCCTTAATGTATTTCACAATATAGAAACAGAAGAGTTATTGCCAAATTCCTTTTATGAAGCTACAGTCACTCTGATACCAAAACCACACAAAGATTCAAACAAGAAAGAGAATTACAGGTCAATCTCACTCATAAACATCAACGCAAAAATCCTCAACAAAATACTGGCAAACCGTATCCAAGAACACATTAGAAAAATTATCCATTATGACCAAGTAGGCTTCATCCCAGAGATGCAGTGCTGGTTCAACATATGAAAATCTATCAATGTAATCCATCCTATAAGTAAATTGAAAGAAAAAAACCATATGATCCTTTCATTAGATGCTGAAAAATCTTTTGACAAAATTCGACATCCCATTTTGATAAACGTCTTGGAGAGATTAGGGATACAAGGGTCATACCTAAATATAATAAAAGCTATTTACAACAAACCAACAGCTAACATCAAACTAAACGGAGAGAAACTCACAGCCATCCCACTAAAATCACGAACACGACAAGTCTGTCCACTCTCTCCATACCTCTTCAATATAGTGCTTGAAGTTTTAGCAATAGCAATAAGACCACATAAGAGAATCAAGGGGATTCGAATTGGAAAGGAAGAAGTTAAATTTTCATAATTAGCAGATGATATGATAGTATACATAAGCAACCCCAAAAACTCCCGCAAAGAACTCCTACAGCTGATAAACACCTTTAGTAATGTGGCCGGATACAAGATCAACTCCAAAAAATCAGTCGCCCTCCTATACACAAAGAATAGCCACAAACAGCATAAAATATCTTGGGGTAACTCTAACCAAGGAAGTGAAAGATCTATTTGACAAGAACTTTAAGGCATTGAAGAAAGAAATTGAAGAGGATACCAGAAAATGGAAGGATCTCCCTTGCTCTTGGATTGGGAGGATCAACATAGTAAAAATGGTAACCCTACCAAAGTCAAATTATAGATTCAATGCAATCCCCATAAAGGTCCCATCAAAATTCTTCAAAGATATTGAGAGTACAATAATCAACTTTATATGGAAAAACAAAAAACCCAGGATAGCCAAAACAATCTTATACAATAAAGGAACTTCTGGAGGCATTACCATCCCTGACTTCAAACTCTATTACAGAGCTACAGTAATGAAAACAGTGTGGTATTGGCACAAAAACAGAGAAGTCGACCAATGGAATCATATAGAAGACCCAGATTTTAACCCACATACCTATGAACACCTCATTTTCGATAAAGCAGCTAAAAGTATACAATGGAAGAAAAAATCTTCTTCAACAAATAGTGCTGGCACAACTGGATGTCAACCTGTAGAAGAATGAAAATAGACCCATATCTATCACCATGCACAAAACTCAAGTCCAAATGGATCAAAGACCTCAATATCAATCTGAGCACACTGAACCTAATAAAAGAAAAAGTGGGAAGTACCCTACAACATATGGGCATAGGCAATCGCTTCCTAGGTATAACCCCAGCAGTACCAACATTAAGGCAACATTGAATAAATGGGACCTACTGAAACTGAGAAGCTTCTGTAAAGCAAAGGACACTGTAACTAACACAAAAAGGCAACCCACTGACTGGGAGAAGATCTTCACCAACCCCGCAACAGACAAAGGTCTGATCTCCAAATATATAAAGAACTCAAGAAACTAGAGTTTAAAATGCTATTTAACCCAATTAAAAAATGGGGCACTGATCTGAACAGAAAATTCTCAGCAGAAGAATTTCAAATGGCCAAAAGACACGTAAGGTCATGCTCAACCTCCTTAGCGATTGGGAAATGTAAATCAAAACAACTTTGAGATATCAACTTACACCTCTCAGAATGGCTAAAATCAAAAACACCAATGATAGCCTTTCCTAGAGAGGCTGTGGAGAAAGGGTTACCCTCATCCATTGCTGGTGTGAATGCAAACTTGTGCAACCACTTTGGAAATCAGTTTGGTGGTTTCTCAGGAAATTCGGCATCAACCTACCCCTGGACCCAGCAATGCCACTCTTGGGAATATACCCAAGAGATCCCGATCATATGACAAGGGCATTTGTTCAACTATGTTCATAGAAGCCTTATTTGTAATAGCCAGAACCTGGAAGCAACCTAGATGTCCTTCAATGGAAGAATGGATGAAGAAAGTGTGGAATTTACACACATTAGAGTACTACTCTGTGGTAAAAAACAATGACTTCTCGAATTTTGCATGTAAATGGATGGAAATAGAAAACACTATCCTGAGTGAGGTAACCCAGACTCAAAAAGATGAACAGGGATGTACTCACTCATAATTGTTTTCTAGCCATAAATAAAGGCCACTGAGTCTATAATTTGATATCCTAAAGACACTAAATAAGAAGGTAAACCCAAAGAAAAGCGTACAGCTATCCTCCTGGTTATTGGAAGTAGACAAGAATGCCGGGCAAAAAATTGGGATCTTGGGGGTGGGGTGAGAGGGGGGTAAGGGGAGATGGGGAGGATAAGTGAGAAGGGGAGGTTGGGGAGAACTTGGGGAAACAGGATGATTGAGATGAAGGAAGGTTGGATAGGGGAGCAGGGAAGCACATATGTTAATTAAGGGAGCCTTCTTAGGCTTGGCAAGAGTCTTGAACCTAGAGGGGCTCCAGGGTGCCCAGGGCGATGTTCCCAGTTATTTCCTGGGGCAGCTGAGAATAGGGAACCTGAAATGACCCTATCCTATAGCCATACTGATGAATATCTTGCATATCACCATAGAACCTTCATCTGGCGATGGATGGAGATAGAGACAGAGACCCACACTGAAGCACTGGACTGAGCTCCCAATGTCCCAATGAGGAGCAGAAGGAGGGAGAACATGAGCAAAGAAGTCAGGACCACAACGGGTGCTCCCACCCACGGAGAGAGTGGGGCTGATCTTTTGGGAGCTCACCAAGGCCAGCTGGACTGTGACTGAAAAAGCCAGGGATAAAACCGGAGTCTCTGAATATGGTGGACAATGAGGACTGCTGAGAAGCCAAGGAAAATGGCACTGGGTTTTGATCCTACTTCATGTTCTGGCTTTGTGGGAGCCTATCCAGTTTGTATGCTCACCTTCCTAGGCCAGGATGGAGGGGGGAGGACTTTGGACTTTCCACAGGGCAGGGAATGTTGACTGCTCTTCAGACTGGAGAGGAAGGGGGAGAGAAGTGGGGGGAGGGGAAGAGGAGTGGGAGGAGGGGGAGGGAAATGGGAGGCTGGGGGGAGGCGGAAATTTTGTTTTCAATAAAAAAAATTAAAAAATAAATAATTAAAAAAAGAACAAAAAGTATGAATTCTGTGGCGTGCTGTATAAACTACAATAATTCAATTGGTTACTGAAGTTCAAACTAAAAAAATTAATGAACCATTTTGGTAAATGCAGTAACTGTCTCACATTCCTTTATCTGTTTTTTAGTATTAGTGAACAGCTTTATGAATGAATCATAAATAAGTGATTAAGTGATTCTTTACATATAATTTTATCTACAAACATGATTCAATATTTTTGTGACTTTTATAAATTTCCAGCTATGATTTTCTGAATTTGAAATATACAAATTCAAATGTGGTGCATAAAAACCATAATTACCTACAGTGGTTTATATACAAAAGAGCTACATATTAACTTTACCAAGAAATGTTTAGGAAAGAAATTACATATTGTGTTAAATAGTCATGACATATGAATAAACAGTGAAAATGTTTCTTGTTTATTGAAGGAAAAGTTGAAATATTCTATTTTTGACCATTGAAAATTCTATTCATATGCACTTATACTATTAAAAATTTATTAGTAAGAATTCTTTCTTCATCATACATATAAAAAGATTATAGGTTATATTTCTGAAAGAATAATTGGACACGTGCTGCTTCCTAACATAGAAGCTGTCAATAATTGATAACCACCGAGAAAATAAATTCTGCATAAAGGTAGGCTTCAATATCTACCAGAAAGCTAACGCAATGGGTACTAAAAGGCTCCTTGTCTCAAAATGACATTTTTATATTAATTTATACTAATGTTAAATTTTTATTTTTCTATTACTTACATATATATTTTGTTTTTCCTCTCTTTTTTACTTACACGTAGTTTTATTATACATTATGGTTTTTAATTATTGTATTTGTTTAATTCCTGAGTGTGCAAACAAGTGGATATATATATATATATGTATATATATGTGTATATATATGTATACATATATATATATATATATACATTCTCTTTTCTTGGGCTCTGTTCCTTTTGCTTGTTTGTCCTACTCTGATGCATTATTTTATACTAACCCTTATAACTCTTGTTTTCTAATAAGAAACAAAAAGGGAGTGGATCTGAATGGTACAGTATGTGAGTACGAACTTAAAGGAGTAGAGGAAGGGAAAGTGTAATAAGGATATATTATGTGAGAAAAGAAAATTTTTCCAGTAAAAAGAGCATTATAGTTTAAAAATGAAAACTTCTAATGAATGTGAACATCTTGTCTTCTTATTACATTTCTTCCAAGCACAGCCATAAACTATCTTACTTTTAAGAGGTAAATGATTTTAATTAAGAAGGGATTGAATAAAGGCTGAGAAAGGATACATTAGCTTTATGATTGCTTTACTTTGCAATATAAATGAATTTATATTGTACCAGTAACCTGTGTGTTGTAATAGGGAAACATATAGGCTCTTTGAAAGAGAAAAGTAATTCATGTAGTAAAATGAGAATAAAAGTGAGTTGTTTTACCAGGTGTTGTGACATACTCCTTAATCACAGCAGTCAGAAGGCATGTGGATTTCTGAGCTTTTAAGGCCAGCCTGGTCTAAACATTCTAAACAGTTAATTTCAGAATAGCCAGAGCCACAGAGAAAACCATGTCTGGAAGAAGAACAGAACAAACAAAAAATAAAGTAAGCTCTTTCAAGAAAATATTTAGATATGTATTTTGAGTGGAAAACTCTGGTGATTTCCCTACAGGCTTTACAGTAGGCAAGGGGAAAAAAGAACCACTAAGAGAAAAGAATGAAACTTGGATCAGCCCAATTTTATTGTAACTGGTTTTGGACCAGAACTTCTAGAGTCTGGCCCAGATCATTTTACTTTAACTATATATCAGCATAGAACAATTTTGAAAAAAAAATAGATAACAGTTAACTCAGCACCAAGTACAAAACAATTGAAAACATGATTACAATGAGATTCCTTTTAAAGTACGTCTGGCTTCTTTCACAAGAATGGGTATTGTTGATTTGGAGTTAGTGCCCAAGATTAAGGGTCTATAGAGTTTGTCTGAGGTAAACATAATGCCTGTGAGTGTCGGGATTGGCCTGGCCCTAAGATAGCATTGAGATCACTTAGACTGTTTTAAAATACAAGAGACAACACTCATAAAAGTGGGTTTTAAAGCCTTAAAGCAATTCACAAGAATTAGTGGGAATGGCCTGGGATAAGTAAGAGCATAAATTCTGGGAGATATGGAAGAGATTGTCTCATTAGACAGCAAGGCCATCTGGGTGTAGAATGACAGCTTTCCTGGAAGATTGGTTTAGCATCTCATTCCATTGAAAAGGTAAGCTGTGTATTTATCTTTCCTAGCTTCTACAGTGCCAATCTATGTGTACATGACTCTCTGTTCCCTACAGAAAACATGAGATTTAGAATAAGAAAAATGAAGTAAATTGTAAAGATGTGACATGAAAGGGTACCGATACAATGATTTCTGTATTTTTGTTGTTGTTGTTGTTGTTGTTGCAGGTTCAGTTTGTTTTTAACCAAGGGCCTTGCTATTTATTAATCTTGTTGGCTTCCATCCCAGGGCAGTCATCATACCATAACCTTCAGAATGCTGGGATAGCAAACATGCGTTATTATATTCAACTCCAAAAACTATGTTTCTCATATCACTGAAGAAATTCTCTAGCCTTAATATTGACACCTCTCTAAAATAGTTCTATTACAGGATATCCTAGAAGAAAGGGAAAGCACAAGATTCAGATGAAGCAGCCAGAGACAGTGAATTAAAAAATAAGAAAGTCAAAAAGAGAAAAGACTTCAACCAAACACATTGATTTACCTTTCTAAAAGTTTTGTTGTAGTAAAATTTAACTTGGAAAAATATAAACAATAACACAAAACAAGCCCCCAAAAAAAAAACAAGATGACCAAGCTCCTTTTTTCTCAAATTCAAAGTCTGAGATTATTATAAGCCTGTAAATTAAAGATTTTTTTATTTGTAACCACACTAAAACATGGTTAGCTCAAGAATTTAATGTTCTGCTGGAAGCTTCACCCAGCCCCTGACATCCATACACCAAAAGAATCTGAGACCAGAATTCTGGTGAAGTTCCACCATAGTCCCTGGCATCCATATACCCAAAGAGGCTGGGATGTTCTGCTGGAAACCTCACCCCATTCGTTGGCATCCATATACCCAAAGAGTATAGAATGTTCTGCTGGAAGTTCCAGACCAAGCCTGAATCATGACTAATGAATGTTCAAAGACAGAAATTGGGGTTCAAACAAGTTCAGAAAAGCAAACCTGTCAGCCACTGGATCTTACTTTGACCTGTCTGAAAATGGTGATCCTTCCTCCAGGAAACCTCAGAATGAGACTGAGACTGTGAGATGTCTCCTTTCTGAGATTAAAGATGTGCACCACTGGGATTAAAGACATGCACTGCCCAGATTCTACGGTAGCTAGGGTGACTATTGGGACTAAAAATATATATTACCACTGCCTGATCTGTAAAGCTGAACAGTGGTGTGGTTTTACTCTCCAATCTTCATGCAAGCTTAATTTATTAAAATACAAATGAAGTGTCACTACATTAATCCAATGCTGTGAGATAATGATTTGTATATTGTAAAAACTTGTCACTCAGATTGTTTTATAAAGCACCGCTTTGCCAGTAGCCAGGCAGGAAATAAAGGCACAGAAACAAAACTAGGAAAGTCCTGGAAAGATGAAAAGAGAGACGCAGTTACCAGTCAGACACAGATAAAGCAAGATGAGAATACTTACTGACAGAAGGTACCAAGCCACATGGCTAAACATAGAGAAGAATTATGGCTGAATTTAAGTCATAAGAGCTAATTAATAATAAAACTGAGATAAAAGGCCAAACAGTTTATAATTAACATAAGTCTCTATGGTTTTATTTTTGTTTTCCTGAATGGCTATGGGACCAGACAGAACAGAAACTTTCATTTACAATCACACAAAAACTGTATTAGTTGCAATACTGTTTGGCCAAAAGCTCAGATATTTCTTATCTACCTCTAACATCTTAAATTAACACATTTCTATTAATCTTTGTATCACCATGAGGCTATGGCTTACCAGTAAGTTTGGGGTGTCTTTTTCCTTTGGCAGCTACATGGCATCTCCCTGACTCAGCCTTCTTTCCTCCTGTATCTCTGCTTGGATGTTCCACCTTGATATATTCTTCCTTGCCATAGGCCAAAATAGCGTCTTTATTAATCAATGTCAATAAAACATATTCATAGCATACAGAGGGGTATCCTACATCACAAGACCCTGTTGGGTCCCTTGAGGACAGGCACCCCCACTTGATCTGTTTAGCACTCTTGTGGTTGGTTGTTCCGAAAACAAGGCAAAAACAAGAACAAAACAATATGTTGTTTTCCGCAATGTTTCTAAAGATGTTTATCCCTACGGTGATGAGCTTCTTGCTTTTGCTGGCTCGGCCTCCCCTACTGAGGTCTCTATATATACTGTGTAAGAAAGTGGAATAAAGGCTTGTTTGCAAAACCTGAAGTTGTGCTGTGTGTTAATCCTGAGGTCCCTCACTCATAAGAACTACAGTTGTTGTGCTGGCATGGCAGTCCCCTTCTCAGTCTCTCTCCAAACCATGCCACATCTCAGAAAGCTCACCAAATGATGACCCATCCCCAGGAGATTCTCAAGACCACTCCATGGGGTATTTAAACTGCCCCCTAGAAAACAGGCATGTTGTTTTCCAGTCTCTCTTTCCTGTCTATTCTCTAGGGAACTGAAAAATCATTCAGAATCATTTTATCCATTAAACCTGTGCTTTTTCTATTTCAGTTAGATTTAGTCTGATTTGGATTGTTGTGTTAGTGGAGAGGCTTATTGATGTGCAGAAAATTTACATTAAAAGATTGGCAAAAGCCAGCACAAAATATCACTGGTAATTTATGCAAAACTGCATGGGAAAAATAATGATATCACCTTATCATACTCAACTATGACATAAAAGGATGCTGCTAACCAAATGACTGAATACTTCTTGGAATATTTAGCTCTTCTTGAAACTTTGGAAAAAACGTATATATCAATATAGGAGTTCATTAGGTCAGGCAGAAGCATAAAATGTAGACCTAAATTTTACTATCACTTCCGTGTTAACAAATAGTTAACAAGTCATTTTCAAAGATCAACTGGGTATATTTACACAGAGAATATTAAAATCAGCATTACATATATAATAATGTTATCAAGGTGAGAAATCAATAGGTCATACAGATTCTGTTTTTCTAAGCTCCAATATAAATGCATGAAGCAAGTAAAGAAATATAAAAGGAAGACACGTTATATTGTTTCTCAAATCATTAGCAGTTAATGAAGCAGAGAATAACAAGAGTCTAGAAGTAGATATTGAATAATATCAGTATAAAGGTCTGGGAAATGAATACAGATGAGCAGGATGATGAATGGGACAAGTTTACAACTTGACATTAATCGATACTACCAAATGCCTTCTAATGAATCTTAGTATAGAGTTTGTAGAGAAAATAATATTTAGTGCTTAATTATTTTAAATTTTTAATCCCCCCAAAGGGCAAGAATATTGACAATGTTTTGATTGTGATAATTATTAGTTAATGTTGAATTAAATATAGACTGCTCTTTATTTCAAGAAAATATTTGAACTACAAATTTTCATGACTTTGCTAGTTCTTATGCAAATTGCTTCACAAATATTCTTAAAGACCAAGCAAAAATGATGTACAGGATATATTAAGGTCGGTGAGAAGTTAATACTACTATGGATATACTTTCTTTTCCCTGTAACAGTTACTACATGGTGTTCTTCCAGAGGGGACCTTGCACCAGTTACATAATATTTTAAGAATTGTTAAGGAAAGTATTTAATTGTGGTAGCTCACTTACAGTTTCAGATATTCAGTAAGTTATCATCATGGCAGGAAGCATGGCAGCCTACAGGCAGACATGTCTCTGGAGAAGTAGCCGAGAACCCTAATCTTGCAGGCAACAGGAAGTCAACTAAGATACTGGGAAATATCCTGAGCATAAGAAACCTGAATGCTCACCCAAGAGTGATACAATTCCTCCAACAAGGCCACACCTACTCTGACAAAGCCACATTTTGAAGTAGTGCAACTCCCTATAAAATTATGGGGGCTAAATTTATTCAGTCTTGTACAGGACTTAATTAGAGCTTTCATTTCTCCTGATCAATGTTCATGGTACTGGAAGATACTCTCTCTAATACCAGAGGAGAAATATAAACACCATCATGACATCTATAAATCATGCAATAAAGAGTTTTGTAGATTGCCTGCAAGATATACTGGTGCAAAAGTCGCACAAAATTTGTGGGTATAACCAACGACTATCTGATTGAATCTAATGTTTATTAAAACATAATTTGATATTTTGAAAATTAGGAATAAGCCTTAATGGGATGAAAAATAAATAAGTATTTGCCATAATAACGGAAATATTTCATCGTGGATGTGTGAAATACTGGCATAAATATAATTTTCTATTTAGATTAGGACAACATGAAGTCATATGAGTAAGTAAGTATTTTATCATTTGATTTTGTTTTTTATACTATTTCTTAATATAAGTGAAATAAAATACAGATTGAAAGGATAAAAATGTTTTCTCAATTTTAAATGTTAGACAAGCCAGGTGGTGGTGACACATGCCTTTAATCCCAGCACTTGGGAAGCAAAAGCAGATAGATCTCTGTGATTTCAAAGCCAGTCTGTTTTACAAGAGCTAGCTCCAGGACAAGCTCCAAAACTACAGAAAAATGCTGTCTTGAAAAAAAAAACAATAAAATAAAAAAAAATTTGGAACAAATGTTAAACAAATAGAATAGCTGTTTCCTTATTTTGGCTTTGTTTTTCCACTATCATTAGAAGAATAATGACAACTCAAAAATATAGTCATCATAGTTCAGAGAACTATTGACTGTATAGTCCTTTATGGTAAAATGGTCAATGGGTACATAATTATGCTTAGGATACTGAGAAAAGTAAATCAGCTTTGATTTTCTGGGTAGAGTTAATGCAATTACAGGAAACTGTAGAAGAAGGAGGCTAGCATCACTGATATTTATTTAAAGATTTTCTTTTTCAACATTTTATTCAGAATCTATCACCTGTTCTGTATAATGTGATCAATGATAAATCCTGTGGAAACAGTGGAAAGATTTAAGACCCACTCCATAAGATAAGATCCATATTGGACACTGCTTGGATAGCGAACATCTGAGACTAGATTTGCCATAGATCTAGAAGAAAATTTTACTATTTTTCTAAATGAATACTGTAATAAAATGATACCTAATGACATTACTGTAATTCTTTTAGCCACCTGTAAGGCTGCATTTCTGGGTTATAAGGCAGGTGCATGTGGTTGGATCCTTGGCAACAGGGCCCACATGACCCATGTGCCCGCATGCATGGTTACCTCCACCCACAATTAAACTAACCCCCCGTGTGCACATGTGTGGATCCCCCTCCATCTGTGTCATCAGTGTCTGACATAGGCATGTCGTTCCCCCCATGCGCATGAGCTAGGAAGCCTTTAAAAGCTGGATGTTCCATCTTTATGCACTCTCTCTTTTGCACACCATTTCCTTGGGCCCTGTGAGCACATTTTCTTTAAATAAACTTTTAAGTGTGTTTGTTTTTGCCTCATATCTTCTCATTCCCACCAAACATTTTCATCTAGTGCTGTGACTCAGATGATTCTCCCACCCCAGGCCCCTATCCTGAGACCAGAATTTCCAGCCCCAGGCCCCTATCCTGGGGCCGGAACCTGTCTCGGGATCTGGGGACTGGAATTGCAACCGGGGACTTTCTCAAAAACAACCCACGTGTTCCATATGCCTGAGCACGGCACATCCGAACAACACCGGCATCCAATGGTGAGTGTTCCCATTCTGGCCAGCTTAGCCATTTCTTTGAACCCGAGGAATTGACCATTGTGCTCCCTGCAACCTTCTGGAGTTCCTAGAGACAGGGGGCACTGCCTCCAACCATGGTCTTCAAGGCCATGGTTGCTCCCTTTGCTGGCATTCATCTGAGATTTGCTTCCCTTATTTAAGCTTGTATTTTAGATGGCCAGGGGTCAACCCACCTGTGACCCAGGGCCCAAGGTCCCTCAGATCTTTCTTTCTCATTTTTCATTTCTTTTTCTTTCCGTTTTCTTTTCTGAGGCTGCTCGCAGCAGCCTCTGGCTACTCTGGGTTTGGGCCACCGACTGGATCCAGCCAGGCCTTATCTTCCCACTCGTGGCTTGAGGGGACACCAACACAAGTCTTGCAAATGTCGCACAGATTTACACCCCACTCTACAGTCAAGAGACATCTTCTGTAGAGCCATGGGTGTCGCTGTGTTTTGTGGGTTTACATTACTCTAACCATGGGAACCAAACCTTCCAAGCCTATCAATCTGGCCTCCCCATGGGGGAGCCTTTTAGAGGCCCTAAAACCTCAGGCCTTAATGCCCTACTTACAGACTTCTACACTTATCCATCTTTGTTCAAAAACATGACTCCAGTACAATTTAGAGGGAAATCTAAAATGGCTGCCTTTAACCCCAACATTTTATGGGAATTGTCTAACTATTGCCAGTACACAGGCAGATGGAAGGAGATTCCCTATATTCAAGCCTTTTTTCTACTTAAACTCTAAGTCTAACTCCTCTGTACTTGTAAACTGTTCACCTGCTCACATGTTTCTAGCTGTGCCATCTGCTCCTTAATAACCCCCAACTCCTGCTCTGGAATCAGCTAATGAACCTCTGCCTTTTCAACCTCGGGAAGCTACCCCCATTCCCTTAGCTTCTACACCACCCTCTTTAGCTCCTTCAACTCCTTCTAGGTCTGGCCATAGATGAGTGAGGTTGCCCGGGCTCCTTTGACATGACCACAACCATCATCTGTAATAAGGAGCCACAGGTAATCATCATGGTATCAGGATTGCCCATCTCCTTTCTCTTGGACACCGTAGACACATACTCAGTACTGAGGGAATTCTGGGGGCCTACTTCTCCTTCTAGTTTCCCTATTGTCAGGGTAGGGGGACAGCTTTATCTACCTCAGCAGACCCCACCACTTAACTGTGTGTTTAGGGGCATTTATTTCACTCATTCATTTTTAGTTTTGTCACCCTCTCATGGGAAGGGATTTTTTAACAAAGTAGGAGCCTCCATTTCTTTTGCTCCTCCCATTTACCTTACCCTAGACTTGCCAGCAGCTCCACTCCTCCTTCTCCAACCCCCTAATACCTGACCCTAAAGCATCGTTTCCTCTACCTCCCAGGTAGACCCCCAATGTCTAGGACACCCAAAACCCCTCCATTGTTAAACACCATTCCCCAATTGTTATCCAATTACAGGACCCTACTAAGTACATTACCCAAGGTCAGTTCTCTCTCTCTCTCTCTCTCTCTCTCTCTCTCTCTCTCTCTCTCTCTCTCTCTCTCTCTCTCTCCAGATCCTTAAGGGACTTAGGCCTATTATTTCTGACCTTTTAAGAAAAAAAGCTACTTCACCCCCCTTCTCCCTTTAACACCCCTATACTTGCTGTTAAAAAATCTAATGAAACCTATAGTCTGGTTCAATATCTCCAGCTTATTAACTCTGAAGTGGTCCCTCTCCACCCAGTCGTCACTAATCCTCTCACCCTTCAATCCAATATTCCTCAAGGAACCTCCCACTTCTCAGTTCTAGACCTCAAGGATGTTTTTTTTCTCTATTCCTCTCAGCCTTGAATCTCAAAACATCTTTGCCTTCACCTGGACTGATCGTGAAACCCATTTCTCCACACGGCTCACCAGGACTGTCCTTCCCCAGGGATTCTGGGACATCCCACACCTGTTTTGCCAGGATTTAGCTTCTGACCTGCTCTCACTGTCTCTCCCTAAATCTAAGCTCATACAGTATGTGGATGGCATTTTACTTTGAAGCCCATAGATGAAGATCAGCAAAACGATACCTCTGCCCTTTTAAATTTCCTGTCCAAAAGGGGCTATAGAGTCTTACCTTCTAAGGCCCAACTGTCTACCACACATGTTGTTTATTTGGGATTAACTATAATCCCAACCCAAAAGGCTATCACTCTAGACAAAAAAAATAGTTCAATCTCTTGCAGTTCCTTCCACCAAGGAGGAGGTTTTATCATTCCTAGGAGTAGCTGGCTTCTTGCATTTTTGGATCCCGTCCTTTTCTCTCCTCTCCTATCCCTTATATGAGACAGCTCTCAGCTCTCTGCATGAGCCCCTTCCCCATCCTGTTACTAAACCCTTCCAGAGACTGCAATAGGCCCTTATTCAGGCTTCAGCTCTTCCTATTCCAGATTTATCTCACCCCTTTACTCTTTAGGTAGCAGAAAAGAAGGGATTATGCCCTTGGGGTCTTAGGACATCAACTGGAACCTTATTTTGCACCTGTAGTATACCTGTCAAAGAAAAGGACCCCACCACTTGGGGCTGGGCACCCTGCTTACATGTCTTAGGGGTTGCTGAGCTTCTTATTCTTGAGTCAAAAAAACCTAAACTTTGGGTTACTCACCACTGTCTTCTCCCACCATAATCTGTCCCACCTCCTAATTTACAAAGGCTTACAAACCTTACCCCCTTCCCAAGTTTTTTCGCTCCAGGTGGCACTAGTAAAAGATGCCACACTCACTTTCCAATGCCGCCCACCCCTTAAAATCTCAAATCTCCTACATCAACCTAATGTTAATGATTCCCCATCTCACTCCTGCATAGAAATCTTAGAGGATCTACTGTCCCTCCCCATACATATACATGGGGGCAAACTGTCCCAGGCCACTTATACCTGGTATACAGATAGCAGGTACTTTTTATGGATGGGACCTATAGAGCAGGCTCTGGCATAGTATCAGATACTGAGATCGTGTAGGCATGGGCACTCCCTGCCCATACCACTAATCAACAGGCTGAGTTGATAGCTCTTACCTGTGCCTTTCAATTAGAAAAGGAACAATCTTTAAGTGTTTACACAGATTCCAAATATGTCTTTTATATCCTCCTGTCCCATGCAAATATCTGGATATCTGGAAGGAGTGTGGGCTTCTTACAATGAAAGGAAGATCCATAACTAACTCAGGTTACATTATGGACCTGTTAAAAGCCTCCCATTGTTGAAGTAGGAGTGGCAGGCTGCATTCCCACCCTGCTCCTGCATGGCTAGCTTAGCCCAGGAAATAATTACACGGAAACTGTATTCTTTTAAACATTGCCTAGCCCATTAGTTTTAGCCTCTTATTGACTAGCTCTTACATATTGATCTAACCCATTTCTAGTAATCTGTGTAGCCCACGAGGTGGCTTACCAGGGAAGATCTTAACCTGCATCTGTCTGGAGTGGGAGAATCATGGTGACTCCCTGACTTGGCTTCTTTCTCGCAGAATTCTGTTCTGTCTACTCTGCCGACCTAATTTTCTGTCCTATTAGGGCCAAGCAGTTTTCTTTATTAGTTAACCAATGAAAGCAACAGATAAGATACAAGACCCACCTCCATCATTTCCCCTTTTTTTCTGTTTAAACAAAAAAGAAAGGCTTTAACATAGTAAAATTACGTATAAAAAAAGTAATCAAACAAGAATTGCAGTTACAATATTTATATCTATTTTATCTTTATCGTAACTAAGGAAAACTATAATTATAACTATCCGTTCTTTAACTCCATCAAAGACTCCAGAAGGATATAATATTACCTAAATAAACAATAAATAAGAAACTTTAAACTCTAGAAATGACAGAGACATCTCGCTGCCTGGAGAGTAACCCAAAGTTCTTTTGTACCATTGGGCATCCATCTTCAGCCTTCAGGCCCATAGTATCCAGCAGACATTTTTATGAAGCAGGAAATTTTAAAGACAGTTCAGTCACTATCTGCTGTGTCCTGCAGAATGTCTCACAGACTCTTTCATGAATCAGGAACCCCGAAAGACCATCTCACCTTTTGGCAAGTTCAGCAGTCCTCTCTCTGTGGGTTATTTGTGTCCAGTTTATGCATCAGTCCAGGCAAGAAGAGTTTCTTGCCCAAATGGCTATCTAACTCCATAAGGATCCTCTTTGATGCCCATATTTCTCTTGAAGTAGATTGGAGCTGCCAGGAGCAGATGTGTCTCATTGTCATGAAAAGTCCTACATTATTAAAACATCTAAAATGCCATATTCTGTAGTCTTTGAAAGATATGAAGAATGCCTGTCTGAAATATATCTATGTACATATAGAAAATCTAACTAACATGACTATAAGCTTGACTATTATCAATGATTATCCATTAACAACCTATATTTCCTAATTATACATTACAGTTTAAAAATGAACTACACAATCACAATACCTTAATCAAGATTAGAAATATGCATATACATATAACAAAATTGACCTTAAAATCCATACCAATGCAAATTATTCATACCTATATCATATCCCCCTTTAAATGTAAAAGAACATTTATAAACCATATTTGGGAACATGGGCACAGTTTTGGAGTTCATTACCATGTCTGAGTGCCACTCTGTTGAAGTAGGAGCAGCGGGCTGCATTCCCACCCGGCTCTTGCATGGCTAGCTTAGCCCAGGAAATAATTACATGGAAACTGTATTCTTTTAAACATTGCCTAGCCCGTTAGTTTCAGTCTCTTATTGGCTAGCTCTTACATATTGATCTAACCCATTTCTAATAATCTGTGTGGCCCACGAGGTGGCTTACCAGGGAAGATCTTAACCTGCATCTGTCTGGAGTGGGAGAATCATGGCGACTCCCTGACTCGGCTTCTTTCTCGCAGAATTCTGTTCTGTCATCTCAGCCTACCTAATTTTCTGTCCTATTAGGGCCAAGCAGTTTTCTTTATTAGTTAACCAATGAAAGCAACAGACAAGATACAAGACCCACCTCCATCATCCCATTTCCCCAAAGCTATAGAAATTATTCACTGTTGGTCTCATCAGACTGACAGTTCCATTATTTCCAAGGAAAATAATCGGGCTGACTGAGCAGCTAAAACATCAGCATTCCAAAGCCCAAACCTACCTCAATCCTCTCAGGTGGTTCATATAGTACAGCCCAAGCTCTCACAGACACCCCCTGATACCCAACAAATTCTGTCCTACCTACATTAGTTCTTTCAACCTAAGAACAATGCTCTGCTTCATTTTGTTAAGGCTCACCTCCAACTCACCTCTGAGGACATAAAGTTCCTGAAAGCTATCACTGCCTCTTGGCAAATTTGTCAGAATTCAGATCCCAAGACTAAATACCATTGCTTTCCTTTTGCCACCCAATAGGCCAAGGGGCTCCCTTCCAGAAACTGACTGGCAGCTGGATTTTACACATATACCCACAGTCAAAAGAGTTATATATCTCCTGGTTTTGGTGCATACAATGTCTGGGTGGACTGAAGCATTTCCCATCACTAATAAGAGGGCCCACACCGTCTCTGGTGTTCTCCAAGAAGTCATCCCCCATTTCACAATCCCAATCTCTCTTCAGTCAGATAATGGCCCTGAGTTCACTTCCAAGATTTTTCAAAACTTGTCTAAGGATCTTAATATCCCTTGACATTTTCATATTCCATACCACCATCAGTCTTCAGGGAAGGTAGAACGAATTAACTGTTCCTTTAAAAATGTTCTTATTAAAATGTTACAGGAACTTCACGTTGACTGGGTAAAACTCTTGCCTCTGGCCCTCCTTAGGCTTACGGCCCTTTTCATCTCACTCTTTGAACTCATGTATTGGCTGCCAGTTTTAATCCCTGGTCTCTCACCTAAAACTTCTCCCCTTCCTGATCATCTACTTACTCCCCTGTTATCTCATCTATGCTCCCTATTATGGGATTTTACCAACCACTCATTACTTCAATTATGTGCTAACTCATGCCCACCACCGATTAAAATAAGAGATCAGGTATTATTTTCTCCCCCAGGCCAATGTCCCTCACCCCTTTCCCCTAAATGGCTGGGTCCCCTTAGGGTAATTCTTCTGACTTCCACAGCTGCGAAACTTGGGAGAATTCCTCATTGGATTCACCTGTCACATCTTAAACTGTTTACTCTTCCAGCTCAAGATGACCCCTCATACACAGTAACTCAGACAGGATCCTGTTCCCTTAGGTTCCAGTGGACACCAAGATCATTCTCTCTTGCTTCAGTTCAAAAACAATAAAGGCTTCATCCTTATTCAACTATCATGTGCCAATATACTCTTCCTTCTCCTCTTTTTCCTATATACAACTTCTCCATATACCTCCAATGTCAAGCTTAAATTTCCAAATAACCACTCAGCTGTTATTACAGGAACCATCATCAAACATAGAGCCAGAGGAACAAGGATTGTCAAAAACCCAGGTGGTAATAAACAATAATAAATTTGTAGCCCCAAACTCCAAAAACCCTAACAAAACAAACTTTAACATAACAGGCTCATCATTGACTATAGCAGTGTCTCCTGGATGTTGAGGTAATGTCATAATGCACTCTGTTGTTATAATCATAAACTGTTAATATGTTTAAAATTTATTTCTTTTCAAACATTTTTATAAGTTCCATGGAGCAAATTTGACCTACCTAAATGGACCAGACTCACCCGGAATAAATATCATTTAATTCTTTCTTTGTCATTCCTAGTCTCAGGAGCCCCTAAACTTATATCTTCCATTTTGAACCTTTCCTCTATCAATCACTGAGGAACCCCTCACCCCCCCTCTATCTTCCATCTTAAACCTCTCCTCTATTAATCACTGGGATCTATTTTTTCTCCCAAATGTAATTTTTGTCTTTCCAATATCTTGTGAGGTCCAAGCTGCCATATGACCCAGTTCCTCAGAGCCCAGAAAATACAGCCTTAATCATCCACCCCAAGATGTGGTCAGATAACCCAAACTCCTCGAAGCCCACAAAATCAGCATGAAGCAGTTATGAGAGACCTTGATGCACCCCATTCCCAACCATTAAGATCCTCAACCTCCCACCCAAATATTTATAATAAACAAAAGGGTAAAATGTAATTCTTTTAGCTACCCTTAAGGCTGTACTTCCAGGTTCTAAGGCAGGTGCATGTGGGCAGATCCTTGGGAATAGGGCCTGCATGACCCACATGCACGCATGCATGGTTACCTCCACCAGCGACTCAACAAACCGCCTATGTGCACATGTGTGGGTCGCCTGCCATCTGCATCATCAGTGTCTGATGGAGGCATGTCCCCACCCCGTGCACATGTGCTAGGACGCCTTTAAAGCTGGATGTGCCATCTTTGTGCTCTCTCTTGTTTGCACCCTGTGAGCATATTTTCTTTTAATAAACTCCTATGTAGGTTCGTTTGTGTCTTGTACCTTCTACTCATTCCCGCCGGACATTTTCAATTATGCTACATTCATACATTACTGTATTACTCGTTCATCCTCAGAGAATACTCCTCTTGCAATAAGTAGAAGGGAAAAAATACAGAGACCCACAGACGCATGATGTTTAGAATGTGAGATACCCTGGAGCACACAATCTTAAGTGGTATGTCTCCATCACATGTCTCCCCACAAGACTGCGGAAACTCTGCCAAAGAAGGGACAGAAAGAATACTGGTGGTGATGGAAGATACCATGGAAATGAGACCTTTCAAGCACAACATGGTTAATTGACATCTGAATTCATAGATACATTAGCAACATTCACAGGGAATGCACAGGTGTAAACCAGATGAAGTTTCATGCTGAGAGGATCAGTAAACACAAGCTATCTTCTACTGATAACTGTTTGCCAAAAAAGTGTTTTTCATTGTCGTCATTTATTGTTTCCCAATAGAGTCTCCCTAGGCATACAAACCACACTTAAAGGCAGATCCCATTATCATAAGAAAATTGCCCACACAATAGGAAAATAAGTGCATTTTTGCATGTTCTCTTGCTCATAATGCTAAGTCTGGATATTTTCAACCTTATAGATCTTTTGTTCTATAATAAATTTTCAATTTTTGTTTTGATGAGCTCTCACTATGTGTTTGGATGTATGTTCTTTCTGTTTCTGTATGTGTTGCTTTTGCTTTTTCTTCAGTTCTCTTATTTTCTGTTTGTTTTACTCTGCTCAGCTTCATTTTTTTTTCCTTCATTATCATTATTTTTTTATTGTTTTTAAAATCTCTAGTTTCTCATGAGTGAGAGAAAGAAAGGTGTGGATTGCGTGGATGGAGGAATGAGGTAGATCTTGGAGGAGCTGAGAAAGAGGAAATAATAATCAGAATATATTTTATGTAAGAAAATATATTTTCTATAATAAATAATGTATCACATTCAATAATCTGTTATGAACTGACAAAAAAGTACTGTATACCCTCTTCTTTGCAAAACAATTATTAATTATTGTGGTGGTTTGAATAAGAATGATCTTCATAGCTTCATAGAGTTAAATACCTACTTATTCACCACAGAGTAGAACTATTTCAAAAGATTAGGAGGTGTTGCATTATTGGACAATATGTGTCAATTGGGGTGGGCTTTGAAGTCTCAAAAATCCCATTCCAAAGCCACAGTGCCTGATACCTGTGAACTCTGATGTAGAACTTTCCACTTATACTCCAGTATCATATCTACCTGTGTGTCGCCAGGCTCTCTGCCATAATTAGAATAGATTAAATATACCAAGTTGTAAACAAGCCCCAATTAAGTGCTTTCTTTTTAATAAGAGCTGGCATGGTCATTGTGTCCCTTCATAGCTGTAGAACAGTGACTAAGGCTCTGTTGGATACTATTTTTTAATTAATAGTAAGTACAACAAAATACTTAAATAGGTCATAAATTGACCAAAAGTAATTAACTATTTTTAAATCTTTTATTTAAGTAAATTTAGTAAATGTCATTATGAATAGCAGCAACTTATTGGATTTTAGCTTTTTTCCTGTTACTTGCTTAATAAATATTGCTATGGAAACCCTGTTATAATAACTCTATCCCTTAAAACAAGGTCCCTTGTATCTCAAAGTCCTAGCTAAGTGTTCTACTATTTCTTCAAAGGGCCTACTTATACTTCTCATCATTGTCCAGGTCTGTTTCTATAGACTAGATATTAAGTATGAAATTGAATACTAGAGGCAATGTTGCCTTTATCTAAGCTTTCCTGTTTCGAATTTCAAGTTTTGACATTATTGAGACATGGCAATGAGGTCAGAGATGTTAGCACAAGCTGAGTACCTTGTTTGCAAAATTAAGATAGGGAGAAAAAAAAGGAGCAGAATTTATATGTGCAACACCGTTGTATTATTACAGAAATTTTGCCCAGGAGCAGAGGCAGACCTTAAGAGAAGAGAATTCAGTAGCTATGTAAAAAGATATTGAATGGTTTTGAAAACCATGTGTAGGGATGTTTAAATAAATATGTCCTCAAATATATCTGTGATTTGTTGGGTTATAACATGATTAATATCACCATGAGAAAAATCAAACTAAACTATGAGCCAAAGAGATCATAATTGTAAACACATGTGCACTGAATACTAGTGTTTACGATATTATAAAATATCTATTACTGATTGTAAAGACAATGAATATACACATCACAATAATATTTAGTGATATCAATACTCCACTTTCACCATGACTGGCCATCACAAGAAAATTAAACAGAATTTTTTTTACATGATATCCTAAGTCAAATTGGCCTGGCAGTCATTTATAAAACATTCCATATAAACAGTGCAGATTGTTATTAGCATTTCAAAAAAAAATAATTCTAAAACAGAGCACCTTATAGGATACAAATCAAATATTAAAAAATTTGGAAACATTATATAATGTTGTGTTTATCAATTTAAAAATTAAACCCAGGATATCCTTTACCAGAATCTAGCTTCGTGAGTCTACCTGATGTTCCCCTTACGTGCACTCTTCCCTAAACCCCAGATCTTGTAAGATCTCAAATGCAGTATCCTTGCTTAATCTGGTCAATACTGCTTTCACTGTTCCCAAACTTCTGAGATCTTCCCTGTCTGTTCACAACCTACAGTCCCATCCCACACCACCTCCAGCCTATCTGCCAAGTCAGAACTTGTTCACCCTTTGTTAGTATCTAAAAAGTTGAATTTACCTGATTCTCCCGTTCACACACTCTCCTAAATCCTCACATATACCCTCAAATACAGGATTTGGAGCAGGAAGCACAATCTGTACCCCATGTCCATGTACCTTCATTCTAACTAAGCCATATCTAACCTTTAGTCCCAAACCAGGTTGTATATCCTGTATTCTGCTTTCACCTTCTCTTTCTGTATCAGACATGGACCTAACAAAGGATGTTTAAATTCCTAAATCTCATAGCAAAAGTACAACCAATATGCAAGATCAAGGTAGTACCCCACCCCAAACCACCAGTTCAGTAGCAATGTTTACCCATGTGAAATACCTAGAAGAGCCCCAGGACACAGAGAAAAAAAAACCTCTCATAAACTTCATGAATACAAGAAGCTTAAAGAAGACACACGAAAAATTCTAATGAACTTAAAGAGAATAAAATTTGAAAATGGAGACTGTTTTTTTGTTTCTCAGTTACCCATGCACAAACAATGACACAGAAACTTAATTAATTACAACACCATGTAACTAGGTATATTTCTAGATATCTCTTACATAATAAATTAACCAATTTCTATTAGTTTATTTATCACTATGAGGCTCTTGCCTACCAGTAAGGTTTTGATTTCTTTTTCCTTCATCAGCTACATACCATCTGTCTGACTCCACCTTTTTTTCTCCCAGAATTCAGTTTAGTTTTCCCACCTACCTATACTCTATCCTACCATAGGCCAAAACAGATTAACCAATGGTAATAAAACATATTCATTGCATACAGAGGGAAATCCCACATTGGAACATAGAATGAATGAATGCCTGAATGATGCCCCAAAAACACAAACAAGAAGATGATGGTAATGGCAAAGATAATCCAGGATTTGTATTTGAAATTGAAATTCAATAAAAAGAAACATTTAAAAGAACTCAATCTAAAATGATGTTGGAATTGAAAAACTTTGTAACTTAATTAGAAAATTAAAGGATAGACTCTGGCATAGAATGGAACTAAGAAGAAAAACAAGAAAGCAAGGAACATAGTGAAAGCATGGAAAAATATAAAAAGGTGAAACTATTGAAATATAGTCATAGATAAGGTACTGAAATATTAAGTTTCTTTTAAAGACCAGATCATCAACATAAACAGAAAGAATGGTCTCTCATGCAGATATAAGTAGCACATAGAACACAAAAGATAGAAAACTAGAAAGGAAAATCCCCACACCATACCATAGTGAAAACACCATATTTACAGAAGGAAGAGAGTTCATGGAAAGCTGCAAGAGACAAAACACAAGTATCACATAAAGGAAAATCTAACAAAATAACAATTGATTTTTCAATGGAAAGTTTGATGACCAGAACAGCCTGAAACAATGCATTTTAAATCCTAAAAGAACACAATAGCCAACCTAGACTTCTTTATCCAGCAGTTGTCTGCTGTTGTAGATGGGAGAAATTAAAAAAATAAAATAAAATAAAAATTAAAAAAAAAACCTTCCATGATAGATCAATTCTAAAGAAAATGCAAGTGAAATTTCAAACTAAAAAGAACAATGAGCAGAGCGAAGAGACTGTGAAGAGAAAAAAATTAATTACTGGAACAGAACCATAACACTGAGCTTATGAACAACACCCTAAGTTAACAATACAATGACTACCATCATCACACACCATTCAGTAATAACTATTAATTTTAACCGACTCAATTATTCAATAAAAATACATAGGCTGGATAAATTTACCAAGGACAAAACCCATAAGTCTTTTCTCTACAAGAAACACATCTGAAAGTTAAAAACAGCCACTGCCTTACAGTAAAAGAATGAACAAAATACTCCAATCAAATGGGACCAGGAAGCAAGAAAAGGTTACTACCCTAATATCTGACAAAGTAGACTTCAAGATAGAACTAATTAGAAGTAATAAGAGAGAGTACTTTACTCCAAACAAAGAAAATTTTATCAAAAAGTCATAACTACCATAAATTTATATAAAACAAATTTTGGTGCACCAAGTTTCATAACAATTTTAATATTGAAAAGAAAGAAAGATTAACATCAACCCATCTATAGTAGTAGGTGATTTCAATGCCCTATGTTCTCTAGTAAACAAGTCATCTGGAAAAAATATACAGAGAGAAACATCAGAAATGAATATTATCTTCATTCAAATGGTCCTAATTGATAGCTATAGAATATCTCAACCAAATATCAAAAAATACACATTATTGTCAGCAGTAGATGGGAGATTCTCTATAATAGACCAGTTCATGTACTATGAAACAAATCTTAACAAATTCAGAAAGATTAAAATAACTCCATGCCCTATTCTTTCTGACAATAACAGCAAAATGTAAATATGTAAATGTACATATTTAGTACCCACACAAACTCATGGAAATTAGTCAATTGATTAGAGAATGACTAATGGGTCAAAGAAGAAATCAATGAACAGACTAAAGAACTTCTGGAAATAATTACAAACACATCTATGGGATATATTGATAGTAGTCTTAGTAAGGAAATTTATAACTATGAGTAACTAGACTAAAAAATTAGAAGGAATACAAACAACTGTATTAATGATACTATTCAAAATTTTTGAAAAACAAGAATATGCCAAACCCAATTTTCCCATCTGGATTGACAATGACTATCAAACAAAAATTCTAACACTAAGCATGAGAAGTTTCCTTTGAGATTTTAAGAATTATTTTTGTATGTATGAGTATTTTGTCTGTGTATGTTTGTGCACTCTATTTGAGACATGTGCTCAGAGGCCAAAAGTGGTGAATGAATTCCCCTAGTTCAGAAGTTATATATGGCTGTGAGCCATAGAGTGGGTAATAGTAATTGAATCCAGATGCTCTGAAAGATTTGTAAGTGCTCTTAAAGTTTAAACTATCTCTCCAGCCTTTTGCTTCTCCATTTTTGTAGAAATGAAATATGTCTTTGAAAGAAAACAAAATCTCACTGGTTTAAATTATAGGGAAAGAGGAATAGACTATGTGTTAATTCATAATTTCCTTTTTCTTTATTATTAATAAATATAGTGTAATAAATATAGTATAATTCATTAAGTCTATACTGATATCAAAGGGCAGTATGCAGAAAGTGAATTGCTATGGAAAGATAACCCATTAAAGAATATGCATCTTTCATCTATTTATTCATTATAATTTATATTAATCAACTGCATCTGATACAAAATGGACCTTTATCAATATTAAAATGCATATAATGCACAAAATAAATAAGATATAATAAATAATAAACTCCCTTAAGACAAGGTGAAGCTTAGAACTAAACATTTTGAAATACTTAATTATTATGAATGTATTCATTGGAAGTCAGTCTAATATTTTGTTATAAAGCTTCTTAGATAAATATTAAATAGAAAATAAAAGTAGGCAGCTTATTTATAGCACTGACCAACATTCACATATTTTTATCCATCTTAGACACATTTAAATTAATTCTATAATAAACTCTATGACATAAGCACTGCAATTGCTGTGTGAATCAAAATTTTTAAAAGGAGCTCTGTTTGGCTGTGAATGAAAAACTCCTGTAAGGAGTCTTTCTGCAGAAACTGATAAAGTGATTGGAATTTCGGTATTGTGAAGAATTGTAATTTTCCAGGTACACAGGCTAATTACTTTATCCTGACCTAGTTTTATTTCTCCAGAACAGCCATTCCTTGCTAGACTTTGTATCTGACATAACATCTCCTGGTAATAAATAAGAACCCTTTAGATACTATTAACTTAAAACTAGTATCTTGTGCTAGTAAAGAAAATCCTGAAAAGCAATTAACTTAGACTTTAGCTTCTGCCAATTCAAAAGTTAATAATGTCATAAGATAATGTCTTGGGCCTATAGAATAGCTTTATCATATCTTATTCTTTCTGCTTCTCTGGTGTGCTCACCAATGTATTGTAAACTTGCCTTGATTTATGACTTTGTCTTTTTTGTAAAACTATAAAAGCTTTATGAAACTGTTTCCACATTGTAACTTTTAATTTTGGGTCATCCAAATTTTCTTCCCAGGCCATGGTCAATCAAAATGACTCCTGTATAAACTCTCTTTTATTCCATTTAGAACGAAAGCTGTTGCTCTTATAGCCACATCTGTACATTTTAATGGTGAGTGATGAATAAAAATATTAAGAATTGGCAATGACAGACATTATTTAACAGAAAAAAAATCAGTATTTTTATTATATCAACATTACTCCCTAATAATATCTCTAATATTTAATGTATTTTATATTAATTTATTTTTGTTTATGTGTGTATATGTATACCACAGTGTATGTGTAAACATCAGAGAACAACTTGCAAAACCAATTCTCTCCTTGCACTGTCATAGTCATAAGTACACTAACTTTCTGGGAAATCTCACCACAAAACCCATATAAAATTATATAATTATAATGTAAAAATGATAGTAACAGCTTTGTGATACCAGGTGTTTAGCATGTGCCAGGTACCACTTGACAATAACACTGTAAAGCCAGAATTGTTACTTTCATTATGGGTAAGGAAGGTAATACCTTCAGAAAGATTCACTTGTAGAAGAAAAATATAAAATGAACCACACATTAATTTTAACTATGTATTTACAACAGAACAAGTGACTTTAAAATCAGAATTGTTAACAGTAATTGTATTTTAAAGAAAGTATAGTATTTCACATTGGGAATGAAATAAATGATGGTAATTATTTATTTCCTTGATTGATGGCTAATAATCAGATTTTATAGTTTCCTATCATTGCTTATCTGAGTACCTTAATAGCTATTTGCATATGTAAAATATGATAATAAAGCCAAATAGAAGGTGAGGAATTTAATTACTCTGGTTAATAACAATGAGGAGAATTTTATTTCTCAAGAACAAGAAAAAGTGGAAAACACTGGTAAGGGGAGAATATAATGATGGGGATAACTGATCACACTTTAGATAATTCACATAGTCTCTCAGGAATTACTCTGCTGAACTCTTGGGAGACAGAAGCTCTGAGGGGATATATTTAAAACCAGATTAATTCTGAGAAGATTAAATTTGGCACAGATAAGTTGGTGAATGGAAAGCAGTTTAGGCCTCTTTATTCTAGATGCAGTTATGGCTACAGATTCATGTAGAACAGGGTTTTAGCCAGTTGAAAATTATTTCACATGAAGTGTAATCACAATTTTATAATTGCTCTGAAGGCACACATCTCCTATAGCAATACACAAGTCATATCATAAATTGGGGACTTATGTGAGCATATGGTATAGTTGGAACAGTTACCTATAAGTATCTTGCCCCATAATATCTAATAATTCAGATTATGAAAAAACCTGATCTCAATAGTCAAAGTTTTATTTGAAATAGTTGATCTATTATTATAGAAAATATATGATTCTTATTGTTAACAATGCCTTTTAAATATTAGTTTAATTAAGAGTTAACTTAAATACCTTTTTTACAGAATGAAGACATGCCAATTAGTTGTTCTGGCAAAGTTCTTTTTTCTTCTTCATTTGCTACAAAACAGGATTGCTTTTGTTCTTTGTAGCTGATTAGAAGGTTCTACTGTGACTGGATCAGGGCAGAAAGAATGAAATTGACAATTGCTAGTAGTTCTCAAATTTCTGTTTTTTTTTAAAAAAAAATATGCTTTAGTGGTTATTTCTAGCATCCTTTTCTTCTCTTTCCAACTTTCTACAGGCAGAGCATACATCTGGCATCCAACGGCAAAGTTGTAATATCAATTTTCTGTTTGTGATTGGCTACATCTTCTAAAAAAATCAAAATTGATAGAGGTTGAATAAATAGCCTATGCTTCCTATGTCCTTGGCTTCATTTGATGAGATGACTGCTACCATATTAGCAGTGTCTTTTAGGTCTGTTCTCACACCTCATGTCCAGATCCAACATTGTTTGAAACTAACTTTTTCAAATTTATTAAATGACAAATCAACAGCAAATCTCAGAACTGAAAATTTCTGAATATGACTACTTAGGATATATATAGAGAGTTTCCATTTTGAACAATTATTTAACTCTTTTACATTAAATTATTTTTAATTGTTTGTTTAATTTTTAATTGTTGTTATTGAGCTATGTGTTTTTCTCCACTCAAACACTTCCTTCCTTTTCTTTTCTACCTTCTCCCATGATCCCCAGGCTGCTCCTAATTTACTCAGGAGATCGTGTCATTTTCTACTTCCTATGTAGATTAGATTCATGTATGTCTCTCTTAGTGTCCTCTTTGTTGCCTAGGTTTTCTGGGATTGTGACCTGTAGGGTGATTTTTTTTCTGGGCTTTATGACTAAAACCACTTATGAGTGAATACATATTATTTTTGTCTTTCTAAGTCTGGGTTACCTTACTCAATATGATATTTTCTAGATCCATCCCTTTGTTCACAAATTTCTAGACGTCAGGTTTTTTTCCACTACTTAGTACTCCATTGAGTAAATGTAAAGACACCTTCTTTATCCATTCTGTGGTAGAGAGGTGTTTAGGTTGTTTCCAAGTTCTGGCAATGATAAGTAATGCCTCTATGAACAGAGCTGAGCACATGTTCTTGTGGTTGAACATTCTTTGGGTATTGTTGGGTCTTTACAAAAGTGGTATTGTTGGGTCTTAACACAGGTTGTTTCCCAATTTTCTGAGAAATTTCCATAATGATTTCCAAAGAGGTTGTGTATTGGCGTAAATGAATGCAGATAGATTGTAATAATATACACAGCTTTAATGGGGAAATAGACTTACAGAACCACAGGTTCCCATGGAGGACAGGAAAGCAGAAGGGGTGGTTGGGAGCACACCGTCAATCTTTATAAGTAAAAAATATCCTCAGGGGACCCCGCCCCCTGCTAGCAAGGTGATTGGCTGGGTCTCTCCTACATCTCCCCTTTTTGTATAAACAAGATAGAGCCAAACCAAATACAACTATATACAATAGTAACAAATAATAAATATAACAAACAATATTGAGCAAGAAACATATAACAAAAGTTTTGCTAAACATTCTATCTCAAGGAGTCTAAATAATGTAGAGAGTAACTATAATTATATAATCTTCAACTCCATCAAAGGTCTGAGAAGGGAGTTAATATTACTTAACAAACGAGAAATATCCAAAACGTGCAACAAATGACAGAGACAACTGACTACCTGGGCAATCACCCAAAGTCTTGTTTGTAATGTTGAGTCAACCAACTTTGGCTAAGGCCTAACATAACTGACATACCATTATTAAAGGCAAGGAACTTTCTTAGAACTATCCTACCATGTCTTGTTTCATCCTCTTATGGATATTCTGTATCTTTGTCAGTAGTTGAGGTATGTGCTTTTCTTAACCCACAGGCCAGTTCTGCCAAGAAGACAAGCTCCCAGTGGAGTGTCTTTGGTGCTCAACATTCTCTTGGGAGTAGAGTGGTGTCACCAGGAGTGATTGTGTCTCGTTGGTACGGAATTCTAGGTTAGATTAAAGGCCATTTTCTACAGCTCTTCGAAGAGGCTGAAGATTATACTATCTATACTAAATATAATCTCTATGTATCTAAAAACCTGATTAACCTAAAAATAAATATAACAAACAGAATTCTCAATACCTATCTAACTTGAAGACTAAGAGACTAAACAACTGTGCAATATATGAAGACAATGATCTTCAACTGTAAACAATGTCATTACATAACAAATGTAAACAATGTTATTATATAAATAGTATCAAAGGTAGAAATGTACATTGTAATATGGTAGATGTATCAATACAATATAGACAAAGTTAAAAGCATACACTTATACAAAAATAGAGGTAGGAACACTCACATTCATTATTCAATATATCAACAGTACCAATACAATTTTCTAAAAACACTAATTTGCTAATACCAATCATCCCATCAAACCTGTTAATCCCCCCCTTTTTTGAATATACCCCTAATTCCAAAAAATATCTCCCCATCCCCTCAACCTTAAACTAACCACTAAAAGATGTCCCTAACCCTGAGGGCAAACTCTGTTGGGAGAGGGGACGTCATCCTCTAAGATTGCTTCTAGCTGACATGGGAGCGACGTTCTTCTTAGGTGGTCCTATGAATGCAAATGATGGTAAAATTCCCAAATTAACCTTTGACCTAAGAAAATTGTAACTAGTCTCTGAGCGTTTTGAGAAGGTCCGGCCAGTGTGTTGTCAAAAATGTGCACCATTCGAAATTGTCTCATGCGGTTGGTACCAAAAAACAGGTCTAATATTAGCGCTTAAAAAAATATTCTTGACGTCATAAAAACCAGATTGAGTTGATGTTGTGGGGCCCCATCTTCATCCTGGAAACTTTAAAGATTACTGTAGGAAAATTTGTTGCTTGTTATGGGAAATTTCAACATTAACAACAAGGACATATACTGACATATAAAGAAAGACGCAGATATGAGGAAAAGCAAAGAAAGTTTATCAAGTACATAATTATTCTTATTCTGTCCCATTTCATGGCTCCTGACCTGAGACAGATACTCTGAGATATCTCTTATCAACAGGCTTGGAATTGAAGAGGGCCTGAGCCATAGGGCTGGGTGCACAGACTCGTGTGGGGCCGATGCCAAACCGCCAGGGCTAAGTCGCCCATCAGGAGTCCAGTTTGCCAACTTTCTAGCAAGCGCCAGGAAAAATCGAGTTGCTGCAGATGTTCAGTGACTCAGAATCTCAGTTGCTTCTGCCGCCATAGTCTGTCAGAGCGAACTGGCAAGGAGCTGCGCTGAGGGGGTACAATCTGCATGGAGGGAGAGGTCTCTGGGAGCAGTTGCCACCCAGGAGGCTCTGATTCGGAGCGGGTCCGCAAAGCCTCAAGGGGAGCCAATTGTATCGGCATAAATGAATGCAGGCAGATTGTAATAATATATACAGCTTTAATGGGGAAATAGACTTACAGAACCACAGGTTCCCAAGAAAAACAGGAAAGCAGAAGGGGTGGTTGGGAGCACGCCCGCAATCTTTATAAGTAAAAAATATCCTCGGGGGACCCCGCCCCCTGCTAGCAAGGTGATTGGCTGGGTCTCTCCTACAAGGTTGTACAAGTTTGCACTCCCACCAGCAATGTAGAAGTATTCTACCCCACATCCTCTTCAGCAAAATTGTCATCAGTGTTTTTTATCTTGGCCATTATTACAAGTATAAGATGGAACATCAGAGTTGTTTTGATTTGCATTTTTCTGATGAAAAAATATGTAGAGCATTTAATTAAATTAATCTTTCAACAATATTAAATTTATCTGTTGAGAATTCTCTGTTTAGGTCTGTAATGATTTAAGTAAAAGGCTGCAGATCCCTGAGTAATGGCAGTGGGCTGTGGGCCATGAGACCACACTGCGGTTCCCCAAGCTGCAGTAGGCAGCAGGTTCCAAGACTATGGCAGGCCACGAAGGGAGCCGGATTCCAGGCAGCAAGCCATGTGGTAGGTTAGAGACCAAGACAGATAAGCATGCCATGTAGATTGAAATTAGATATTTATTTAGAGACAGAATGGAAGGGCTTGGGATGCAGGCACACAGGAAGATCTGCCTGCCTCTGCAGTGAAGAGGTTAGGGAGTGGGCAGGGCTTTTCTCTTAAATGGACAGGACAGAGCATTACATTCCCATCTCTTTTTTATAATAAAAAGGTGGGAGCTTAGGCACAACAGTTTAAATGAATTGGGGTGGAAGATTTTCAAGACTGCTTCTTGCTTATTTGAGGGCATAGTCTTTGGGAAGAAACATGAGAAAGCTGGGTGCTGGTCATATCCTGGGGGAGGTTGTCTCTTTACTCCTGTCTGGTGTTTGTGGTATGAAAATGTCTAGTTTCTCCTACAACTGTTTAAGGTATTGGCAGAACAGAGGATAAAGTTAAGTTTAGTGGAAAAAATAGGACCAAAGAATTGAGAGGGGTGTACATTTTTAGGACCAGGAAATTGAGAGGAGTGTATCTGACTTGTTAAAGGTGGATCCTTCAATTTATCTCCTTGAAACCCACAAGAAAATTTTGGTTTTGTGAAAACATATGATTTAAACAGCAGCATATTTATATCAGAATGACTATGACAGCATATTTATATCAGAATGACTATGACAGATACGTTTTGCACAATGAAAAGAATTTTTAAGACTATGGAAGGAAGCTTGAGAGAGAGTTGTAATAACTTGTATTTGTCCTCACACCTTTATAACTTGCAGTTATACATTTTAATAACTTGCATTTATATTTTAATGAAATTTGTTTGGTGAGGCTGCCCTTTTTAAATGACAAAACATCTCAGCTGTCAAACTGCATCAGAGATCTTTGAGAAGAATAAAATTTTACTTGAGTTACTGCTTAGACAGAGAACTTACTTAACTGATACCTAGAGCTATTCCTTAGGGTCCTCCATGGTCACTGAGGGTGATATTCACCTTTTGCTGTTTACTGCAGGGGCTGCCAGGCTCCAGAATATCCATCGGGGTACAAAATCTATAGGAAGACACGCCTACCTTGACCTGAGCAGCTAGGCTGTCAATTCCAGATATTCTGTCCACTGTGTGGTAGTCAGCACTTGGCAGTTGATACAAATTGTGGACAGAGGTTGTTTTGTCTCCTTTTGTCTTCTGTCTTCTTGGAAAAAAATAAAGTTCTACTGCTAGGAGCTAACCTGTCTCTTTTTGTTATGAATATTTCTTTTAATAATTAAATATTTAAATGTCATATTTCCCAGATCTCTGAGCAGTTGAGGGCTATTTATCAGAAAAACCTACAGTATAGAATCTGACTGGAGAGCTAGGTAAAAGGTTGACTGTACTGGCTCTCAACAGGTAAAGCAGGGGTGGATTAAATATAAAGTGTTTTTGTAAGAGACTTAAAAGTACATACCAGTTTAAAACATGAGACGTTTTACTTTTGTAGTCTAAAATAAGATGCAATAAACAGACAATTATAACATTTAACAGTAAACATTGGTGCACTTAAGTTACATGTATGAACACATACACAGAGTGAGGAGGAATTGGGTGAAGTGGATGCTCTTGGTGGGCCCTACCAAAGGCATGCCACTGCACAAAACAAACATGCAAGAGAGTCAGTACGAGGAATTTAGAGAAAAAAAGCATAAGTAAACTGGGACCAGGCATATATATGACTCAGTAAATATGGCGGAACTTGGTCTCCTGTCTTGGCTCTCTGTTAAGATGGTGGCAAAGTCACCTGACCTCACTTAAGATGGTGGGAAGGTCACCTGACCTCAGTCAAAATGGCAGCAGTCACGTGATGTATATATGAAAGACCTAAAGGCATGATCCCACCCTGTTGACACCATGCCACAACAGTGGTGGGGAATAAAAGGCTGGAATTGAAAACAGCTGCCTCATGGATCTGAACAATCTTGTTGACAGCAGTAGTGGTAGCAGGGAAAGTTTGAAGTAAAGTGGAGCCAGTGGAGCCAGTGAGGGTTTATCCCATAGTTGAAAACACAAAAACTCCAGAAAATGGTGACACCATAAGGTTTATAAATGGATGTCTTCCATCTAGAGGTTTGAGGGCCAACCATGATAATCTAAGTCTGGGCAGAAAGGAAGTTCTTTACTTCCTCCAACTATTATATCCTGAGACTCTGGCCATTGATAAATTTAAAAGGATTCTCAATGGTTTACCCTGAAACAATGACTAGCAAGCTGAGAGTATCTGACCCCCACCCAAGAGCAAACCATTCAAAGAAAATACCTGGCATTCCAAGCACTGTAAATAGAAACACCTGCTAGCACTTCACCAAGACACCACTAGACAAATGTCAACCAATCAGGGGTCCTGAATCTCAGAGACCACTCACCCCCACTTTTACTACTATAAAAACCCAATTCTTTATTATTTATTTATTTAAGATTTCTGTCTCTTTCCCACCACCACCTCCCATTTTCCTCCCCCTCCCCCAATCAAGTCCCCCTCTCTCATCAGCCCAATTCTAATTGAGCTCGGGGCTCTGCAGATATTCCAATGTGTTGGACATGCAGAGAGACCAAGTTTGCAAACTTGATTAAAATAAAGGCTCTTTGCTTTTACATGTGGGATTTGGTCTCCTTTGTTGGCTTTTGTGGGGACTCATGGATTTGAACATAACAGAGGCAGGGTGTGAAAGTGCAACAAACACCATAGGGCTTTTATAACAGTGTCCTCTATGTAAAGGTGAGGTGTTAAATCCTGACTGGCTCTTATTTGGGCAACCAGAAGCCAGAGAGTCTAGAAGCTGGTGGTCTGAGCTGTCTCTCACAGTGGGACCACTATCAAGTGGTCAAAAAGAAAAGAAAAGGAAGGAAAAGAAAAGGTGCACCCACACACTGAGACGATGGGGATGTTCTATCGGGAACTCACCAAGGCCAGCTGGCCTGGGTCTGAAAAAAGCCCGGGATAAAACTGGTCTCGCTGAACATAGCGGACAATGAGAACTACTGAGAACTCAAGAACAATGGCAATGGGTTTTTGATCCTACTGCACCTATTGGCTTTGTGGGAGCCTAGGCAGTTTGGATGCTCACCTTACTAGACCTGGATGGAGGTGGGTGGTCCTTGGACTTCCCATAGGGCAGGGAACCCTGATTGCTCTTTGGGCTGACGAGGGAGGGGGACTTGATCGAGGGAGGGGGAGGGAAATGGGAGGTGGTGGCGAGGAAGAGACAGAATCTTTAATAAATAAATTAATTAATTAAAAAAAAGAAAAAAGAAGAAAAAAAACCGAGGGCCTCTAGGCCCTCAGTCAAATGCACCACAAAGCATGTGCAGTGGTAGCTCGGGAGGACTGATTCCGGGTCATCCAGACATGTTTTTAGCTCTGGAAAGCAGTTAAGGGCTCAACTGTGGTCATGAAATCTATAGCTGGGAGCTGAAAGGGGAAAACTTACAACCACAGCTGCTTGTGTACATTGATGTCAGCGTTCAGGCAAATGGAACATATGGTTATTGTGGAAAAAATACCCAGTTCCGTATCCTGACACTGAGAGAAGAGTGGGAGGGCCTATCATGTCTGATGGCACCAATGTAATGGTTTAATAAAATGCTGCGGGTCCATGAGTGGCCCAAACAGTGGCAGGCAGTGGGCAGCAGGTCCTGAAACCACGGCAGGCCATGAAAACAGCCGGATCTCAGGCAGGAAGCCATGTGGTGGGTGAGAGACTAAGAAAGAAAGGCATGCCATGCAGACTGAAGTTGGATATTTATATTTATTTAGAGAGAGGAGCAGTGGGGGAAGGAGAGAAATAGGGAGAAGGGATAGACAGAAGCTGCCTCTTCGAGAGAGATGGAAAAGAAGGGCTCAGGCTGCAGGCATTAAGGAAGATCTGCTTGCCTCAGTGGTGAATGGGGGAGGGGTTGGACAGGACTTGTCTCTTAAAGGGACTAGAAAGACCATTACAAGTTCTACACCTCATTTTTATTGAATTATTTGTTCTTTAGCTGGCCAATTTCTTGAGTTCTTCATTTATTTTGGAGATCATCCTTTGTACGATGTGGGGTTGGTAAAGAACTTTTCCCATTCTACTGGCTGCTGTTTTGTCTTGTTCACCATGTCCTTTGCTTTACTGAAGCTGCTTAGTGTCAGAAGGTCCCATTTATTAATTGTTTTTCTCAGTGTTTGTACTACTGGAGTTATATTTAGAAAATGGTATCCTACACCAATGCATTTAAGTGTACTTCTCACTTTTTTCTTTTATGGAGTTCAATGTGGTTGGCTTTATGTTGAGGTCTTTGACCCATTTGGACTTGAGTTTTGTGCATGCTAATAGATATGGATCTACTTTCATTCTACTACACGTTGATATTCAGTTATGCCAGAACCATTTGTTGAATATGCTTTATTTGCATTTGATATTTTTTTATTTCTTTGTCAAAAATCAGGTGTCCATAGGTGTATAGATTGATATCAGGGTCTGTGAATCAGTTCTGTTGGTCCTCTTATTTGCTTTTATGCCAATACCAGGCTGTTTTCAGTAGTGTAACTGTGTAGTAGAATTTGAAGTCAGGGATTGTAATGCCTCCAGAAGTTCTTTTATTGTACAGGATTGTTTTGGATAGCCAGAGTTTTTTGCTTTTCCATGTGAAGTTAGATATTATTCTTTTGAGGTCTAGGAAGAATTTTCCTGGAATTTTTTGGGCATTGTACTGAATCTATGAATTGCTTTAGGTAAGATTGCCATTTTTACTATGTTAATTTCACCTATGCAAGAGCATGGGAGATTTTTCCATTTGTTGGTTTCTTCTTCAAATTCTTTAAGCGAATATTTGAAACTCTTGTCATACAGGTCTTCCAGGTGTTTGGTAAGAGTTACTCAAAGACATTTCCTGTTGTTTGTGACTATTGTAAAGGGTGATATGTGGAGGCCCAAAGAGGTCAAAGGTCAGAGAGTTTGGAACTTGTCTTTAGTTCAATCAAAGTTATTGTGCTTCTAAAAAAGGTCCCACTTAGTTGATATAGTTCTTCTCTATCAAGGCTATTGTCAACAGGTGTGGCTAGTTTCCAGACTTTTCTAGGGAATGAGCAATGAATGTAGCCCCTGATTTTCAATTTGTATGTTAATGCAGTCTTTTGTTTTACTCCTACCTTTTGAGGTCAGGAGTATAATAACAAGTTGGAAAATAAAACATCGGTAAATTTTCAGTACTCACTGAAAAATTCCTTCCTGATACTATCTTATTTGTTTATGTTTTTTTATTTTTATCTGCATCTTTATATTCTTTACTATATTTCTAAATTCCCATGCCTCCACTCTGGAGAAAGGTATTTTTTTCAAGGCTGGACCCCAGCAAATGATGTTCAACATGGGCCTGATCAGAGAACCATGAAAAACACAAAAGAATGACCAGCTGTACAAAGGAGAACATGAGGGACCTGCTAAAGAAAACTGCATCACAGGTGTAAAGGTAAGTAATGAACGCTCAGAAATAAGTAGTAGAATTTTAAAATAAGAGAGAAGTGAGAAAGACAAAATCGGGAGTAAAACTGTAAATATTTGTAAATATGGTATAAGGAAATATAATTCAACTGTCTGTACAGTGGCTTGGATGTATTTTGATAGCTAGAGGAGCTAAAATGAAGCAGAAACAAAGGCAGAGGTTTCTAGAGTTTATACATATTATATTCCTGCCCCTTCACTGGCACCACCACCAACTTTGTGCTGCTCTGGGACTTGGAGAAGTAACAGTAAGGCCTCAGCTTTGCCCCTGCAAGTTTTGGTGTTGTGGTGACAGAGCTAAAACCTCTACCACTGCTGAGGAGATTTGGAAGAGTATACGAAATCTGGCTGTGGTTTTCGACCTAGAATTGGCCTACATTACCACTGAGACCGTGGCAGTTCTTGCATGTGCTGTGGCCAGCTGAGTCTGACCCAGGCTGAATAATATAGCTAGGGAAGAAACGAGAGACAAAGAAAGTTTAAAGGGCTAGCTATACCTTCCACAGTCTGTGCCTAGACTTAGTCAATGGAAATACCTAAAGGTTAAGTGAGCTATTAGCCAAGCTATATGGATAAATCTATGGCTTTAGCAGAGGAGAGGATTTAGGAATTCTAATTTTGTCACTACAAGATTTTTTTTTAAAAAAAGCAAGGATTGTAAAAATTGGTATACCTATATCTGCCTAAGCTTATCAATCTGGCAATCTAAAAATTGCTGTAATGGTGGACACCTGAGCACCTGAGCTAAATTTGCCAGCCCTTCATAGTCTGTAGCAGGACCACCCACTGAACATGGCCTGTGACTGGTCCAGGCAAAGCAGGCAATGGGGGACTGTCTGCCTGATCCCAAGTACACAGGAAGAATGGCCAAGTGGCAGAGGGAGCATGGCTTGTACCCCACCACATGTCCCATCTTCAAGTCCAGATCCCAGAATCCAAGCCTGAAATCCAAGCTGCAAAATGTAGCTTCAGGGAACTGCAGTTTCAGGCAAGTAAAGTGTTTGTGAAAATAAATAAGCAAATTAAGCCTGTCAACTAGCCAGACTTAAAGTTTTGATTAAAAAGATATCGGATAAATGAAAAATAATTCAGGATTTAAGAGAAGTTAATGCAACCATTCAGTTGATTAGAGACTGCCTTCTCCTACATCTATATCAAAAGACACCCATAAAATCATTTTAGACTTAAAAGATTGTTTTTATACCATCCTTTTGGCACCACAAGATTGCCAAAGATTTGTTTTCAGTGTCCCCTCAATTAATCTTAGAGAGCCAATGAAAAGGTAACAACAGAGCGTCTTTACCTCAGCGTATGGCAAACAGTGCAACCTTGTGTCAAAAGTTTGTAGCTCAGGATATACAAAGTGTCAGAGATCAATATCCACATATTTATATTGTCCATGATATTGATGATATCCTGCTTCCTTATAGAGATTAAGGAGTTTTACTTGAGACTTACAAGCTATTACATCAGAGCCTTATCCATGCTGGCTTAGGTATTGCTACAGAGAAAGAACAGAGGCACCTACCTTTCCAGTATTTAGCTCATATGTTATAACCCAAAGAAATTAAGGCCCAAAAATTAGAAATTAGGAAGGATGGTTTAAAGACTCTAAATGATTTCCAAAAGTTGTTGGAAGACATCCAATGGCTGACCTTATTTAAGATATCCCACAGGAGATCTCAAGCCTCTAAGTGAAATCCTTAAAGGGGACAGTGATCCAAATTCTAATAGACAACTTTCAGAAACTGCCAGAGAGGTGCTCTTCCAGGTAGAATATGCTATACAAAATCAGAAGATATATTATATAAGTTAAAACAAACCTTGTCAAGCATGTATAGTGCTCAAAAAACTTGTTCCTATAGCAGTTTTATAGCAAAACAGGTCACCTTTATGGATGTACCTTCCCATATCACCAGTTAAGGTATTACATCTTTATTTTGAAACAGTAGCTTACTTAGCACAAAAGAGCAGAATAGAATCTAGGAGATGTTTTAGTAAGGAACTAGCTATGATCAATGTTCCTTATACTAAGAACAAATTAAATGGTTATTCCAAAAGAATGATTCTTGGGCAATTGTGTTTGCTCAATTTCAAGGCCAGATTAATAATCTTTGTCCAGCTGACCCCTTACTGCTGTTTCCACTACTGCATTCCTTCATTTTCCCTAAAATGGTAGTAAAGATCTTTTAAAGGATGCTTTGATAATTTTCACTGATGGCTCTTCTAATGGGAGGGCTGCATAAGTGGTTAGTTGTAAAGGGTATGCAGTACAGACAGAATGAGCCTCAGCTCAGATAGTCAAGCTGTGAGCTGTGACTATAGTGTTTTAACACATTGCAAATGAGGGTTTTAATCTACATCCTGACAGCTGATAAATTTTTAATGCTCTTGAGGTCATAGAGACCATCCCTTATATGGAGACTAGCAATAAAAAAGTTAAGATGCTATTCCAGCAGATCCAAGAGGCCATATAACAAAGGAAGTTACCTTGTGGGACATATCAGAGCACCTTTAAATCTTCCCAGTCCATTAGCTGAAATTAATTCTTTAGCTCATAAACTTGTGTGTTCAATGTAATATCAAACAAAAGACTGTTGGTATTCCTTATAATCCTCAAGAGCAGAAATTGTGGAGCATGCTCATAGCTCCTTGAAAACATAACTTCAAAAGATATAAACAGGAGAATTATATCCACAAATGCCACAAAATGCCTTAAATCATGCACTGTTTATGCTAAACTTTTTAAATATGGATGTCAATGAGCAATTAGTGGCAGACAGATTATGGCATAATGGCACAAAAATAACCTTTGACAAATCAAGGTAGAGAGACCCTTGCACTGGAAGATGGAAAGGACCTGACCCTGTATTAATTTGTGGTCGAGGATATGTCTGTGATTTTTCACAGGATGAGGATCAAGAGAGATTGCTTCTAGAATGCTTGGTTCAATGTATCCAGCAGAACACAAGACCTGTTGACATCATAGCTACTAATGTCCCATGGAGGAGTTGGAGTGAAAGACCATGATCCAACCTTTCCTGACCCCACAGAGAAGAGTGCCTGAGCCACGGGATGTGCTGCCACCATGCTATACAGCAGATGCCATTCTGCACTCCATGATGCTGGGCTGCTTCCAGAAACTCAGGATCCACAGAGCTATAACTGCAGCCTTGCTGCAATGGCTATGATAATTACAACTTGCTACAGTTTGAATTCTGTTTACTTTGGAGCCAGACTAGAAACTGAGAACTCAGATTGTCAGAGGTATTCTATCTGCTGCTAAGAGATCCTGTGAACTGAGATCTCAACTTCCTTCACAGGGGAAAAAGGACTTAAAGCCCTCTTTAGACATGAGGAAGGTATCCTAAGGTTTTTTTTTTTCTGATGCTCAGAGACTGGGACAGTTGCTTAAAAGCAACATTGCATTTGGACTCTCACACATTACAAAAATCTTTTCTTGTCTTTTGGTTAGAATGGATTTAAGAGAATCATGATTTGTTAAGTTGTGTTATGGTATGACCTGTTAAATGATGTTATGATATTGACCTGTAAGTATTTTGGTTTGCTATAAAATGTTTAATTAGAAAATGACCATAACATGTCTAAGAAAAGTGTGACACTAGTAATGTTCACTATAAGATGTTAATGATTAGAAAATGTTTAGAACTTGTCTAGAAAAGTTTGACACTAGCAATGAATTCTTGAATTCTATATGTTTCATAAGACAAATTTAGAGCCAAATACTCTAGACTAATTCACAAGTGGGCATTGACAAACCTGGTTATTTTCTATTCATTTAATAAGAAGATATATTAGCCATTGAAGTATACATAGCACAAAGTTGCATTTGCTTGTTTAGAATTAGCTGATTAGTAATGAATTCTCTTGACAGAAACCTGGCTCCAAGGCACAGAGCCAAGTACTTTTTTCCTTAACCCTTTGTTTACAGAGCTCAGCAGTCAAGGAGGGATTTTGATCATTTTCCCTCCAGGCACCTAAGCCATCAACATGCATAAATTAGAATGCATGTTCCAAAGATGGGTAAAACTGGGAAATGGAGAAGTGTTCATCCCAAGGCAGACATAATCATCTGTCCTGTTGCAGAAGCACAGGCTTTATTAAAATTAATTTTAAAAAAGGAAGAAATTGTGGAGGCCCAATAAGACCAATGGTCAGAGAGTTTGGGACTTGTTTTTAGTTCATGCAAAGTTATTGTGCTTCTAACAAAGGTCCCACCTAGTTGTAAATTAGAGTTCTGCTTTTTAACGATATTGTCAACAGGTATGTCCAGTTGCCAGACCTTGTGCTCCTCAAATAGGGAAGTAGTTGGTTCCTGTCTAAAACAAGTCTAAGGATCTAACTAAGTTCCAGTTCCATTTATGGAAATAACTTGGGATTCCACCCAGTGAGTGGTTTGCCTACAGAGTCTTTGTTCTAAGGCATGATCCTAGTGAATAAGAAATGAATGTAGCCCATGATTTTCAATATGTATGTTAATGCAGTCTTTTGTTTTACTCCTAACTTTTGAGTTCAGGGGTATATTAACCAGTTGGAAAATAAAACACAGGCAAGGGTGAATTTTCAGTATTCATTGACAAATTCCCTCCCAATATTATCCTATGTGTTACCGCATTTTATTATTTTCATTCATTTCTTTTTATTCTTTACTATATTCCTAAATTCTATTCCTCCTCTCTGGAGAAAGGTATTTTGTGGTGGCTGGCCCCCGACAGTGATGGTTTCCTGATTTCTTTCTCAGCCTATTTACTATCTGTATAAAGGAGAGATACTGATTTTTTTGAGTTAATCTTGTATCCTGATACATTACTGAAGGTGTTTATGATTTGTATAAGTTCCGTGATAGAATTTTTGGGTAACTTTTGTAAACTATGATATCATCAGTAATTAATGAGTATTAGACCTTTTGTTTTCCAATTTGTAGCTCATTGATCTCCTTTTATTTTCTTATTGCTCTAGCTAGAACGTCAAATACTTTATTGTAGAGATATGAAGACAGTGGACAACTTTGCTTTGTTCCTGAGGAAAAGGTGTGTAAACAAGGTAAGAACACACTGAACAACACTAAAAGCAAAAACTAGTGGCTCTACAACAGCAAGACTTAAACAACCCAATATAGATGAAGCAGAAGAAAATCATCTAAAAATAATTTTAGGAAAATGTTTGAGGCCCTTATAGAGGACATGAAAAAATTTCTCAAAGAAATAGAGAAAAAGACAAACAAAAATTGAAAGAAATCAACAAGTCCCTTTAAAAAAAAAGAATAGCACTCAAAGAGATGAAAAAAATTAATCAAGACATGGAAACTTAAATAGAGACAATACAGAAAAAAAAACATGGAAATTCTGGAAATGGAAAATATTAGGAAATGATCAGGAACCATTTGTGGTTCCTGAACTCAAGAGATAGAAGGAAGACTTTCAAGACTTGTAGATACAACAGAGGAAATATTAAATCTAACAAAGGCTTAATACAAAATATCCAAGAATTATATGACAGCATGAAAAGACAAAACCTAAGAATAATAGAGATCAAAGAAGGAGAATAAGTTCAACTCAAAAGCAGGGAAAATATATTAAACAAAATCATAGAAAAAAAAAAACCTTTTCCAACCTAAAGAACAATATGAAGATACAAGAAGCTTAAAGAACACCAAATATACTGGACCAAAAGAAATTAACCTCCCCAGATAAAAATTAAAACACTAAACAGACAGACTAAAGCTGCAAATGGAAAAGGACAAGTAACATATAGAGGCAGACCTTTCAGGATTACGCCTGACTTCTCAATGGTAACAAGAGCCAGAAGTTCCTGCTTAAGTGTTATGAGGTCATTAACAGGCCATATATGCCAGCCAAGATGATTTTAGCCAGCAAAACTTTCAATCACCATAGATGCAGAAAAGAAGATATTCCATGATAGAATGAGGTTTAACAAATACCTTGCCACAAACTCAGTACTTCAGAAAGTGTTATATGGAAAATCAACCCAATGAAGTTGGCTACATCCACAAAAAAAAGACAATAGATGATCTCACAGTAGCAAATCCCAAAAAAAAGAGAGAAAAACACACACAATAACACCATCAACAATGAAAACTGGAATAACAAGAACTAGCAATCACTGTTCATTAGAATCCCTTAATATAAATGGACTCAACTCACCTAGAAAAAGACACAGGATATTAGATTGGATATGAAAACAGAATCCATCCTTCTGCATACAAGAAACACACCTCAACCACAAAGACCCACATTGTCTCAGAGGGAAGGGTTGGAAAAAATTTTTTAATCAAATGTGTAGGAGGAGCAGCGGGCAGCGTTCCTGCCACCCAGCTCCTGGACGCCTGGCTAGCTTATGCCCCAAAATAACAACACACAAACTGTATTCATTTAAACAGTGCTTGGCCCATTTCTATTAATGTGTGTAGCACCACGAGGTTGTGACTTACCAGAAAGATTCTAGCCTATGTCCATCTGGGGCTTGAGCTTCATCGCGTCTAACCTGGAGAGGAGCAGCATGGCATCTGCCTAACTTCCTCTCTTCCCAGCATTCTGTTCTGTTTACTCCACTTACCTATGTTCTAACATATTAGGCCAAGTAGTTTCTTTATTAATTAACCAATGGAATCAACAGATTGATATATGACATTCCCACATCACAAATGGACCTAAGAAACAAGCTGGTGTAGCTATTCTAATATCCAAAAAAATAGATGTCACACTAAAATCAATCAAAAGAGACAAAGAAGGACATTTCATATTAGTCACAAGAAAAATCCATGAAGAGGAAATCTCAGTACTGAAAAACACCTATGCCTCCCAAACAAGGGCACACTCATATGTACAAAAAACACTGCTAAAGCTTAAGTCACACATTAAAGCCCACACACTAATAATGGGAAACTTCAACACCCCACTCTTATCACTGAACAGGTCTGTCAGACAGAAACTTAACAGAGAAATAAGGAAAAAAAAAACAGAGGTTATGACTTAAATGGATTTAACAGACATCTCTAGAACTGTTCCCTCCAAACATAAAAGAACATACCTTCCTCTCAGCACCTCAAGGAACCTCCTCAAAAACTGACCACATACTAGTTAACAAAGCAAACTTCCACAGATACAAAAAAATGGAATTACCCCATGAATCTTTTCAAATCACTATGGCTTAAAATAAGAATTCAAAAGCAACACTAATTTCTGGAAGCCCACAACAAACACATGGAAATTAAACAATGCTCACCTGAATCACCAATGGGTCAAGGAAGAAATAAAAGATAAAATATAAAGACTTTCTAAAATTCAACAAAAATTACACATAACATACTTAAATTTATGGGGCATAATGAAAGCAGTGTTAAGAGAAAAGCTCATAGCACTAAATGGCTACATAAAGAAGTTGGAAAAATCCCACATTAGTGAGTTAACAGAACACATGAAAACTCTAGAAGAAAAAGAAGCAAACCCACGCAGGGGGAATAGATGGTGGCAAATAATCAAACAGCTAAAATTAACAAAATAGACACAAAGAAAACAATGGAAATAATGGATGATACAAAAAGTTGTTTCTTTGAGAAAAATAAACAAAATAGACAAAGTTTTATCCACACTAACCAAAAGGAAGAGAGAGAATATCCAAGTTTACATCAGAAACTATCCAAATTTCATCAGAAATGAAAAGGGAGACATAACAACAGACACAGAGAAAACCCACAGAATCATCAGCTTATATTTCAAAATCTTGTATCCTACAAAGTTGGAAAACTTAAAGGAAAATTAATTGTTTTACACAACAGAAACAGAAGAATATTCTTTTTATGAGGCTACATTTACCCTGGTACCCAACCCAAACATTACTAAGAAAGAGAATTGCAGACCAATCTCACACGTGAATATTGATGCAAAAAATACTCAATAAAATACTGGCAAACTGATTTCAAGAACACATCTGAAAATCATCCTCCATGACCAAGTAGGCTTCATCCCAGAGATGCAGGCATGGTTCAACATTTGAAAATCTGTCAATGTAACCCTGCATATAAATAAACTGAAAAAAGCTATATTAAATTCTTAAAAAGGGTAGTTTCTGTGCATATTGAATGTTTTTGGGCCATAAAAACTAAATTGTCTAGTCTAAACTGTGCTGCAGTGGTCATGCTTTTGTTGTATAAAAAAATAGCCTTATAACTTATAAATTTATCTTAGAAAAACTGTTCATGTACAGCTCTTCATTATATGATTTTTACATAAACTTAATGGTAGAATAGTTTTTTTTATATCAATCCATATTGCTTGAAAATAAACTCATGCTCCTTTTTGATATCTGTGATGAACAGAGGAAGCCATGTGAGAGGTCCTGGGTGAAGGGCATGCTGTTGACATTGGAACTGCCATATGAAAGATCATACCCTCAGTCCCAGACAAAAATACCAGTGTCTCCCACACAAGCCTACACTCTCAGAGCCCAACCACATTAGTTTCAGAGGGAAATGCTAAAGCATTTTTTCAGTGGGGTGGATGTGAGTGTTGACTGGGTTTTTTATTTATTTGTTTTTTTTTTTTTTTTTGGAAGAAGATATCCACCTTAGTTTTTTTTCCTCTTGGTCTGAAAAGTGCACTCCTCCAGAGACTGCTCCTATGAAGATTAGTCAGGCCTTACTTCTGATCAAACTGTGTACTATCTGCTTCCCTGTACAGTTATATGAAGTAATCCTGCCTCCTTGTTCTACTCTATATAATAAAAATACTGAGCTTCAAAAGTTTTAGGGCTTCTCAATCAGAGAGTCCAGTCTACCTGATCCCAGTATTTCTGTCGGTTTGTGTATCTGTCTTTTCTTTATTCCCTTGCCACCCCAAGTAAGATCTAGGTCTGAGTCATTGAAGGACTATGCATATATTAAACTATTATTTTCAAAGGTGATTGTTTTAATTGCAAATTCATATATAGCAATGCTTTAATTTGCTAGTGGCCCACAGAATTTAATAAAGTGAATTCTGAAATTTAGTCACTTGCTATCTCTTGTTATATATATTCTTTCCCTTATTATTTGTATAATGGATAGACAGAACTGTAAGAAACAAAAGAATACATGAATTTAACCAATTTTTATACCTCGTCCTAAAAGTGATTTTTAATTGAATGACTCCTTTTGTATTTATGTTACTTCTCTTTAAGTATTTCAGGCTTGTACTTCTTCCATTCTCTCTTGAAATTCTTACCTAGTTTTATTTATTTATTATTGAAAAGATAAAAATAACCTAAAATTTTACTCAATGAAGGTTACATAAATTTTCTGAATAAATTACTAAATTAAAAAAAGAAAATTTATACAAAATATTCTATCAACATTCAACAATTTAATGATGCTGACGAATTCTTACATTTGTATGTTAGGGTCAAGAGTAATGAATGTACATAAACAAAATCTTTAAATATTTAAAAGTTTTAATTTTAAACAAGATATTTAAATATTTAAAAGTTGTAATTTTAGTTAAATGGTTAGTCAAATATGTATGGTTTTCTTAAGAATCATATTAAATTTAATGACCACGGATAATCGTTTTATGATGATGCACCGGATAAATTATATGCCACTTTAACACAAGCTAAAGTCATCTGACAGATGGGAATAACAATTAAGGAAGTATCTCCATAAAATCAGGCTATTGTCAAGCTTATAGGGTAGATTCTTATTTAACTATTGAAGAGGGAGGGCCCAGCCTATTGTGAGTGGTACAATCACTGGCCTGGTAGATCTGGGTTAGAAAAGACAGACGGTTCAGCACACCTGGAGAATTAAGCGAGTAAGCAGAAACTGATCATGGCCTCTGTATCAGCTCCAACTTCCAAGTTCCTGGTCTGCTTGAGTTCTGATCCTCATGGCTTTCAATGATGAAGTATTATATGGAACTTTGTGTGGATAAACCCTTTCCTCCCCAAGTTGCTTTTGGTCATTTGATTTCATCATAAAAATGGTAACCCTAATCTAAAAAGACTGGGATATTCAACTTTTCCAGAACAAAACACATGCAAATGCACTATTAAACATAGGAAAGTAAGGTCCTAAACCCCACCTTATGTGTCACTCTTCCTTCAGTATATCAGTGGAAAAATAAAGAATATCAATTAGAGAAATGCATGCTTATATAAAACTTTGACATACAATTTTTAAAATGTTATAGTAAAAAGAGATATACACATAAACACAATCAGTGTGGCACCTCTTTCTGTATATATGGAGAAAAAGCCTTTTAAGTATTTTACTCATGTAGTTATAAAGATTGATGCATTCCTGGCTCTATAGTAGAATGGAAGAGTTGACAAAATAGTCTTTAATCCAATAGATTCAAGAAGCCAGAACAGTTAATGAACCTTTTTTGACTCTAAGGGAAAAGAAAAGAGTATATGTATCAGCTCAAACAGTGAGTATATTTGTTTTTTATTTGTGGAAGGGACAGACTATTTAGGCCTTCAATTGTAAAATCTACAAGTTGCATTAGAAAGAAAATCTATTAATTCACATGCTAATCTCACCCAAAATCATCCACACAGATACTAAAAGGAAGTTTTGACTAAACACCTGACCCTTCTAAACCCACTCAAACCGGTACATAAAATTAACAAGTACAATATACTTGTTAATAATATTTTCACAATTTGTCTGCCAAAAAAGATTAAGTAGAAAACACTTAAATTTTGATCCTAAAGTTTTCCTTTTAATTAAAGTGATAGTAATTAAGATATTTAAGCAACTAATTGAAGGTGTAAATATAATATTTTTGATGAAGTCTATTCTTGGTTTAGCTCTATTAATAAACCTAGTAATTCAAATAATGACAAAAATACACAGGATAACACAACATCTGAAATACTGATAAGTAAATAAAACCTGTGATACAAAGCAGAATATTAAGTAAATTTTGATTGCTGCTTACAAAGTGTACATACTGGTTATGAAAATTTGGTGTCTGCCTTTTTGTTTTATTTCTTTATTAGGTGTGTGAGGGGGTAAATTTGAGTGTAGTTGCCTTCTGAGGTCAGAAAAAAGTTTCAGACCCTCTGAAGTTGGATTTATAGGAGCCTATGAAATACTCTACATGGTCTCTGGGAAATTGAATTTAGATAATCTACAATAACAGTATGCTCTCCTAATCACTAAGATAATTATCTAGCCCCATGAAAATGCAAATTTTTTAACATCAAGGAAAAAACTTTCTATTTTGACTCATTTGCCTTTGGGTGATTATTTCCCACATCATTTGGTAAATGAAAGGCTAGGAGCATAAAGATCATATAAGAAATAAAAAAATATATAAATAAATAAAAGACAGAGCAATTGCTTTTAGCTGAATATTTTCTCATTAACAATGAGTTAAAAAGAAAGAGGGTTTATTTAAGAAAATGTAATATATATATATATATATATATATTACATTTATATATATAGTATATTATAAATATGTATGTAAATGTGTCTGATATATATCCACTTTAATATTGGTATGATAAAGAGATCTTAGTTCTGGTCCCCCTCTACACAGTCAACAGCTTGTACACCAATGCTAAAACTGTAAGTCTCTCATAACAGGTCAGAGGAATGCTAACTTATATATGACTCTAGTCCTGACGAAAGATGGGGACATCATGAACTTCCAGGAAGGTCATTAATTGATAATTATCTAAACCTGATTTCCAGGAGACCTAAATTTTAGAAGGTTCCTAACTTACATGAAGTTGTATGACAAAGAGCAAACCTATCCAATGTGTTCCTTCCTGTGAGACTCAATACAAATGGCAATGTCTGACTTTCAAGGAAAACAAATAACAAAAGTGACCCTCTGCAAAGCAGTATATCCCAGGAACTCAAAATATGATTAAACCTTCTAAAATTAAGCCAGCACAATAGCATCTTTGACTATTATTGCCCATGCTTGCCCAGTTTGAAAGTATTCTTCTCTACAATGGCACATATGAACATTTTCAACTCTTATCTCTTGAGTTTGTGCTTTCCTACCCTCTGAAATAAGCTTTTCCCACTTGATAAAATGCACTTTGAATCTCATCTAAATTCTTCCAGTGGTATTTATATTTAACATGGAGTCAAAGAGAGGCCTAAGAAAGATCCTTAGATAAATCATTCCCACACATGCACAAGAAAACACATGGTACATATACTCTAGCACATTAAAAATAAATTATTAAGTAAAAGTAATGTGTTGTATAAAATACAGTTCACTGAAAAATATATTAAAGATGAGAATGTTTCTATTATTGGAAGTTAGATTAAGGGTATTAAATTTGCTTCCAAAATCATTTTGTTTATATATGCTTAAAACCCTGAAACTCTGAATACTTACATACATATATACAAAATAACATGCATAATTCATTACCAAAATACGCTTGCAAATGCTCTATGGTGTGTGTGTGTGTGTGTGTGTGTGTGTGTGTGTGTGTGTGTGTGTGTGTATGTGTACTAAACAAAGTGAAATGATGGACCAAAAAAATGCAAAGTTTATTCAGGCTGTGTAGATGAATGATGCTAAAAGTTAGATGCTCAAATACCAATTTCTTCCATAGGAAGCTCTTTTGTTTCATTTTGCTTTTTGTTTTCTCAGTAGATATCTATGTTATCACTTTATCTTTCTACTCTGTTGTTGTCAGTGCATGAGAAGAAAGATTTTTTTTTTTTTAAATCAAATCACAGCTATGGTTTTTAAAGGCTCACTGTCAGGTTTAATATGCTTAGCTTACTATGTCTGAATTTTGCAAATTTTATTTGCTTTAAATAGCAGCTTTTATATCCTTTACATCTTACTATATCAGCCATGCATCAGGATAAACATCATGGCATAAAAGAGCAGAAGGCATAGTTAAGATGAGATCATTATGCAAATAGGTTATGGCAAGCTTTCTATGAAAAGAGCTTCCCTAAACAGACCTAATGGGATGATTGACCTATAAAGCATTTAATTTGTTGTTAGCATTTCATTTAATTGTCTTGTAGCTCCTCTAGGAATAAAACTTTTAATTGTAAAAACTTCTAAATGACACAATGCTTATCCTTTCCCTGTAACTAACAGGTTATCTTACTGTACAATACAAAATCTTATATTATAATTTCTTACATGTTCCTGTGCATGGCTTTTAAATTCAGAGATAATGAAAAGATCTAGAGTAGTTATAAAGATCACTTCTTAACTTCTAAGAGTTTTTTTTTTGTTTTTGTCTTTGTTTTAGGAAATGATTGCCTTACTGACACACAAATAATCCTTTGCTATGACAGCAAATGAAAGAAAAACCTACCCAGAGGACATTATTCTTCATTTAAAATCATTGTGGAGTCTTCACTTTGGAACAGAACATAGTGTGTTGTATAAAACTTATATTTTGACATGCTATGGTTAATAAGTAAGCTAGGAATAATAATGACAATTTTTTTTCTGACTGTTATTGAGTTTCTTTTGGTTTGTTGCACTAATCTCCACAAATATTTTATCTACACATACCTAAGACTATTTAAATTGTTCTGAAACTATTTTCACAAATACAGAAACTCAGAATTATTTGCAACTAGAGTTTTATATATATATATATATATATATATATATATATATATATCTGTTTAAAAATTTAATGTTTAAGTCATACAACAAGAGACAATTATCTTAAATCTGGCTTGGTTGGAGGTTGCCATCAATGTTCCATTTATGGATGAGCATCCATAATCAGTTATTTTTAGAGTTTTGAACTGTTATGCATCGATATTAACCATTCCCCACTATAAACAGAAGCTTCTCTGACAATTGTTGGGAGTACCAAAAATCCATGAGTGTAAATATCAATATTTGAGTGTTACTTTAACAGCAGAGCCAGTTAAAAAAGCATAGAAGGTTAATCTCTAGGGTCTCAAATTTCCCCAGTAATGTACTCTTGATCAGGCTTATATTACCAAACATGTAATCCTCACGCAATGCAATACTCAAAACTACTCAGAAAATCATTTTTTATTTGTGCCTGAAGCGTTTAGTCTAAGACCAAACATAGCACCTTTTTTTTCATCAGAAAGTGGTTGATTGCCCCCATACAAAAAAATAAAAAATAAAAACCCAGATACAGATATTGCGGTTCAACCTGACAACCCGAAAAGCAAAGCAGACAGCCACTGGATTATACATCTACCTCAATCTGAGAATGTCAATCCAGCCTCCAGGAATCCTCAGAATGTGACTGAGATTAAAACCTGCCTCCTCCCATCTTATATTTCTCTCTAGTGCTGGTATTAAATGTGTGCATCACTACTGTCCATTTTCTATGGCACACTAGTTTGACTACTGGAATTAACTGTGGGAGCCACCATTGGCTGGTCTGTATGGCTGATTAGTACAATTGTTTTACTCTCTGATCTTCAAGCAATCTTTATTTATTAAAATATAAATGACATCACTATATTCCTCCTTTTTGTCTAAAATGAAGAAGAAGACTATAACTAATAATAGAAAAACTATATATTAAAAGTACAATATCTATATACAATATATACAAGCAATAAGTACACTTCAATGTCCAGTCCATTTGTATTTGACAAATGTAGAGAAAATACTCCATATCTATGTCTTGGTAAGTTCAAAGTCTTGTACCTAATTACTTTCTATCATAACTTGCTTTGTTTGTCACATAAGTTAGGAAAACTGTAACTATATATAACTATGTAAACAAGGAAAACTGTCTTCAATTTCCTCGTAGAGCCAAGAAGGAAATAATATTAACTGAGTAAGCAGCAAGTGCAACCAAGTGACATACAAAACATGTAAGAAATGAAAGAAACAGTTGGCTACCTGAACAGTCACTCAAAGTTCCTCTGCAATATTGGGGCATCTATCTTTGTACTATAGGTCTAGCATATTAGACATACTATTTTCTGAATCAAGATATTCTGAAGTTGTTTTCCTTATCTTTTTTTTATTTATACAGATGATTTTATTAATTTGCATTCCATGTTATTGTTTCTAGGTAATGACCTTTCCTTGTCATTTTGACTATTGCTTTCTTCTTGCTTCTTTCGTCCATTTCTCTTTTTTTGATTTTTTTTATTTTTTATTAAAAATTTCTGCCTCCTCCCCGCCTCCGCTTCCCATTTCCCTCCCCCTCCCCCACCCTCTCCAGCCCAAAGAGTAGTCAGGGTTCCCTGTCCTATCTTGACAATGTTTGGCATTTACTTTCTTTTGTGTCCTGCTTGTCCAATTATGACAGCATACTGTTAACAGTGAAGTCAAAAACATTTATTGCCCAATGGATTACTTTTGCCACAAAGGAAGTGAACTCCATGTGCCTTTTCTTCAGTGTGATTTTCTTCTCTGAATTAGGAGCAGACATGTCTCAATGTCATAAAAAAAAGTACCTATGTAATTAAAACATCTTAAATGTTATATTCTATAGACCTCTGAAGTGTTTGAAGATGACATGTCTAATATTCATCTTTGTTTAACCTTGAAACATACCTATTATGACTACAAGTTAGATTATAATAAGTAATTATTAACCTGAATTCCATATTGTCCTAATTACTTGGTAATAATGACTAGAAATATGCATTACATTTTAAATGAGCTGTAAAGGTACAATACCTTGAGCAAGATAGAATATTTATGTACAGTGTGTTTTAGCTTCTTGGTGGCAGCATGAACCTTGAAACATCATAGAATTGTGGCAATAAGCATGGCACCATCTGGTACCACAACCATGAGGCTGAAATCTCAGAAAGCTAAGGAGTGGGCTGGATTCAGCCAACAAAGCCACAGCTATAACTTATCCATATTGCTTACAAATGATAGACCCATGAGGTCAGCAAAAGAGAGATATACAGTAAAAGTCGATTCAGATGAAGAAAACCTCTAAATGGTTTACAGTGTGTTAAAAATATAGGTAGGCTTGGAATGAAAGAGAAAAAAATGTCCTTAAAATAAATAAAGAAAATAGTTGAGTGTGGTGGCACATACTTTTAATCCCAACACTTGGGAGGCAGAGCCAGACAAATCTCTGTGCGTTCAAGGTGTAGTGGCACACACATTTAGTCCCAGCACTTGGGAGGCAGAGGCATGTGAATGTCTGTGAGTTCAAGGACAGCCTGGTCTACAGAATGAGTTCCAGAACAAAGATACATAGAGAAACTCTGTCTCAAAAAGCCAAATATTAAAAATAAAAATGAAAGAAATAAAGGTTAAAATAAAGCCAAATAAAGGTGAAAAATACATAGAGAGTCTGTATACTGTATGTTATTATGTTTGCTTTATATTGTTTGAATACTGAGGAAGAAGCAATATCTGCTAAATATATTTGTTTAAAATATGGTTGAATTAATCCAAGAAAGGTATTTTGAAAATAACTATTGACTTCAAAATTGAAGTCAAAAAAATTGTGTTTCTTTGGAGAAGAGGTTTTGCTTTTGTTTCCAAAGGAAATGAGAGGCTATGGATTCATTCTGGGTTAAGCAAAATCAGGTTTGATGAAGGAAGATCCCCTGAGAAATCTCTGATAGGAGAAGATGGTCCAGTTTCTGAGTTTTCCATCCATAATAGATTCAAGAGTGCAGCCTAAAATGATCAAGCATCACAGGATAATCTAGTCATAACTTGATTATCACTCTAAATTTTCTTTAGGTCCCAATAAGATTATCAGTGCCCCCAATCAGCAGAAAGTATCCTGAAAACACACCCACATTCCCCAAAAATAGACTATGGATATTTAAAATGTTGGTTGCAAGTTGTTATGGATAATGGTCAGGAGAAAAGCTAAACAAAGAAAAATAGATCAAGTGTTCATTTTTTTTATAATGGGGGAAGTAATGTGGGACAATGGTCTATACCCTCTTTCTTGTATTATTTTAAATAAAATGCTGATTGACCAATAGCCAGGCAAAAAGTAAAGGCAGGGTGACTAGGCAGGAAATAGAGGTGGAGAAATGAGAATGGGAGAATTTTGGGAAGAGGGAAGCTTAGTCTGGTGTTCTGTCCCATCCACAGAGAAAACAAGATATGACTGCCTCGCTGAAAAAGATACTAAGCCTTGTGGCAACATAGAGAAGAATTAAGGGCTAATATAAATTATAAGAGTTAATAAGAAGCCTGAGCTAATAGGACAATCAGTTTATGTTTAATGAAGGCCTCTGTGTGTTTATTTGGGAATAAATGGCTGTGGGACCTGGTGGGCCTAAACCTCTGCGAACAATTGGTCAGTACCCAGGAAAGAAGTATAGGTGGGGAAACCAGACTGAGAAAATCTGGGAAGAGGAAAGGCAGAGAGTCAGTCAACAACTAGATGCAGAGGAAGCCAGATGAGAATGCTGCACTGAGGAAAGGTACAACATCACACATGGCTAAACATAGGCAAGAATTATGGCTTAGTTTAAGAAATAAAAACTAGTTTATAATAAACCTGAGCTAAGTGGTCAATAATCTTATAATTAATATAAGCCTATTTTTTCTTTGGAAATGAACAGATTCAGGACCAGGTTCTTGAAACATCTGTCTATAAATGATGTCCAAACCTTTGGCAAGTATTTTTACATAAAGCTTGAGAAAGTTTTAAAAAAAATAATTCTAGAAAGATAATAACTATATCAAGTGCATCATCCTGGTAACTGCCTTTTCTCCAGTAGGCTCTGCTTCCTGGCAGTAAGTAGAGGTATGGCTCCTTTATGAAAGACTTCCTGACTTAGAATTAATGGCAAAAACCTTGCAGATATTATCAGAGACTCGGCCACCAAACTTTTAAATGGTATTTACCTGCATCAGGCATGTTGGTGACAGTATGGACCTCGAAACTTTATAGAGTTGTGGCAATAAAAGTGGCTCTTATCGGTAGTTCCTTAATGAAGCTAGAATCTCAGGAAGCCAATGAATGTTTTGGGCAAGCCACAAAACCTGCAATTTTAATCCTAGCCATATCTCTTAGCAGATTAAAGCTTCACGTGTTCAGAAAAGGATAGATATACAGTAAAATCAGAATCAAATTTTTAAAAAAAAACACCTTCAAATGGTTTATAGTGTGTTTAAAAATACTAGTAAGCTTGGAAGAGAAAAGAAAGTGGACAGAGAAGGTCCTTCATAATAGAAAAAGAGTAGCCTGTTGTAGAGACATATGACTTTAATCTTTGTACGTGTGGAGCAGAAGCAGACTGATCTCTGTAAATTTGAGGTCAGTCAGTTCTACAGAGTGAGTTGCAAGATAGTCAAAGATATACAGAGAAACCATCTCAAAAAAAATAGAAAAGAAATAGAGTAAAAGAAAAAAAGCATGTAAAAATGAAAAATACACAGAAAATCTGAATAGTCTATGATATTTTCTTGTCTTTGAATTGTTGACTGGTGAGGAAGGAACAATAGCTCCTAAAAGACATTTGATTATATGTGCTGCTGTATTTAACCTATATATTTTGAAAATGTCTTGATTTCAAAATTTATGTCAAAAGATATGCCACTTTGGGGAAAAGTTTTGCTTTTGTTTTCATTTCAAGAATTGAGAGGCTGTGGATTGATTCTGGGTTAAGAAAAATCTGTTTTGATCAAGGAAGACCCCCTAAATATTCTCCAATGAGAACAGATGGCCCATATGTTCAAATGTTTCATAATATATTTGTTAAAGTTTCCTCACAAAACACTCAAGTAATGTCTTAAAAATAATCCTAAATTTTCTTTGTATCCCCATAAGTCTATTAGTGACCCCAATAAGCAGATATAAACCTAGAAAACTACACCCACATTCCCCCCAAAAATGGATTATGTTTCTATTTCTATGGTTAGATAGTTGTTTCAGAAATGTGTTGATAATGGTCATCAAAGAAACTAATAAATGGAGATTAGATTCAAAGTTCTTGTGGTGTAAAATAGTGCTCTTATACATATTAAAGATTTGTCACTTGTATTAGTTTAATTAAACACTTATTGACCATTAACGAGGCATAAAATATAGGTGAGGTCACAAGATCAAGAGAATCTGCAAAAAGCAAAGGCAGAGAGTTAGTCACCAGCCAAATGTAGAGGAAAAAGATGGGAATGCCTCACTGAGAAAAGATACCAAGTAACATGGTTAAACATAGACAAGAATTATGGGTTAATTTAAGTTGTAAGAGCTAGTTAATAATAAGCCTGAGCTAATAGGTCAAACAGTTTATAATTAATATAAGCCTCTTTGTATTTATTTGGGGCTGATCAGCTGCAGAATTGGGTAGGACAGAAACTTCTGTCTACATTGGACCAATAGCTCATATGAAGGTTCCCTGTGCCTGATGGCAAATTTTTATTTAATAATCCATATTTTCTGGGAATTGGAGCACTGTTTACCTATACAGATTATTTCTGTCCAAACTATTTAAAGATATTTCAAATTATCTTACAAACTAAATATTAATAATAGGATAGAATGAATGTAAGATGCAGGAGTTGAAGAGGAGAGTTGTAAAATGCTGACTTCTGGATATGACATAAATATTATATTCATCAACCCATAGTAATTGTGCTTACCTGTACAAGATCAAGATAGTTATAACTTCTAGCATATATGGGGAAAAGGATCACAGGCTCCCATCCCTAGCAGATTAGCTAGTGGAAAGTGAGGGCTGCTGTAGAAGAAAAAGTCACTTTCTTTTGAGAATATAGCTATAGCTGGTTGCTTCATCTCTGGTGCCTGCTCCTATACATTCATGATTATTTAGGCATTGCATACATATACTAATTCAGATTATGGGATTATTAATTACAGTAAAGAGAAATATGAAGTCTTTATTGAGTGGGGTTTGGGCACTAAAGAAATTATTGATATATGTTGGTGGATAATTGTAATAAAATAAATATATGAAATTTTCAAAGAATAAAAATATATTATTAAAAATAAAATAATATATATCTTGGAGTTAGTATTTTTCAAAACCTCCCTTTCTAGTCTTAATATGTCAAAAATACATCAAAAAAAGAAACAAAAAGTAATTACTATAATCCAGATACGTTGTTACAACTTCAAAATTAGATATTAAACAGCAACTAAATAGTTGCATATTAATTATGATCACCTGTTAGAAAAGCTTGCTAGCTTTAGAGTCCAAAGAAAATCTTTTCAAAGAAATCACAACTTTGACTTGCATTACCATATGAAGTTCACAGAGTATTTACATCATGTCAACACAAAACACCTCTGACCACAAAGAGTGAGGATATGATATAATTTATTCTGGAACCATACATGAATTACTATGACTATTAAACAGAGGTTTACATTAACCCAAATTCCATGTTTTAACATGATAATTTCTTGAATATTTTTAGTAATATAACATAACATTCATAAGTCAAGTCATTTTCTTTTTTTGGGAATTTTATAAAATGATATCTTTTTTTATTTATTAAAGATTTCTGTCTCTTCCCCACCGCCCCCTCCCCTTCCCTCCCTCCCACAATCAAATCCCCCTCCCTCATCAGCCCAAAGACCAATCAGGGTTCCCTGCCCTGTGGGAAGTCCAAGGACCACCCCCTCTATCCAGGTTTAGTAAGGTGAGTATCCAAACTGCCTAGGCTCCCACAAAGCCAATAGGTGCAGTAGGATCAAAAACCCATTGCCATTGTTCTTGAGGTCTCAGTAGTCCTCATTGTCCGCTATGTTCAGCGAGGCCGGTTTTAACCCAGGCTTTTTCAGACCCAGGCCAGCTTGCCTTGGTGAGTTCCCGATAGAACATCCCCATTGTCTCAGTGTGTGGGTGCACCCCTCGCGGTCCTCAATTCCTTGCTCATGATCTCTCTCCTTCTGCTCCTGATTTGGACCTTGAGATTTCAGTCCGGTGTTCCAATGTGGGTCTCTGTCTCTGTCTCCTTTCATCGCCTGATGAAGGTTAATATTCAGGAGGATGCCTATATGTTTTTCTTTGGGTTCTCCTTATTTAGCTTCTCTAAGAACCCGAATTATAGGCTCAATGTCCTTTATTTATGGCTAAAAACCAAATATGAGTGAGTACATCCCATGTTCCTATTTTTGGGTCTGGCTTACCTCACTCAGGATAGTGTTTTCAATTTCCATCCATTTGCCAGCAAACTTCAAGAAGTCCTTGTTTTTTACTGCTGAGTAGTACTCTAATATGTATATATTCCATTCTTTCTTCATCCATTCTTCCACTGAAGCCATCTAGGTTGTTTCCAGGTTCTGGCTATTACAAACAATGCTGCTATGAACATAGTAGGGCATATACTTTTGTTGTATGATAAGGCCTCTCTTGGGTATATTCCCAAGAGTGGTATTTCTGGGTCCATGGGTAGGTTGATCCCGAATTTCCTGAGAAACCTCCACACTGCTTTCCAGAGTGGTTGCACAAGTTTGCATTCCCACCAGCAATGGATGAGTGTACCCCTTTCTCCACAACCTCTCCAGCAAAGGCTATCATTGGTGTTTTTGATTTTAGCCATTCTGACAGGTGTAAGATGGTATCTTAAAGTTGTCTTGATTTGCATTTCCCTGATCGCTAAGGAAGTTGAGCATGACTTTAGGTGTCTTTTGGCCATTTGAACTTCTTCTGTTGAGAGAAGTTCAGCTCAGTGCCCCATTTTATAATTGGGTTGATTAGCCTTTTACGGTCTACTTTCTTGAATTCTTTATATATTTTGGAGATCAGACAGTTGTCAGTTGCGGGGTTGGTGAAGATTTTCTCCCAGTCAGTGTGTTGCCTTTCTGTCTTAGCGACAGTGTCCTTTGCTTTACAGAAGCTTCTCAGTCTCAGGAGGTCCCATTTATTCAATGAGGCCCTTACTGTCTGTGCTGCTGGGGTTAAACGTAGGAAGAGGTCTCCTGTGCCCACGTGTTGTAGAGTACTTCCCACTTTCTCTTCTATCAGGTTCAGTGTGTTCGGACTGATATTTCAAAGCATTTTCTATATCTTTAAGTTAGCAATTTTTTCCTTTTTAAATGATTTCTGTGTTCTTTTCTGAATATGAGTATTTGCCTATAATTATATATGTGCAAAATGTGTATGAAAAGGCCTACAGAGGCCAGAGGCACGCATTTGATCCTCTAGAGTGAGAGTTAATAATTATTTTCAGCTTCTGTGTGGGTCTGTTCTCTGAGAGAGTAACACATGTACTTAAGTGATGAGCCATCTCTTAACCTTGACAATATTTTCTTCAACTGATTCAATTTAAGTGTTGGGTACCACTCTCTGATTTTCTTTTCTGATAACAGAAGTGTTTAATGGATTACAAATATATTTTTTGTATATTTATTTATTTTTTTTGAAGTACAATATTAACATAATCACAAAACTCTTATTTCAACAAATATGGTGTCTTTTAGTTTCCCAAATGTATTTATACGAGATACCATAAAACATTGTCTGTTTTATGGTATGTCTATAAAATACTATTTTAGTGACAAATGATTTATCCTGCTTGCTTTCCTCTTCTCTTTTATCCCAGATACTTTCTTATTTATTTGATACTTAGGAGTATTATGATTAATGTAAAAAGAGTTTTTCATAAGAACTCTAAATTTTAATGTACTCTAAACCCAAAGGCATACTACTATTATTGTTTCTTATTTAGTAATTCATATATTCTATTTATTTGTCATGGTAATACAAGGACAACTGCATGTGATGTTTTATTTAGATTTCTGTCCACTCTCTATTTATTAATCCAAACGAAGCTCCTGTCATTTAATGTCACATGTTAGGCATAGAAGAAGTATTCATAAACCAAATGATTGTAGCTAATGAAACCATGACATCATAATACATATGTTTTATATAATTGAATGTAATTGACAAAGAGAATGTGGAATGTATAGCTGGCAAGAATTTCAAGGTATAATCATTCTCTATTTATTATGAAGTAATTTTGGATGGAAATATTGGATAATCATGACCAAAGTTGGCAATGTCTCTGCAGGCCAGGCTACATTGACTGCTGAACACTGATCTGGAGACAGGTGCTGCCATTCATGTCCTTTATATCTGTCTACATATACGGTAGTTTGAATGAGAAAGGTGCCTTCCTAGTCTTGGACATTTAGATATTTGTTCCTTTTTTGTTGTTGTTGTTGTTTTGGCTTTCTCTTTTGGCCTGTAGATTTTTTTGTTTTATTCTGTTTTTCAAGATAGGATTTATTTGTGTGTGGCTCTGGCTGTACTGGGACTCACTCTGTAGACCAGACTGGCCTCAAATCACAAAGATCTGCCTGCTTCAGCCGACCAAGTTCTGTGATGAAAGTTGTGAACCACCACCACTCAAATACTAGGTCCTTAATGGTATAGGAGAATTAGGAGGTATGACCTTGTTGGAAGAATTATGTCACCAGAATTTTTATTTGTAGTTCAATATGATTCCCCAGTCTCCTGCTCCTGCCACCATGTCTCTCTTAAATGATAGACACTTATTCTTTTGGAAACAAAACCATCTTTTCCCTGCTCCCCCCATAAAAACCCTTTCTTCTAAATGTTTTCTTGGTCATTGTGTTTTATCACAGCAACATACATCTACTGATACATTGGGTTTCTTCATATCAACTGATTCCAAGACTTGCTCCATTTCATGGTACATTTTATTGACAGACACAGTTTATAACAGAGGCTTCATTTTATACAAATGAAAATGCAATTTGTTTTATTATTTTATTTTAATTGGATCAGATCTTGCATTGTTAAGTACACATTTCACCACTGAACTATACTTGAGTTGCATTTAAAATCCCACAATTGTAGGTGCCTAAAATGAATTTATTCTTTTTAAAAATAATTATTTTTTACTTTATGTTTATATGTTTTACCTATATCCATGCATATTCACCATGATTGTGCATGGGGCCCAGAATCCAGAAGATGGTGTTGGAGCTCCAGGAATCCTGTGTGAATATTGGGAACCAAACCCTAATCCTCTGCAAGGGTAGCAAGTGTTCTTAACTTCTGAACTATCTGTCCAGTGCATATTCTTTATGATATTACATTTGGTTGCAATTACCCCTAGTATCTTTGGGGATATGTTCCCCAGAATTCATATGATGAAACATTAATACCTAAAGTCATATGCTTAAAATACTTAGAGCTGACTTTGCAAGGATTGGGGATTAGTCGAGGTGTGTGAGTAAAATCTCCATGACCAAATGAGGTTTGGGATAGATGAAGACTATGCTTGCTCTGTCTCACCCTGATATTCACCAGTGTCTCAATCTGAAAGAAGAACTATACCATATAAGGTTATTAAATTTTGAATTTTCTGGTCTTCAGAAACAAGAGTAAAATAATAATTTGTCCTGTATAAATTATTCATCATGTGGTTTTCTAAGAACAAGAAAGGAAACAAATAAGACAAACACCCAAATATATTTTTATCAGAGTTTTTCAGATAAACAGAAATAGGAAGTGCACATATTTTATATATAATATGTATGTATATATGTGGAGAATGAATGGGTTGGGTTGTGAAGCCCCCAACTTGCATATCAAGTAATTCAGTGATGAATCGATACCTGAGGAACACCTACATCACAAAGAGGAATCAACATTACAAGAGACTACTGATTTGAATGTTAGTCATTTTTTAACATCTCCCAAGTTCTGGAAACACATAGACAATCATATAACCAAATTAAGTTTCATAGTCTAGTCAAGTTGATGCGTGCACCCAAACAGTCCACTATTTATCAACTTAGTATTCCAAATACAACACCTCAATTATATTCTTCAAACAAAAGCAATAGCAAGATCATATTTCTACCTAATGCAAACAGATATTCTCTGCACAACTCTAAATACACTAATCCATTCTAGAGGAGAATGCAGAACAAATGGGGGAGGTTCATGCTTCTTCATGGTCTGAGATTTGAACACTATAATACAAAATTATTAACACATAAAAACTTCTGTGCAAAACTACATCAAACTAAGTGTAATCCTATATGAACAAAGACAGCTACGAAGTCCTCATCTGATAAGTTTTATTGGTAAAACCTCTTTCAAGTGTAACTCTTTGAATAAGCAATGTTCCCTGAGCTTCACACGTTTAGGGTTTGCCTGTCATTTGACAGGCTTGAATAAAGACTTCTAGTATGATGGCTTTGACTTCATCAGTGGATTAACGTGTTGATATTTTCAAAATGCAATGTAGCTATTAAGAATATGTTAAAGAGTAGGAGAATTTTAATTGGAAAAAGTGGATCTTTTGGGGGTGTTGCTCTGGAATTATGTACCTTGTTTCTAAATTTTATTTTTTCTCTCAGTCCTGAATGTATGGATTTGAGTTCTTTTGCTCCCTAACATGTCCCATGCCATGGTGGTCTACCTAGACCAGAAACAACAATTACCTGATCATAGATCAACATTTTTGAAACTATAAGGCTAAAATTAATTCTTCTGATGGTTGTTTGAAAAGGAAAGCTCCCCATAGGATCATAGTTTTAATGTTTGGCCAGCAGAAAGTTGTATTACTAAGATGCGTGGCATTGCTGGGGTAGATATGGCCCTGTTTATGGGCATGTATCAGTGGGGATGGACTTTGAGGTTTCTAATGTTCAAGCCAGGCCCAGTGTCTCTCTTTTCTTGCTGACTGCTGATCCATAATGTAGAAGTATCAGCTATGTCTCCAGCATTACATATGTCTGCCTTCCTCCATGTTTCTCACCATGACAATATGGACCAAACTTCTGAAACTGTAAGCCAGCAATACAAATTAAATATTTTCTTTATAAGAGCTGCCATGGTCATCGTACATTGACTAAAACACTTCCATTTCAGATGATTTTTCTCATCTATTCATCAGAAATGCAAAAATTAATCTATATACTACATAAAACTTTGTCTAGAAACCATAATGAACTACAGGAGAATATTACTCAAAACTGAGTCAGTGAACTTCTATATTCTGAAATAGCTTTGTCTTACCAGAACAAGTTCTATTATTTTGAGTATCTTTATCAAGACCGTAAGCTATAATCTTCACATATGCTAGTAAATCACTCTTTTTTTTGAAGAAAGGTAGAAAGCTTGAAACTATTACCAAAATTTTATTTAGGGGCCTTTAATAATAAGATTGCTTGTCCTGAAGTTATGTGTCATTCTATAAGGAAAACCCGAATGAAGAAATTGATATACTCAATTTAAAAAAAAAAATACTGTATTTGTCAACCTCAATGTGATTAAAGCCATAATTGTTACTTAATTTTTTGGTTTGAAATTAATCAGCTCTTTCAAAATCTAGCTAAGTGTTCTTGTTTTCCATAACTCAGATTTTCACATATTATATCCTCTATATCACCCTCTCCCACAATAACATAGTATCTTTCCTCTGATGCTTGCGTATTCCTCATTGAAAGATACAATAATGTGTATGACAAAAGCCAATGCAGGAATAGGTGGGTGTCACATTTTATTTTAATTAAAACCAATTTATATTTCCTCTTTCCCTTTTCTTGATCCAAGTCTTACCATGTCCCTTCCTCCTAAATTTTCCCATGTGTCCCTTCTCTCTCCTTTCAAATTTATGGATTTTTAACTATTATTACACAAACACACACACACACATATATATATATATATATATATATATATATATATATATATATATATATATACAAATATTTGAACACAAACTGATAAGTATACCTGGTGTTATTCATGTGTATTTGATTTAGGAACTATCCACACTGAACTGGACAATGAATTAGAGAGCCCATACATGGAAATGGTAATTTATTTTCTCTAAGCTCTCTCTCTCTCTCTCTCTCTCTCTCTCTCTCTCTCTCTCTCTCTCTCTCTCTCTCTCTCTCTCTCTCTCTCTCTCTCTCTCTCTCTCTTTCTCTCTCTAATTTTTAGAAATAAATAAAGGGTCTTTGGAAATTCTCAATAGTTAAAGCAACTTTCTGTCACACTTTATAATGTGAATTTTAAGTGGAAAGAGAATAAGCTCTATTTAGTAGCCTCTGAGTTCCACACACATGCATACACAAAATGAAAGAATATAATTTTAAAACGTAGTCTTTAATGTCACAGAAACACAACATGTTATTAAATATGTAATACCCATAGCAAGTAAAACATATGTTCTGACAATACGAAACCAATTACTTTGATTTTATTATGTTGATTATGTTTTAGTATGACTTTTCCTTTTCAGGCATAGCAGGTTTATCCCATTGATACGAATAACATGATGAAGTGAATACCATGGCCAGTTAGCTGTGAACAATAATGAGAAAGAAAATATGGTATTATCTAGGTCTTTGGTGATAGTGATATAGCTGTTAACACTCTTTAGTAAAAGGAAGTAGGGAAAGACCAAAAGGCAATCACCTGGGATTCAAACTATTACTTCTTCATATATACACTAGAACAAAAGATATTGGGAGATGATGCTACAGTAAAAAAAAATGTAAAGTTTTACTGACAGGAAGATACTATGATGCAGCTTCCATGGTGATTTGTGACTTTCAAGTGAGAAAACTATGTGTATGTGACACATTCATGTAAGCAATCCTTCCCCCAATCTCTGTAAGTAATCCATACAAACATAATAGTTCGCCAGATTGGACTTCATTTGAATTTGTTCTGTTATTTGTGCCTTACCAGGAGTGAAAATCTATTTTTAATTAACCTGGAGAATTTAATTAACCATGACTAGTACCCAATGTAGGTCACAAAAGAAGCAAAAAGGAAGATTGCAGTAGATATTTTGTGCCTAGTGTTGAAGTCATCAAATTATGCAATTGATGTGGAACTTCATAATGCTAGTGTATTCTTGAGGGTAATAAGAACATGATATTTTGCTCCAAATGGTATGTGCTTATGTGCATTCTTGTTATGCTAATAGTTGTAAGGGACTTTCTATTGGTAGTAAAACAAGTAACTAAACTTAAGAAATCGGAAGCCAGAGTATCTTTGTAGGGATCCTCAATGTACCATAATATTCTGTATGATGTAAAGTAAGGTGCTTGCTTTATGAGAGGGGTACATCTTATAATTATGGAAAGATTCTAAAATAGGTAAAGATTAGAGAATACACTCAATCTCTGAGACTAATTAAATATGAAAGGATTGTAGGCAAGTCAACACAACAGTTGCATGTCTGCTATTTTGCATAATGAGATTTGCAACTGAGACATCGGTGTCTGACTGGCAAGATTTTGTGTATCAGAGGAACTGCACAGGGAAAGGAAAAAATAACAAGAATCCTCTACTTAATCCTTTTATTTGGTAGGTAAATACTATATAAAAAAGAAGAATAGAAGAAAGTCACTTTTTAAGGAAAATATAATTCAAATTATATGTGTGCTAATGAGCCTGTGTGGAGAACTATAATGCTGGAATCTATTTGAGAGTCAGAGAGTTAAGAGACAAAATAAAATAGAAGTTGTAAAAGTTATACCTCAAGTATAACCTTTAATACAGATAAAGGAAAAATGTTTTAAAATCATTTTTGCTTTATTTTATGTGTGTTTTTCTGTATGTATGTCTGTATACTACATATGTTCCTGATGCCTACAGAACCCAAAAGTGGGAATTGAGTACCCTAGTACTGGAGTTGTGAACTGTCATGTGTGTGATAAGAATAGAATTCAGGCCCTCTAGAAGACCAAGTGCTCTTAGTCACTGAGACTACTCTTCAGTTCCATTAAAAATCTCTTTGATTCAGGTTGTAGGGGGCATGCACTCATAGTGGCTTGATACAGGAAACAATTATTACAAGTTATGAATGAAATATTTTTGTGCTGTGTTGTTTCTTGCTGGTATTTTACTTATGCATCCCCTCAGCTACTGACATCTGAGATCAACTGAATGTATTTAGAATGCATGACGTTATAACAACAGAGATTCTTCCCACCATCCATAAAAATGTTTTCATTACGTGGACAATATACTAGTAATCTCTGAATGGATTATAAACTGGGTAAAATCACCTAAAAATTGCAAAAAGGATAATAGTTTTTAAAAATGTATCCCGTGAAGGAAAAGGCACTATCAAAAAACATTTTGATGCACATCTCATCATGAAAAGCACAGCAAAGTGAAATAAGATGTCATATATTTTTTATTCATAAGTGGTAAGAAATAGTTGCAACTATAGCCCTGAAATAATATTTTTATTGTATATTAAAGAATATTTTCTTTTGATAAAGCATATTCTTAAGGCAAATACTATAAATATCAAATAAAAATCTATAGTCTCAAAATAACTATCCCTGCCAGTGTTATTCTTCCTAAAATTATTGAGTTTTGCAAGTTTATATTTTTGCTGTTTTATCTCAAAATTGTAAATAACAATAGCAATACAGAAATATAGTTGGTGGAACCTCATTAACTTTTCCCCATAATACTTTATATATTTAATTGTTCTCTGAGACATTAAAAAATGTGTAAAATGCATTATAAATACCCTCAACTATGATCATTATCACATCCCCCTAAAAATCCCTTTGGCAAATCCATGTCTTTACTTTTTTTTAATGAGTGTGTGTGTGTGTGTGTGTGTGTGTGTGTGCGCGCCTGTATGCACATGCTTATGTGTGTGTCTCACTGAGTTTAACCAAGGCCCTTTTCATGGACATGTGTTTGGAACCATCCATTAGTGCTTAATGGGCTAAGTAATTTTGGCACATAGGTGGAGACAGTGACTTCCCCTCTTTTAAATATTTCAGTAGCCAATCATTTAGTAGGGTGGAACATTAAGTCTCTTCCCCATCCATAACTGATTATTGACATGATCAGTCTCGTGAAGGTAAATTTAACTTGCCATGAACTCATTATTGCTATGGCTGTACTATGCCCAAAAGATGACATTTGGAAGCCCTTCTTCCTATTTCTGCATCTTAGAATGTTTTTATCTCCTCTCAGACATTGTTCCAATAATCTTAGCACAAGTAATTTGCACAGAGAATAATATTAGAATCTTATCTCTCACAATGTACAAAGCACAATTCCAAATGGAGAAAAGATTTCAAAATTATAACTGACACTCTGAAGCCACTGGAGGAGAAGTTATGGCAAATATTCCAATATATGCAGATGTAAAACTGAGGGAATAAATTCCTGGTAATTGAGAAGAGAAGATCAATAACTAATAAATGGTATCTCATGAAACTAAAATGCTTCTGTACAGTAACTATCAATCAGTCTAAGAGGAAACCCTCATAGATGAAGAACATCTGGCTACTCAAAAAAGTAAACATCAAGAAAATTGTGGGATATTTATATACTGCATGAAGATGTATTTGCTATGATTGATACAATAAAAATCTGAATTGCCAATAGCTGAGCAGAACGTATTGGAGAGATTTCTGGGGAGAGAAAGGAAGAGGAAGAAGAATCTGGGAACACAGGAGACTCCAGAGACTCCAGGAAACATAGAGAGAAAACAGGAGGTCCAATGTAGAATAGTGGTAACACCACAAGATAGAATGTAGATTGTTATAAATAGGTTGATTTAAGTTATAAGATCTAGTTAGGAGCAAAACTAAGTTATATACTGAGCTTTGATAATTAATAAGAAGTCTCCATGTCATTATCTGTGAGCTTGTAGTCAAAAGAAAAATCTGAATACAAAAAAAAATAGCCCCACAAAGTGAATGACACAAATCAAAACTTAGGCAACTGAACAGCTGATTCTTAGAGGAAGCAGTACAAATGTCCAAACACACCTAAAAAAAGCAAAACAGACATTGTCGATTATCTTTAGAATCAAACTATTTAAAGATTTTATCACTTTCAATTTGAATGGCTACCAGAAAGAAAGTAATTGCAAATTAATTCTGGTATAGTTTTGGGTAGGAAACTGGCAATTTTCTGACCACTTGGTGGGAGAGGGTATTAGGCAAGACACATTGAAAATCAGTTGGGAGGTTACAAAAATATCTAGAAATAGATATACTCTATTATCCAGTTATCCCAGTCAGTCATCTACACAAAACATTAAATTCTATCACAGAAATACTTAAAAATACAGATTCTCTGATGCTTTACTGACAAACTTGAATATAGAATCTGTTTAGCTTTACAGCAACTGAAAATATGATGTATATATACAATGTAATTTTTCCTTCTGTAAAGAAGAATGAAGCTGTAAAATTTGTTAGTAAATGGATGAATTTGCAATATATATATATATATATATATATATATATATATATATATATAGTATAAAATCACACAGGTTTAGTTTTTTTATTTATTTTTCCATTCAAAAATTCCCACTTCCTCCCCTCCTTCCATTCCCCTCCTGCTCCCCCACTCCCCTTCCTCCCTCTTCCCCCAGTCTTAAGAAAGGGCAGGGTACCCTGCCCTGTGGGAAGTTCAAAGCCCTCCCCCCTCCATCCAGGCCTAGGAATGTATGCACCCAAACAGACTAGGGTCCCAAAAAGCTAATACATATAGTAGAAACAAGTCCCAGTGCCATTACCAATGGCTTCTCAGTCAGCCCCCATAGTTAGCCACATTTAGAGAGTCCGGTTTTATCACAAGCTCATTCAGTCCTAGTCCAGCTCTCAATAGATCAGGCACACTGTCTCAGTGGGTGGACCAACTCTTCATGGTCCTGACTTCCTTGCTCAACTTCTTCCTTCTTCTGCTCTTCAACTGGATCTTGGCAGCTAAGGCCAGTGCTCTGATGCAGGCTCTGTCTCTATCTTCATCCATCTCTGGACGAAGGTTCATATTCATCTTTTTGGGTCTGGATTATCTCATTCATGATAGTGTTTTCTATTTACATCAAGGTGAATTATATTCCATAGTTTATATGTGAAATTTTTATCAATTTATCAGTTATTGGAAAAATGAAACATTTCTCCCGTTTGTTTCAAATGACAATTTTTTCTATGATAATGAATATAGATACATATCATAAGTATTTGAGTTCAATTCCTAGAATTCACACGTGGCAGAAAGAGAGATTTAATTTTCTCAGGTTATGCTCCAACATCATAGGTTGTCCTCTGAACATTACACAGGTATGTAACACATAAAAACGGAAACCAACAACAACAAAAATGTAACAGAAAAAAAGAGAATGTGCTTTATTTATTAAAGTATGTAATGTTTTCATTGGTTTCAATGTTTTCACATACATATTAATAAAAGAAACTAATTCATCATCATATAACAATTATGTTTAAATCCATGAGGAAATACAGAGTCTATTTTATACATGCTGTCCAAAGATTTCATTCTCCATTTCTCTAATCAATGAATATTAGCTCATTGATTTCCCCCCAAATGATTAGTGTTAGTTCCAATTTTCTTTTTTTGTTTTTTTGAGTTTGTACACTGGTCTAGTCATTTTTCCATCAATATAAGTCAATACTTGATATTATTAATTAAAGAGGGTAGATGTCTTTTTTGATGTACAATTTTTGTTGCTTCAGGGTGTAGTTGATTGGCACTTTTATTAGTGATTTCCTGAGCCAAAGCATCATGAAATGTGTTTCTCTCTCTCTCTCTCTCTCTCTCTCTCTCTCTCTCTCTCTGTGTGTGTGTGTGTGTGTGTGTGTGTGTGTGTGTTTATGTCTATGTGCATGAGTGACTGTTTATTATTCCATTGTTTTATGGGCAGGCAATAAAATAAAGCACAGTAGTAGGATCTAGTTTTCCACTATCAACTGTGAAGATACACCTTCAATATGCGAAAGTCATTCCTGCTGTGTTTTATCTTCTAAAAGTTCCACAGTCTTCTAATAGTGTCACACTGCTATCCTAGTCTTAAGTCTATGGGCTTTTGGGGACATTTCATAATCCAATCTGTTGAATGAAACATCAAGGAAAATCGAGTCTATTCAACTTTTGCCTAATTTCAAATTGAGCTACTTGCTTTGTTATTTTTGGGGTCTTGAGAACACTTTATGTTTTCCATAGAGCAATTTGCTCATGAGACATCAATTGTAGATACTTTCTCTTATACCTTGCCTTGCCTTTCATTTTTTTCTCCTCTCTACAGGGCTAAGCATCAAAACAATGACGTTGTGCTTTTTGGACAAAGCTGCTACCACTGATTTCTGTCTCCAGCCCCATCTTTTTATTCTCTTGGCAGTGTTACATTACTCATTTTATGGTTTTGTAAAGAATAATTTATCCATATTTTAAAATTTGTAGCATCTTTGATTTGATAAAATCATTAGAAATATTCACAAATAAAGAGATTCAGACTTTATAAAAGACAGTGATAAAACGATTTGACTTGACTGAGTGGCTTGTCAGAACTGTTAAGTGAGGTGCAGCCAAAGGATTTAGCTTCACCAGTACCTCTCATTGTCAGAGATGACTTACCAACAGTTTTACTTATTTATCCTGTCATTACTTCTGAAAAACCAACAAATAATACTCAAATGGATACAGAGAATGTAAATGGAAACCTATATGTATGAAAGATCTAAAACACATTAAGCACTGGAAGTTACCACGATGGAAAATATTTCCAGTTCAATTTAATCTTTATCTACACTACACTCTTATTTGTAAGATACAGAGAATTCTGCTGAAACTTGTGATGGCTAACATTATGGCAAAATAAATACCACCTTATGAATCATAATTCCAAAGTGCTGTGGGATTGTTTGTGACTCATGCCTTCATCTGGCACCCAACGTTTGGTTTTAGGACCTCTCCTTCCCCTGCTCTGCTGCCGGCCGCGAATTCGGTTTGGCGCAAGCCCTCCCTTCCTCTGCCATGGCCTGTGCCTTGCAGCCTGTGCCTTGTGTGTGGAGCCAGCAGTTTAATATAAATTATCACACACTGGCTTTTCTTGCTTCAGTTCTTTATATTTATCTTTTAGACACCTCAGATTGACTTCAAGTCCCCGCGTACCCTATTGTTTGCCTCCCCACATGGATTTAAGCTCCACAGGCCCCCGTAGTCTCTTCCTGCGTGGTTTCCTCTTTTCTGAGTCATTTTCAAATCTTGCTTGCAAGTGCAGCTCTTAAGCGGCACAAACCAGAGCATGCTGTTGCCGGTTGCTGAAAGCTGCAACCCCTCGGGGCAACTCTGTCACATGGAAGCATACATGGCTTCTGGGTTACTCTTCTCTACCCCTGGATTCTGGGTTTATGGTTCCGTGTAAGGAATTGATTTAATTACATTTACTTCGTTGAGCAACTTGCATTTCCCAGTTTTTAACAAATACTAGGCGGATACTGAAACAGGACCCTGTTTTCGTCGTGACTTGGCAACAGTGCCACCTGCTGGATAATAGGTAATATGCCAGTTTTCGTTTCCAACACGAATTTTACTGTTTTGGTTACCAATACAATGGGTTATATCATGCAAGGTTTATATGACTATGGGGATAACTTAATTTATTGGTTACTAGGTTTCAGTACTCTTTTGCATATTCTATCACTTAGGAAGAATATGGCACTTCTAAGAACCATACAATCTTTGCTAGAAACTCATGAAGGTCAGGAGATTCAGGATTCAAAAGAGACAATAATAAAAATACTTGAAATGATTGAAGAAATTATTGGAACTGGTGAACAGAGTAAGAAGGCACAAGGACAGGATACAATGCCACCACCAGCCATTAGAACTGGCTTACTCAGGGTTTTAGCGGCATACCCTATACTTAATTCTGACAAAGTGTCAACTTGTAAAGGCTCAAAGGGAGTCAGAGAAGCTAGATGAACGCCAATAGCAATAAATGTTCTAAAAGAAATTAAGCAAGCTATTGTTAATTTTGGCTTGCACTCTGCATATGTAAAGGAAATGATAAGGACTTGGGATTCCAATGCTAGAGCTACCCCTCGTGATTTCCATCAGTTAGTGTCTGCAGTTTTAGATAATGGACCTTCATTGATGTTTAGAATTTATTTCAGAGAAGAATCCGAACATATGGAACAGCAAGGAAGAGCGAAAGGTGTGGAGGTTCCCAAGATCAAATTCTTGGTACAGGGGAATATGCTGATCCACAGGTTCAAGCTCTTCATGATGATGAAGTACTGTGTCTATGTCACCAAGCAGCTTTAAATGCTTGGAATAGGATAAAAGATCCAGCAAAAAGGGTTGAATCATATACCAGAATTAGGCAGGAACAGAGAGAAACGTTTATTGACTTTTTGCAAAGATTAATTAAGGCTCTGGACATAGGGGTAACAGACCCAGAAGCTAGACGAATACTCCTTGAATCTCTAGCTTTTGAGAATGCAAACATAGAAAGCAAAAAGATAATTGGGCCTTTAAAATCTAGATCAGCACCTATGGAAGAATGGATTCAGCATACAATGAATGTTGAGACATTTAGCTATAATGATGAATCTTGGGTAGGAGATGTGATTTCCAAAGCAATGAGGAGATATCAAACTGCCAGGTGTTTTAATTGTGGTAAATTAGGACATTTGCAAAGGGATTGCAGGCAAAGAATTTCTAGGATTGATATCTCTTCTGGGAATGACAAAAATAGGAGACCTTGGCCTTCAGGTATATGTAGGAGATATGGTAAAAGCCGATATTGGTCCAACAAATGCAGGTCTACAACAGACAGACAAGGCAACCCGATACCCTTGGGGAATTCCTTGAGGGGCCTCTAGAAGGCCCCAAAGCCATCAGTGGTCCAGTCATTCCTAGTCACAGTGGAAAACGTGCCTCACCAGGAAAATTAAAACCTCCAGTTTCTGCTGTAAAAGGTAATAATTGTCTAAATGATGAATTACGCATGGAGGATGAGTCATAAAACCCAGTAGAACAGAGTAAACATATATTTTGTCATACTTCTATTAACGATCAAAGACCAAAGCTAAGAGTCTGTATAAATGGCACTTTTATTGAAGGCTTATTAGACACAGTTGCAGATGTAAATATCACTACTCCATAATCTTGGCATCCAAATTGGCTTCTTCAAGAGGTAGATGTTAAGTTTCTGGGAATTGGAACCCTAGCTTGTGTAAAACAAAGCACAAGATGGGTTGAATGCATAATGTCAGAAGGGCAAATAGGAAGACTAAGGCCATATATAGCCAATATTGCAATAAATTTATGGGGCCATGACCTGCTACAACAGTGGAATACCCAGATTAACATTCCTGTAGTTCCAGGAACTCATAATTCTAGGAAAGATATGATGAGGTATTATGGAAAAAGGTCACCAGCCATTCAGGCTGTACAAGAACATACAGCAAATACCAAACCTTTAGAGGTACCAATAGCCCTACCTTTAAAATGGCTAACTGAGAAGCCAATATGGATCAAACAGTGGCCTCTAGCTAAAGATAAATTGCAGGCATTTGAACAGCTGGTGCAAGAGCAACTAGATGCTCATCATATTGAAGAATCAACCAGCCCTTGGAATTCTCCTGTGTTTGTTGTAAAAAAGAAATCTAGTAAATGGAGAATGGTGACAGATCTAAGAGCTGTCAACAAAGTAATTCAACCTATGGGCCGACTACAATCTGGAATTCCTTTGCCTTCTCTATTACCAAAAGGATGGCCTCTTATAGTTACTGATTTAAAAGATTGTTTTTTCACTATACCGTTACAAGAAAAGGATAGAGAAAAATTTGCCTTCACAGTGCCTACTTATAATAATGGACTGTCCTCCCACAGGGTATGCTCAACAGTCCTACATTGTGCCAATATTTTGTGAGTAAGCCATTGGAAATAATTTGTAAACAATTCCCCAAGTCCATAATTTATCATTACATGGACGACATCTTGTTATCTGATTCAAATAAAGGTACTTTAGAAAGGATGTTTGAAGAAGTAAAGAAAGTCTTGCCTAGGTGGTGATTACAAATTGCCCCTGAAAAGATTCAAAGAGGAAATTCTATTAATTACCTAGGTTACAGAATAGGGTTAGAGAAAATTAAAACGCAAAAGGCACAAATTAGGACATACCAGTTAAAGAATCTTAATGACTTCCAAAGGTTGTTAGGAGATATTTCCAGTCTACGACCAGCTGTTGGGATAACACCTGATCTAATAGTTCCTTTTATCAAAACCTTAGATGGTGAAAAAGATTTGAATAGTCCAAGAAAACTGACAGCTGAAGCAGAAAAGGAACTGACAATGATTGAGGAAAAATTACAGGAGTCACAGGTGGATAGGGTGAACCAAAATCATAGCTGCATTCTAGTAAATTGCCTTCCAGAATTTCTCCTACAGGGATTCTAATGCAGAGGGAAGATATTGTTTTAGGGTGGATATTTATACCTAATAAACCAAGTAAAAAATTAAAAACTTATGTGGAAAAAGTCTCTGAATTAATTATAATAGGTAAGCTGAGACTTCGTCAACTAGCAGGTAGAGACCCAGCAGAAATTATAGTGCCTTTTACTACTGAAGAAATAAAAAGGTTATGGGAAGACAATGAACTATGGCAAAGAGCTTCTGCTATTTTTGGGGAGAAATTAATAGCAACTATGCCAAAAGTGGTAGACTTAACCTCATAAAGCGAACTTCTTAGATTCTTCCTAGAATTGTACGTGATGCTCCAATAACTAGAGCCCGTATGTTCTATACTGATGCAAATAAATCAGGAAAGCAGGTTACAAGTCGGATGAATTGAGTAAGGTAGAACGAAGCCCTTATAATTCTGTCAAGAAGGCAGAATTATATACCATTCTTATGGTGCTAAGGGATTTTAAAGAACCTATTAATATAGTTACCGATTCACAATGTGCAGAAAGAGTTATCATGCATATTGAAACCACTGAATTTATACCAGATGACACAGAGTTGACTTCATTGTTTATCCAGCTACAAGACATAATCAGGAATATGCTTTGTCTGATGTACATAACACACATCCGGTCCCATACAGGTCTGCCTGGTCTTCTAGCATAAGGTAACACTGAGATTGATCAATTATTAATTGGAAGTGTGTTGCAGGCCTCAGAATTTCATAAAAAGCATCATGTCAATAGTAAAGGCCTAAAGAAAAGTTTTCCATTACATGCCAATAAGCTAAGGACATTATAAAGAGATATCCAACTAGTTTGTTCTATAATCAAACACTGTTGCTTCCAGGAAGTAACCCAAAGCGTACTAAGAGAAATGAAATCTGGCAGATGGATGTGTTCCACTTTATGGAATTTGGTAAATTAAAGTATGTACAACACACCATAGACACGTATTTAGGTTTTCAATGGGCTACTGCCCTGAGCTCAGAAAAGGCTGATTTAGTAATGACACATTTATTGGAAGTTATGGCTATCGTGGGTATACCTGCACAAATAAAGACAGATAATGGTCCAGCATATGTATCTAAGAAAATGAAAAGCTTTTTTGATTATTATAATATAAAACACATTACAGGTATAACAAATAATCCTATAGGTCAGGCAGTTATAGAAAGATCAAATCGTACTATAAAGGATATGCTGAACAAACAGAAAGGGACTGAAAATACCCCCATAAATAGATTACATAATGCTTTATTAACCTTGTATTTTCTTAATGCTAATGAGAAAGGAATGACAGCAGCAGAAAGACATTGGATAATGGAAAAGTCTGCTGAACTAAATCAACCAATTTATTTCAAAGATGTGCTGACCCCTCAATGGAAGCCAGGAGATGTGCTACATTGGGGAAGGGGTTTTGTTCTTGTTTCCACAGTAGAAGAAAATTGTGTATACCATCAAAATCAATAAAGTTTCAATTTGAAGAGGAGAAACTTCTTGGAAAGGAGAAATATCAGCTCATCCACAATGATGATATTTATACAGGTGGTAAGAAAAATATATAGAATGGGGCAGGGTTCTCTTCTTATCTCTGCAGGAAAACACTCATCGTCAAAATATTCATGGAACCCTGGATGTTTGAATACTGACAGATGGAAACTATTTACAACCCAATAAGAATCAGCAAGAAAATCAAATAGGTCTCGTAAGTAAAATTATTCTACTCTTATCTTTAAATATGTATTAATGTGCATTTATTTATAAATATATAGAGCTGGTTTTGAAGTTGAACTATGGCTCAGTCCCTCTCCAATTCCAAGCCTGTTGGTAAAAGAAAAACCCAGTTTCTGGAGTTTCTGTCTCATGTCAAGAGCCATGATATGGGACAGAAAGTAATATGAGATTAGAAAACATCTTTGCTTTTCTTCATATTTATCATAATTTTCATTGAATATATCTATCATGCCTTTCATTGAATATATATATATATATTAATATGATTAATGTTTAAGTTTTTCACAATGAACAATGAGTTTTTCCTGAAGTGACATTTGAAGTTTCCAGGAAGAATTTGTGGCCCCACAACAACAACTCTACCTGGTTGATATGACGTCATGACAGTGATAGTGCTACTACAAGACCTGTTTTGGGTACCAGCTGCACAAGATAGTTCCAACTTGGTTAGCTGAAATGGTGCACATCTTATACAACATTTTGGCCAGACCTGCACAAAATACTCAGAGACTATTTGCAAATTTAAAAGACATTGATCTTGAAATTTAACCATCATTTTACCTTCACAGGATCCCCCAGAAAGAACGTCGCCCCCATGGCAGCTGGAAGTAATTCTAGAGGACGATGTCCCAAGTTCCAGTAAAGTTGCCCTTGGGTTTAGGGACATCATTTAGGGGTTGATTATAATTAGTATACGGTTGAGGGTTGGGGGAGGAATTTTATAAGCTCAGGGATCATTTGAAAAAAAGGAGGGATAATGGGATAATAGATTGGTACTTGTTGGTACTCGTGAGTTATTGTTTTGAGACAAATATTTTGTTTCGATTTTTATATATTGATACAAAGTGAAACTATATTGACTATTGTATGCATGCATGTTTCTACCTCTTTTAAAACATTTTTTTGTGTATGGACGATATATATATATATATATATATATATATATATATATATATATATATATATATTATGTTTACAATATTGCAGTGTACATTTCTACCTCTGATTAAGATACTTATATAATGTTTGTGTATTGATATATATTTACCATATTGCAATGTATATTTGTATATTCTTTATATTTGGAGGTCATTATCCTCATTTGTTACACAGTTGTTTATTGTCTTAGTCTTTAAGTTAGATAGAAATTGAGAATTATATAGATCAATAGTCATCTAAGTTTGTCATTTTTAATTAGACTAATCAGGTTCTTTAGATATATAGAGATTATACTCAGTATAGATAGATAATGTTCAACCTCTTCAAAGAGCTGTAGAAAATGATCTTTAATCTAACTCAGAGTTTCGTGAGAGTAAGACACAATTGCTCCTGGCAGCACCAATCTTTTCCCACGAGAATGTTGAGCACCAAAGACACTCCCCCTGGAGCCTTTCTTTTTGGCTGAACTGGACTTTGGGCTAAGAAATGCCCATACCTCAACCACTGACAGAGATACAGAATATCCATGAATGGAAAAACAAGACTGTCATATCCTGCCAAGACAGGGTAAAATAGTTTTGACAAGTTTCTTGCCTTTGAAAATGGTATGTCATTTATGTTAGGCCTTAGCCAAAGTTGGTTGCTTCAATGCTGCAAACGTGAACTTGGGTGATTGTCCAGGTAGCTAGTTGTCTCTGTGATTTGTTGCATGTTTTGGAAGTTATTTTACTGAACTTCCTAATTACCCAGGTAACATTATTTCCCTTCTCAGATCTTCGATGGGGTTGAAGACTATATAAATGTAGTTACTTTCCTCTCATGACTTGGCCAAGCTATTTATTATATAAGACCTAAACTAGTTAGAATAGGATATTTGTACTTACTGAATATAATTTCGTAGTAGGTTTATAACTCTCTTACTTAAACAAATGGGGAGGTGTTGTGGGAGATCCTTCCCCTCCTCCAGCCAATAGCTTCTGAGATACCAACCCATTGGGGCATGGTCTCTCTCTTTAAAAAAGCGGTGTCTTCCCTTCTCACTCTCTCTTACTTCCTGCTCCGCTTCCTGCTACTAGACTCCTACCTTATTGCACAGAGGGCTGTTGTCTGAGATGGTGATCTGTGAATTTTTTCACCTTTAAATAAATACCACCTTATTAATCATAATTTCAATCTGCTGTGGGATTGTTTGTGATTTACGCCTTCAGGGTTGAGCTACACAATTGACACATATAGGTAGAAGGCTTGAACAAGCCATAGGTAGATTCCTTGGGTGTTGGTTCAGACTCTGTGAGTTCCTATCAGCCAGGTCAGTTGTTTCTGTTTTCTATTCTTGTAATTTCCTTGACCCTTTGGCTTCTATAATCTTTCCTCTCTCCCTTCAGCAGGATTTTCCTAGCTTAACCTAATGTTTGGATGTCGGTCTCTGTTTGTTTTTTTTTTTCCCATCGGTTACTGGATGAAGTCTCTCTAATGACAACTAGAATAATCACCAATCTAATCACATGAGATGACCAGTTCAGGATATTCATTTTCTATTGATAGCAGTATTAGCTGGATTTATTCTTATAAATTCTTGGGAGTTTTCATTCAATCCAATTTCTACCTGACCCTTAAAAGTTCCCCTTTCTAGTTATGTCTTTCAGTAATCTCTCCTTTCACCCCCTCCAAACTGGTCCCTAAATTTCCCTTGCACAGCCACTCCCAGCCTACTTGGAGGTCTCTTCTGTTTCCCCTACCTAGGGAGATAAATGAATTCCCCCTTGATTCTGCCTTGTTATCTAGCCTCACTGGGTCTATGGAGAGTAACATTTTTCCCATCTCCCTCTTGAAGAGGTAGCTTCTGCCTCTCCCCACTTCTCACCTTCCCCCTTCTGTTTCTCTCTCTCTCTCTCTCTCTCTCTCTCTCTCTCTCTCTCTCTCTCTCTCTCTCTGTGTGTGTGTGTGTGTATGTGCCTCTCTGCCCTTCTCACCTTCTCTCTCCCCCGCATAACACACTAAATAAATATCCAACCTTACTCTTCATGGCATGCCTATCCATCTGTCTCTCACCCACTGTGTTAGTCTCCCTTCCCAGGACCAGCCGCCATTGGAGACCTTCAGCATGGTCCCATGGCATTTTTAATTAATCCATTACAGCAATGGATCAGTAGAATTAACATAGTAAAAATGGTTATTTTGACAAAAGAAATATACAGATTCAATGTAATCCCCATCAAAACCCCAACACAATTTTTTACAAACCTTGAAAGAACAATTCTTAACTTTGTATGGAAAAAAAAATCTCTGGATAGTAAAACTATTCTGTATGATAAAAGAAGTTCTGTAAGTATCACCATCTCCTCAGAACTATAGTTATACAAATAGCACGATATTGACAAAAAACAGACTCATTGATCAATGGAATTCAGTCAAAGACACAGACAGAAGTGCACATAAAAATGGACACTTTATCTTTAACATGTAAGCCAAAAGTATACAAGGAAGAAAAAAAGCATTTTCAACATATAGTGCTGGCATATCTGAATGTTGGCATGTAGAAGAATACAAATATAATCATATCTACCATCCTGCAAAACCTCAAGTTCAAGTGGTTAAAGACCTCAACATACATCCAGTTACACAGAACCCAATAGAAAAGAAATTTGGGAATAGACTTGAACACATTGGTACATCAGACATCTTCCTAAGCAGAACACCAGTAGCACAGACCCTAAAATTGATAATTAAAAATGGGACCTCATGGAACTGAAAATCTTCTGTAAGGTAAATGACACTGTCAATAGGACAAAACAGCAGCCTACAAAATGGGAGAAGATCACACCCACAGAGTATTTTAACTGAACCCCAGAAACAGGCATATGGCTTTTTATTCTTTCTTTTCTGTTTTCTCTTGGAGTTATGGGGGGAGCTAGAAAATCACCCAGAAGCATTTAATCCATTAAACTTGGTCTTATTCTAATTTGTTTTGAATGATTTGGTATGATTCAGACTTCTGCATGAGCAGAGAGGCTTGTCAGGGTTCAGAAACTTTTCAGCTTTTTTTTTATTCTAATGATAAAAGCCTGAGAATGAAATCAGGAAAACAATATCCTTCACAATAAAATAACATGCTGTATTTCTAACCAAGCAAGTAAAGACCTATATGACAAGAAATGCAAGTCTTTGGGGAGGAGGTCCTCATTTGGTGGGCTTCTGAGATATGGCTGCCTTTTGACAGTGATGGGGGAGGGAACTTGAGGTGGAACTTCCACCAGAACATTTCAGAAACTTTGGATGTATGGATATGAGGTACTAAGGGTAAAGCTTCTACATGAACATTCTAGAATCTTTTGATATATGCATGCCAGTTAATCGCTGTCAGCTTCTTGTGGGTGTAGAGCAATGTGGCAAGGGATAGTCAGGAGTTGGTGAATTCACACTCAGCAGGAGGTGTGGGTGAAGAAGCATCTGATTAACTGCCATCCGCCAGACCTCAGGCATGTATTTCTTGCAGAAGCAGTACTGGAAAATTGCTAGGAAAAATAGATTATTGATACCAAAAGAGGGCTGATCTACAAAATATAGAAATAGCCCAAGACACTAGTCATCAAAAACCAAATAATCCAATTGCAAAAGGGTACAGACATAAACAGAATTTGTAACAGAAGAATCACGAATGGCAGAAGTAATGATCTATTCTTTCCCTTTAAAAGACAAGCCATGGCCACTCCCTCCCTGTCCACTGAGGCAGGCAGATCTTTCTTCCTGCTTGCAGTCTGTGTCTTTTCCTTTTCTGTCCCCCTCTCAAAGAGGCAGCTTCTATCTCTCCCCCTCTTTCTCTCTGCCCCTATCTCTGTTCTTTTCCTTCTCCCCCTTCCCTTCCATAACTCATTTAATAAATATTCAACCTCACTCTGAATGGCATGCCTACCCATCTATCTGTCCCCTGCCACCTGAGACCAGCTACCTTCGAAGACCTGCAGCATGGTCTTATGCACTGTCCCTGCCTGGGACTGACAGGCCTGCTACCTGCCCCTGCTTGGGGAACTGTGGCTTGGTCTCATGGTCTGCTGCAGCCACCAGGGATCCTGTAGCACTTTTTTCTTTAATCCTTTACAATGACCATGAGAACTCTTTTTGTCTTCTGATTTCTCCAATTTCTTTCTTTGAAGGCTTGAATTTCTTGTCACACAGGTTTTTCACTTGGTTAGTTAGAGTTACAGCAAGTTATTTTTTATGAAAGATAGTCCCAGTATGATTATGTAGCTGGCACCACCATATCACCCACAGGGACATTAGGTGGGTCTGGTATGCTGCTGGCTGAACTCAAGTTTTCTCCTCAGAAGTGAGAGTGGAGGCCTGGGTGACATAGAGGACATATCATATCAAATCATAGGCCTGAGACAGATAACAAAATTCCTTGATATAATAGAAGAGCAGAGAAGGAACCCAATTGCTTTTCTCTTTGTGAAAGGTCATAAAGAGAGAAGGAATATGGATTCAAACAATTCCATTCACTGTAGCTACCTCTCAGAGAGGGCAGAGTAGGACAGGAGTTTGGAGAGACTGGGTATGAGAAGATAACAGGGAGGATTAAGGGAAGTTATGCCAATGTGTAAAAGAGGAACAGTACATAGTTTGTTACATGTAAGAGTAAGGGGAGGAAAGGAGGGTGGTTAAGAAGCAAGCTGTTGGCCTTTGATCTTTGTCCTGAAGGGGAGAAAGGAGGAGGGGAAGAGGGTATAAGAGGAATATGAGGAATGTTGACCAGTGAATGGAACATGTGGATCCCATAAAAGGGGTGTGGGTTGGGGAAGTAGGGGAGGGGCCAGTGTTTCAGGTAACTTGGAAAGGGAGGAATTTTAAGTATCACAGTTCCCAGATAGGTAGGAATCTGGAGGTGCCATTACCTGAACCTACATGAATGGTTCTTTGAGACACTGGCTATAGAGGGAAAGGTAGGAGTGCAATATCCAGAAACCATGGAGACATTGAGAGTTTTGTTCACTTGTCCCCATGCCAGCAAAAATTTTCAAGGTCGTGAAGGCTAAAAAATTCAAAAGCTTCCTCTGGTGGCCATAGTGTCCCATTGCCAAGCATATACTGAGGCTAAGTCTTAGTGCATAGAGAAATGAGACATTCAGGACACATGGTGTCACATAGCTCTGATTTAAAATGATTTTGTAAAAGGCAGTCCAAGGGTATATGAGGGTCTGGCTTCAAATTACACGTGTCCATGTCACAAGTCTATGCAGGGGCCCAAAATCTACTAAAATCCATCAACTGTGGTAGGCTTTGGGTAAAAAAAAAGGTGTTGGAGGCCAATATTCACTTGAACATAATATCTTTTGAAGAAAGGTTTCCAAAGGAGCAAAGGCAGGTCAGGGGACTGACATGGCTATGTCTTTGGCAGGGCACCCCCAAAATTGAAAGAGGACCTGGGCCTCTAAGGCAGTGACTTGGAAAGGACAATTTACCCAGTCAAAAGTTGATCTTTGCTTGACAGAGAGCAAGTATGGGGGAAAGGTATATTACCACCATGTGGCCCTGGATTTGTGGGAGAAAACAGTTCCTAGGTGGAAACTTCAAAGGAAGTTACTGCACCCCAATAAGCCTCTCCACTTATTCAGTAATTCAAATCAGACCAAATCATAATGAATTATAAAAATTCATGTTTAATGGATAAAATTCTCCTGGATAATTTTCCAGTACCCTAGAGAGGAGACGGAAGAGAAAGACTGGAAATCCATGTGCCTGTTTTCTGGGGTACTGTTTAAATATCTTGAGGGAATGGTCTTAGGGACTGGATAATCATTTGGCAGGATTTCTGTTATTTGACTATTTGGAATAAGATTGAGGAGGGTTTTCTTTTTTTGGTGGAACTTTCTCTAGAACACTCCAGTCTCTTTGGGTATATGGATACCAGGACCTTGGGGATGAGCTTCCACATAAACAATGGCTACTTTTTTTTTCAGTTAATCTAATAACTTTCCACTTTCTTGAACATGTTTATCAGCTGTAGTAGTTCCCTGGTAGAATCTTTTGGGTAACATATATGTATTACCATGTCATCTGAAAACAATATTTGACTTCTTTTCAAATTTATATCCCCTTTGTTATAATCTGCTGGCCTAGTCTGTAAACTGCGTACTCTGCCCCTTTAAGAGACAAGCCCCACCCACTAACACACACACACACCCCTTCCACCATGGCAAATGTATCTCCTGCCTTCTCTCTACCCTACTCTCTCTTTTCCCCTCTGTCTTCTGAAGAGGTAACTACGGCCTCCCTCCTCCCTCTCTCCAAATCTCTCTTGTCCTCCCTCTCCTCTTCCCCCCTTCCTTTTCCCCTCCATAGCCCACTAAATAAACTCTATATACAATCTCTCTATGCAAATCATATCTGTCTGTTTCTCACCCACTGCAGTCTCCCACCCACCAAGGGGGAACCACCAAACGCTTTGGGTGACCCGTTGCCACCCCTCATTGTACCAGTCTCCAGTCCTCCATTACCTTATAAATGATAACACCCTTGTCCTCCTTTTCTTTTCTTATTGCTCTAGCTAGAACATTGTTAACTTCATTGGATAAATATGAAAAGAGTGGGCAGCCTTGTCTTGTTCCTGATTATAGTGGAATTGGTTTCAGTTTCTCTCTATTTAATTTGATGTTGACTGTCAACTTGTTGCATATTGTTTCTATTATATTTAGTTATGTTCCTTGTATCTTTGATCTCTCCAAGACTTTTATCATGAAGAGGTGTTAGATTTTGTCAATCATTTTTCAATACCTAATGAGATGGTCTTGTATTTTTTAATTTTTTTTGCTTTGTTTATATGGTAGAATAAATTGACAGATTCCATATGATGAATCATCCCTGTATCTCTGGGATAAAGCATACTTGAGCATGATGGATGATCTTTTTGATATGTTCTTGGATTAGGTTTGTCAATATTTTATTGGGTATTTTTCATCAGCGTTCACGAGGAAAATTAGTTTGTAATTTTCTTTCCTTGTTGAGACTTTGCATTGTTTGGGCAGAGGGGAATTGTGGCCTCATAAAAAGAATTTGATAATGTTCTTTAGGTTTCTATTTTGTGGATGAATTTGAGCAGTAGTGGTGGTATTTGCTCCTATTTGAATATCTGGTAGAATTCTGCACTGAAACCATTAGGTCCTGGGCTTTTTTGGTTGGGAGATTTCAATGACTGCTTCTATTTCCTTAGGTGTTATAGGTCTGTTTATTTTTTTATCTGATCTTGTTTTAAGTTTGGTATGTAGTCTTTATCAAAAATATTCATTTCTTTTAGGTTTCCCCATTTTATGGAGTAACGATTTTGAAGTATGACATAACGATTGTCTAAATTTCATCAGTGTCTCTTATTGTGCCCCTCTTTTCTGATTTTGTTAAATTGGATATTATCTCTTCAACTTTTAGTTATTTTAGGTAAAGGTTTTCTATCTTGTTGATTTGAAATTTATTATACAGGTATTTAGTGCAATAAACTTTTTTTTTTGCTCAATGTCCCATAAGTTTAGGTATGTTGTGTATTCATTTTCTTTGAATTGTAGTAAGTATTTGATTTCTTCCTTGACCCAATGTTAATTCAGTTGAGAATTTTTTTTTTTTAATTTCTATGAGTTTGTAGGCTTTCTGTGGTTTGTGTTATTATTGAACTCCAAATTTAAGCCATGGTTATCTGTAACATGAAGGCCTGCTTGTTGACGTTTCTGTCCTGCCACAGATGGTAAATCCCAAAGAAAAGCACACAGAAGTCTACATAACTTATAAACTAATTGACCCATTAGCTCAGGCTTCGTATTAGCTATTTTAACTTACATTAACCCATTATTCATATCTATGTTAGCCAGATGGCTTGGTACCTTTTACAGGGAGGCAGGTGATATCCTGCTTCTTTGGTGTCTGGACAGGACTGTGGAGGAATGGGCTACTTCTTTCCCAGAATTCTCCTGTTCTCTTTGAGCCACCTCTACTTCCTGTCTGTTTGTTCCACCTATGCTTCTTTCCTGGCTACTGACCAATCAGCATTTCTTTAAAACATCATTGACAGAATACAGAATTGTCCCACACCACTTCCCCCTTTTTTTAATTTTTTTATAGTAAAGGAAAATATCCAAAGTCCAATTTTTGGTAATGTGGCCATAGTATTCCAGGCTACTTCCTGCTGGTTGGGGGTGCTGATAATCTTATGGGGACTTAAAGAAAACTTTGAATTATGATCAAGTCCTGACTGCAGTATCCCATGAGTCTTGTTCATCTCAGGCAGCAGTCTAGATTCTGTTCTAGATGTATAACTCAGACATCCAGGCCAACTGTTCCAACCAGAGGTTTCTCAGGTGGTCTTCCTTGATCAAACCTGATTTTTTTTAGCTCAGAATTAATCCATAGCCTCTTATTTCTTTTGGAAAGAAAAGCAAAATCTCTTCTCCAATGTAACATACTTTTTGACTTCAATTTTAAAGTCAAAGTAATTTCAAAATACCTGTCTTAGATTAATTCAACAGCATTTATAAGCAAATATCTTTTAGCAGCTATTACTCTTTCCTCATCATTCAGACAATTCAAAGAGAGCATAATAATACATAGTATCTAGATTCTTTGTGTATTTTACATCCTTATGTGGCTTTACTTTAACCTCTATTTCTTTTTTTTTTACTTTTACTTTTTGAGACAGGTTCTCTGTATATCTTTGGCTGTCTTGGAACTCCCTCTGTAGACCTGGCCATCTTTGAACTCACAGAGATCCACCTGCCTGTGCCTCCAAAGTGCTGGGAGTAAAGGTGTGTGCCATCACATCTTGAATTCACAGAGGTCTGTCTGCCTCTGCTTCTGAAGCATTGGGATTAAAGGTGTGTTCCACTGCACCTTGCACTCACAGAGGTCTGCCTGACTCTGTCTAACAAGTGTTGAGATTAAAGGTGTGTACCACCACACCCAACTACTCTCTTTCTTTCATTTTTAAGGACTTTAACCCTTAGCCTGCATATATTTTAACACTCTGTAAACCATCTAGAGTTTTTTTTAAATATTTGAAGCTCTCTTTACTGTATCTCTCTCACTTTTTCTGAACACATGAGTATTTAATTTGCTGTGCAAATTAATACTAATATATGGATAGGATTAAAGCTGTGGCTTTGATGGCTGAATCCATCCCATTCCTTAGCTTTCTGAGATTTCACGCTCATGGTGGAGGTACCAGCTGTAGCCATGTTTATTGCCACAGCTCTATGTTGTTTCAAGGCCCCTGCTACCAAATAAGCTGCAGCAGTGTTCTCCTAAACCACATTTAAATGTTCCATAGTCAGAACACCTGCCTGAAAGAGTCAGAGTTTGCCCTGGCAGGATGACCCAGAAAGCTGGCATTTTAAAACAGTGGGGCTTTTTCCTGCTATGTCTGAAAACCAAAAAGCATGCAGGGTCAGCTTTTCATCAACACCATTTAATTGTTTCGTGGCAGGACCTTTTAAAAGAGTTGCAAGGTTTTGCAGCTAAAGTTGAGTCATGACCTCTCTTAAATGAGAGTGCTTGCCTCTAGCAAGCAGAGCAGATCCAAGAAATTGCTGCTACCAAGAAACCATGCTTTACTCTATTCTTTTCTCTCTAGAATTATTTCCCAAGCTCTCGTAGGTTTTATGTGGATGCAGTGGTCCATGTGGGTGCCATTTGTAACATGAGTGCCTGCTTGTTGGTGTTTCTGTACTGCCCAGTTCCCACAGCTGGTAAATCCCAAAGAAAATCACACAGAGGTCTTCATAAGTTATAAACTGGCCCATCAGCTTAGGCTTTGTATTAACCCAATATTCATATCTATGTTAGCCATGTGGCTTGGTACCCTTTTTAGCAGGGCAGGTCACATCCGGCCTCTTTGTTACCTGGACAGGACTGGAGAGGAATGGGCTATTTTCTTCCCCAAATTCTCCTGTTCTCTTTGAGCCACGTCTTCTTCCTGTCTGGTTGTCCTGCCTATGCTTCCTGCCTGGCTACTTACCAATCAGCCTTTATTTAAAACATCATTGACAGAATATAGAATTGTCCCACACCAGTGAACTGATAGGATACAAGGGGTTATTCTAAGATTTTTGTATCTGTTAAGCTTTGCTTTGTGAATGAGTCTGTGGTCAGTTTTGGAGAAGGTTCTCTATGATACTCAATAGAAGGTATATTCTTTGGTGTTTAGGTCAAAAGTTATGTAGCTCTCTGTTAGGTCCATTTGAATTGTTATGTCTTTTAGTTCTATTATTTCTCTGTATAGTTTTGGACTGTGGATAATCTGTTCATTAGTGAGAGCAGAATATTGAAATCTCCAACTATTACTTTTTGGATATGAGGTGTGATTTGAGATTCAGTAATGTGTCTTTAATAAATGGGGGTGCCTTTGAATTTGGGGCATAGAATTTGAGAATTAAAACACCTTCTTGGTAGATTTGTCCTTTGATGAATATGAAATGTCCTTCTCCATCTTTTTTTTATTAATTTTGGTTTGAATCCTATTTTGTTAGATATTAGGATAGCATAGCAGCTTTATTCTTAGGTTCATTTGATTAGAAAATCTTTTTCCAACCTTTTATCTGAGATATTTTCTGTCTCTAAAGATGAAATATGTTGCAGAAAGATCAATCTATTTTTGTATCGATTCTGTTAGCCTACTGTTTTTGCTGTTATTGGTGGTGGTGGAGATAGAGGTGTTGATGGTGGTATATTGGTGGTGATAGTATTTGTTTGTGTATGTATTTCTCTCTGGCATGGTATTATTCATTGCTTTTATTTTCATGGGTTTATTTAATGTCCTTATATTAAAGTTTGGTAGAATATTATCTTAAGACCTGTTGAAATTGTTTATGCTGTGTTGAATTTCCTTATGTGTTTATGTGTTGCATTCTTTTATGTTGCATTTGTTTAACTCTGTGAATCTCTTACTTTGCCTGTCTAAAAACACCTATTTGTTCTAATATAGAGCTGAATGGCAATAAAAAGGCATAGGAAAGGATAGGCAGAGTTGGAAGGCAGAGAAAATAAAAAGAAATAAAAATGTAGGAAGCAGGGGGTGGATCTAGGAACAAGAAAAGGAGAGAAGAAGGAAGCTAGGGGCCTGCTACTAAGCTCCCCATCCAGTCATGCAATAAGAGTGAAAGTAATATATATAGAAGTAGGAAAACAAAAAGTTTCTTAACCAAAAGGTAGATAGAAAAATTTAAGAAAAATCATGCTAGGAACAAGCCAAGCTAAGGCCTAGCATTCATAAGAAATAATAAACCTCAATGTGTGTGTGTGTGTGTGTGTGTGTGTGTGATTTATTTGTGAACTGGGTGACAGGGCCCCCAAAAGACCTAAAGAGCAAAAGAGGAAAATAACTAACTGCATTGGAATTTTCTTCCTAGTACCTTTTGCAGAGCTGTATTTGTGGCTAGATATGGATTAAATTTTACTTTGTCATGAAATATCTTGTTTTCTCCAACTATGGGGATTAAAAGATCTTCTAGGTATAGTAGTCTTGGTTGACAAAAATGCTTCAGAATCTGCAAGAGGTCTGTCCATTCTCTTCTAACTTTTAGAAATCCTATTGAGAAGTCAAGTGCAATTCTGATATATCTGCCTTTATACAGTTGTTGCCCATGTTTCTTTTGCAGGCTTTAACAGTCTTTCTTCATTCCTTATGTTTAGTGTTTTGATTATCATCATACAAGAGAACTTTTTCTGGCTTAGTCTATTTAGAGATTGGTAAGCTTCTTCTATATTTATAAATATGTTCTTTAGGTTGGGAAAATGCTCTTCAAAATGTTGTTGAATATATTTTATGTGTCTTTGAGCTGAAATTGCTCTCCTTCCTCTATTATACTTAAGTTTGTTCTTTTTATAGAGCCCCAGATTTCCTGGATGTTTGATCTTAGACTTTTTTAGATTTAACATTTTATTTGCTCAATCTATTTTGCCTATTATATCTAAACGCCTGAGAATTTCTCCTCCATTCTTTTATTATGTAGTAATGCTCCAATTTACAGAATTCTCTCCCTTTGTGTTTTATTTATTGCTTCCATTTCCATTTTCAGGTCTTGAACAGTTTTATTTGTTTCTGTCAACTCTACTTTTTTTTTCTTGCATTTCTTGACATTCATTAAGAGATTTGTTGATTTCCTCCAGTTTTATCTTGTTTTTTTCCATTTATTTTAAAACAATTATATCATGTATTATTTAAGGGTCTCTGTCATCTTCATAATATTATTATTAAGGTTGTTTTCTTATGTTTTATCAATGTTAGAATATTCAGGTCTTGCTGCCATAGGATAGCCAGGTATTGGTGGGAACATATTACCCATTTAGTTATTGATTATTTTCTTACACAGGCATTTAAGGATCTGGATTTAGGGTGATTATAGTTCTAGGTGTTGATTTCTGTGTTTGTCTTTGTTGGAGGTGTTGTATTTCTTCCTCTTTTATCTTCTGTCCAAATTACCCATGGGTTCTCATGACTGAGGCACCTTAAGGTCTAGTACAGTATCTCCACAGTTGTTTTGGGTTCTGGGGTATCTTGATCTGGTCTGGCCTTTGGTAAAGCCAAAGTCTTCTTGAGTTTTTAGATCCAACCTGGCCTGCACTAAAACTTCAGTATTTTGGAGTAAGAGCTATAAATGCTGTACATTCGACTGGGCTAAAGTGTGCATGGGCCTATGTTATCTGTTTTTCCAACTGCTATGTACTGTGTCTGAGCTTATTGAGTCTCCTCTAGTTCTGAAGAAGGACTGAGTATCCATTGGTGAGGGCTGGTGTGGTCTGAGCCTCAGTGGAAAAAGTCCACTGGGGTTGGAGGCAAAAGCAAGCAGAATCAGGGCCAGGAATGAGTTAGGATGATTTTGGGCTAGTGAAATGTCATGAAGGCACAGAATCTAGAGAAGGGTACTATTCTGCTGATAGGCAGATCACTCACCAGTTCTGTCTTGTTGGCACAGGATTCCTAGATTAGGGGAATGGCCTAGCCACAGGGCTGGAGACTACTTGGGAGATTGTAGGATTGAGAAAGGGTCAATGGGGGTAGAAGCCAGTGAGGATGAAGTTCCATTAAGAGGTGGATCACTTACCCATTCTGGCTTTTGTGTTCTGTGTCTCAGTTGTAGAAGCCCATTGATTTTAGTACTGGGGGGCCCATACTGTTGGACAGCAGTCATGTACCTGGTAAAGATTTGTCAGTTGTATTGGTTTTATAAAATGCTGATTAGCCAGTAGCCAGGCAGGAACTATAGGCAGAACAATCAGAACAGGAGAATTCCGGAAAAAGAAAAGACTCAGTCTGCAGTTGTCACCCAGACACAGAATGCCTCACTGATAAAAGGTACCAAGCCACATGGCTAACACAGTCAAGAAAAAATGGTTAATATGATGTAAGAGTTAATAAGAATGCCTGAGCTAACAGATCAAAAATTTTATAATTAATGTAAACCTCTGTGTGTTTCTTTGGGACTGAATGACTATGGAACTTGGCAGGACAGAAACCTCTGTCAACAAAGGGTCCGAACATGGACAACTACATCGACAGAAAACCTGAGAGAGCTTGAAAAGTAATAATAGACATAAAAGAACATGGTTAAGCATGGCTTCTTGGTAGCAGCATTTTCTTGGGAGGGCTCTGCTTGCTAGAGGAAAGCACATCTCATTTAAGGAAACTTCCTGAATCAGCTTTAGCTGCCAAAACATTGCAGTCCTTTTAAAAAGCTTTGTCTTAAAACACTTTCATGGTGTTTATGGATAACTGACAGTATGCTTCTTGGTGATGACAGGGACCTTGAAACTCCATAGAGTTGTGGAAATAAACATGGCTCCCACCAGTACCTCAACAATAAAGCTAGACTCTCAGAAAGCTAAGAAATGGGATGGATACAGCTGTCAAAGCCACAGCATTAATGCTAACCATACTGTTTAGCAAATTAAAGACTCATGAAGTCAGAAAAGGAGAGATATACAGTAAAGATAGATTCAGATAATGAAAACCACTAAATGCTTTACAGTGTGCTTTTAAAAACATATGGGTGCCTTTGAAAGAAAACAAAAAAAGAAGTCCTTAAAAAAAGAAAGAGAAGAGCTGGGTACAGTGGTACACCTCTTTAATCTCATTACTTAGGATTCAGAGGCAGGGAGATCTCTGTGAGATCCAGGACAGCCTGCTCCACAGAGTGAGTTCCAGGACAGCAAAAGATACATATAGAAATCCTGTCTCAATAAAACAAAAATTAAAAATAAAAGCTAAAAAATATAGTTTAAAATAAAGGCACAAAAAGATGGAAAATACACAGAAAATCTGGATACTGTATGTTATTGTGTTGTCTTTGAATTGTTTGATGGCTGAGGAAAGATCAACAGCTGCTAAAAGACATTTGATTATGAATGCTGCTGGATTAATCCAGGATATGTATTTTGAAAATGTCTTGGCTATAAAACGTAAGTCAAAATGTATGTTACTTTGGAGAAGAAATTTTGTTTTGATTTCTACAGGAAATGAGAGCCTGTAGGTTCATTCTGGCTTAAGAAAAACCAGGTTTGATCAAGTAAGACCCCATGAAAAATCTCTGATAGGAAAAGATGATCCAATATTTCAGAGGACCTTTGTTGTTGTTTCCTTTGAATTCTATATCAAGAACAGCTTCAAGACTACTGGCTGAGATGTTCCAACCTCACAGAATATTTCAGTCAGGACTTGACCATAATCCCAAATTTTATTTAGGTCAATAGAAAATTATCTGTAACCCCAATCAGCATGAAGTAGCCTGGAAGACTACACCCACATTCCCCCAAAAAATGGATTATGGATTTTTGTCTTTGTTTAGAGTGTTGCTACAAGTTATTATGCATAAATGGTCAGGAAGAAAACTAAACAAAGATTAGATTTAAAATTTTTGTTTTGAAAAAAAAGGAGGAGAAGTGCTATGGGACAAAGGTCTTCTACCAAGTAAGATTTGTCAGTTGTATTGTTTTAATAAAATGCTGATTGGCCAGTAGCCAGGCAGGAAATGTAGGCAGGTTGACCAGAACAGGAGGATTCTGAGAAGAGGAAATAATCAGTCTGCAGTTACCACCCAGACACAGAGAAAGCAAAATGAGAATGCCTCACAGATAAAAGGTACCAAGCCATGTATGTGTTTTTTTTTCCTAAGAATGTGACTCCAGGAAAATTCCTCTCTTTCAGGATAACATATCTTTTGAAATTATCTTAATTAAGGTCTTATTAATGAAGTCATTTCTCAGAAAAAACTTCTTCAAAGTAGAATTCCTGGAATTTTGGCTGTTATAACACCCCTATACACAGAAAAAGAACTATAGGTTCCAGCACTTTCCTGGCTCTGCTATTGCTGTGACTCTTGACAGAGGTGTCTCTCCTACTAGGTCTCACAGCCATTCATTCCCAAAGAAACAAACATTGGTCTACATTAATTATAAACTGGTTGGCCTATTAGCTCAAGCTTTCTTATTAACTAACTCTTACATCATTAATTAACTCATTATTCTTATAGTGTACTTCCTATTTACTTAGGTAACATATCGTTCTGGAGTCTTTGAATTTATAGTTATAGTTACAGTTTTCCTTATTTATGATAAAAATAGTCGATATAAATATTGTAATTTTAATTCTTGCTTGATACCTGTTTAGTTATATGTAATTTTACTTTGTTAAATTTAAAGTCTTGCTTTTTATTTAAACCCAAAAGGGAAAATGATGTAAGAGGTCCTTCTGTCTACATGTTGCTTTTATTGGTTAATAAATAAAGAAACTGCCTTGGCCTGTTGATAGGGCAGAACTTAGGTAGCCAGGAAAATCTAGGCTGTATGCTGGGATGAGGAAGGCAGAGTCAGAGAGAAACATGATGGAGCCGCAGATAGAGATAGACATGCTGAAACTTTGCAGGTAGGCCATATCTTCGTGGTTATGCACAGATTAATAGAAATGGGTTAAGTTAATATGTATGAGCTAGCTGATAAGAAGTTAATGCTAATCGGCCAAGCAGTGAATTAAATAATACTGAATGACTATTTCAAGGTTAATCTATCCAGTTAGCCAGGAAGAACAAGGGTTTCCCTCCTCCAACAAAACATCACAGAGATGCTGAATTTAGTCTAGAGTTGATTAATTAGAGTATATTGTAGCTACAATTCAAGTTGCTTGAGACTGCTTACCATAGAGGAATGGGCTTGTTTTCTAGATCTTACATTGATGCACAGAATGTGGAGGTTCAAACTTATTTGAAGTATTCTCTAAAAACCCAAATAGAATGAGTGTTCTAACAGAAGATTGAGTGATGATAATCACAGTCCTTCTGATCAAGATATTTTCAAATGGATCAAATATATAGGAAAAATACCACTCTTATTTATTGATTGCATTTCCCTCTTGTTTTGAAGAATGAATGAGCTCTGTACATACACATTTTGAGAAACGTTGCACTGAAGACCAACTCTGTCTCTGTGGATGCAAGCATGATTTGTTGGAAACTGGCATGTCCTTTTTAGAACACAAACCCTCTTGCAGCCTTTCTGTTTCTCTCAGAACTATGTCAGCACCCACTACAGGTTGTCTATTACAACGAACCAGCAGCCTCTGCTTAAAAGATTGGAGCACACAGATCTCAGTGAAGTGGGACTGGCTGAAAAGTTATGAAATTGGGAAGTAAAGCTCAAGTCCCTCTTTGCCTACCTAGAAGGTGCAAGAAAACTTTATGATCCTCTCTAATTATCTGGCTCCTTGGCAAGTTAAAATTAAATCATATGTGTGGAAAATTACACCAGACCTATACAGCTAAGAAAAGATCTCCCCCTCCCTCTCTCCCTCCTCTCTCTCTCTCTCTCTCTCTCTCTCTCTCTCTCTCTTAAATAAATCCCATTTCCAGTTTTTTATATGATCACATGGTTTTAAGGTAACTTTATAAAATAGATACAGTATTTTTTTACATTTGATTTAAAATTTTCTCACGTGAAACTTTCTTATTCTATTTTTTAAATTTATTTTTTTATTCTATCAATATGTCCTGATTATATTTTCCTCTCCCTCTATGAATCCCAGTTCCCACTCTCCACTTCTCCTCCCCAAATCCACTTCTCCTTAATTTCCCTTCAGAAAAGATCATGCCTCCCAGATACCAACTGTACACAGCATAACAAGATACAATAATGCAAGGCACAAACCTTGACATCAAGGCTGGACAAAGCAATCCAGTAAGAAGAAAATGGTCACAAGTGTTATAGACCACAACTACTCCAATAAATAGGAGGCCTACAAAAATACTCCATGCTTAACAACTACAACATATATGCAGAGGACCTAAAACAACATATCCATGCAGTTTCTGTGAGTGTCTTTTCAGTCTCGGTGAGTCCCTATGTGCCCTGCTCAGTTGATCCTGTGCGTCATATTTTTTGGTACCTCTACCCCTCTGAATCCTCCAATCCTTTCTTCTCTTTTCCTGTGGAATTCCCTGAATGCCAAGGGGAGGAACAGGGTGGAGATCTCCAATTTTTACTCTCTTTCTACCTATAGTTTAGCTGTGGGTTTTCTTTTTAAATTTTAAAAACCACATTTATTTATTTGTTTGTTTGTTTATTATGTGTGTATGTGTAGAAGTATATGAGTGTATGTGTTCAAAATAATGGGATCCTTTCTTCACCAGTAAGTCTTGTGTAGAAACCTGGTGTTCTATGCTCCTTCTTAATGAGCTAATTGTCAATGTATGATTTTGATTTCAAGGCATATTGGGCAAGAGAATCAGTGCTTTTGTAATTCAACACTCAGCCATGAATCACTCCAGGTATGGCTTTTATCATCTTTATGCACAAAAGAGGACATATATCTAGTATAGAAGAGAAGCAAACTTGCTTATTATTATTATTATTATTATTATTATTATTATTATTAATTACTACAAATTTTCACCTCCTCCCTTCCTCCCATTTCCCTCCCCCTCCCCACATTCCCCCTTCCCCTCTCTCTCCAGTCCAAAGAGCAGTCAGTATTCCCTGCCCTGTGGGAAGTCCAAGGTCCTCCTCCATCCATCCAGGCCTAGGAAGTTGAGGATCCAAACAGACTAGGTTCCCACTAAGCCAGTACATGGAGTAGAATCAAAACCCAGTGCCTTTGTCCTTGGCTTCACATTCAGCCCTCCATGTCAGCCACATTCATAGAGTCATGTTTTATCACATGCTCCATAGGTCCCAGTCCAGCTGGCCTTAGTGAGTTCCCATTAGATTGGCCCCACCGTCACAGTGGATGGGCGCACCACTCGCGGCCCTGACTTCCTTGCTCATGTTCTCTCTCCTTCTTCTCGTCATTTGGACCTTGGTAGCTCAGTCCAGTGCTCCAATGTGGGTCTCTGTATCTATCTTCATCCATCACCAGATGAAGATTCTATGGTGATATGCAAGATATTCATCAGAGTGGCTGTACTATAGGGCCAGTTCAGGCGCCCTCTCCTTAGCTGCTCAAGGAACAAACTGGGAAAATCTCCTTGGACAACTGGGAACTCCTCTAGAGTCCAGTCTCTTGCCAACCCTCAAATGGCTCCCTTAAATAAGATATAAACTTCCCTGCTCCCATATCCACTCCTCCTCGATCCAAACTGCCCCATTCCCCCAAGCTCTCCTCATCCCCCTTTCTCACTTCTCTCTTGCCATCTCTCCCTACCCCCATACCACCCCTACCCCCAAGCTCTCAATTTTTGCCTAGAAATCTTGTATACTATCAATATCCAGGAAGATAAATACATGTTTTTTTTGGGGGGTACACCTTCCTATTTAGCTTCTCTAAGATCATGAATTATAGGCTCAACAACCTTTATTGACGGCTAGAATCCACTAATGAGTGAGTACATACCATATTCATCTTTTTGTGTCTGGGTTACCTCACTCGGGATAGTGTTCTATATTTCCATCCATTTCCATGCAAAATGTCATTGTTTTTTATCTCTGAGTAGTACTCTAATGTGTATATATTCCACACTTTCTTTATCCATTCTTCCATTGAGGGGCATCTAGGTTGTTTCCAGGTTCTAGCTATTACAAATAATGCTGCTATGAACATAGTTGAACAAATGCTTTTGCAGTATTATAGGGCATCTCTTAGATGTAATCCCAAAAGTGGTATTGATGGATCCTGGAGTGGGTTGATCCCGAATTTCCTGAGAAACCAACACATTGATTTCCAAAGTGGTTGCACAAGTTTGCATTCTCACCAGCAATGGATGAGTGTACCCCTTACTCCACATCCTCTCCAGGAAAGGCTATCATTGGTGATTTGATTTTAGCCATTCTGACAGGTATCTCAAAGTTGATTTGATTTGCATTTCCCTGATGGCTAAGGAGGTTAAGCATGACCTTAAGTGTCTTTTGGCTATTTGAACTTCTCCTGCTGAGAATTCTGTGTTCAGATCAGTGCCCCATTTTTTTAATTGGGTTAATTAGCATTTTAAAATCTAGTTTCTTGAGTTCTTTATATTCTGGAGATCAGTCCATTGTCTGTTGCGGGGTTGGTGAAGATCTTCTCCCAATAAGTAGGTTGCCTTTTTATCTTAATGACAGTGTCCTTTGCTTTACAGAAGCTTCTCAGTTTTAGGAGGTCCCATTTATTCAATGTTGCCCTTATTGTCTGTGCTACAGGGGTTATATGTAGGAAGTGGTCTCCTGTGCCCACATGTTGTAGACAATTTCCCACTTTCTCTTCTATCAGGTTCAGTGTGTTCAGCTTGATATTGAGATCTTTAATCCATTTGGACTTGTGTTTCATGCATGGTGATAGATATGGATCTATTTTCATTTTTCTACAGGTTGACATGCAGTTATGCCAGCACCATTTGCTGAAGATGCTTTCTTTCTTCCATTGTATATTTTTAGCTCCTTTGTCAAAAATCATGTGTTCATAAATTTGTGGGTTAATATCTGGGTCTTCTATTCTATTCCATTGGTTGACTTCTCTGTTTTTATGCCAGTATCAAGCTGTTTTTATTACTGTAGCTCTGTAATAGAGCTTGATGTCAGGGATGGTAATGCCTCTAGAATTTCCTTTATTGTACAAGATTGTTTTGGCTTTCCTGGGTTTTTTGTTTCTCCAAATAAACTTGATTATTTTTCTCTCAAGGGCTGTAAAGAATTTGGTTGTTTTTTAATGGAGATTGCATTGAATTTATAGATTGCCTTTAGTAGAATTGCCATTTATTAAATTTATTTATTATGTATACAGTGTTCTGGGCACCAGATCCCATTATAGTTGGGTGTGAGCCATCATGTGTTTGCTGGGAATTGTACTCAGGACCTCCGGAACAACAGTCATTTCTCTTAACCTGTGAGCCATCTCTCCAGCCCTAGAATTGCCATTTTTATGATGTTGATCCTATCCATCCAAGAGCATGGGAGCTCTTTCCATTTTCTGGTGTCCTCTTCAATTTCTTTCTTAAATGCCTAAAGTTCTTGTTAAATAGATGTTTCACTTCCTTGGTTAGAGTTACATTACCCCAAGATACTTTATCCTATTTGTGAACATAAAAGTTGACTTTTGTCTGAATTCCCTCTCTGTTATTCTATCCTTTGTGTATAGGAGGGCTACTGATTTTTTTGAGTTGATCTTGTAGCCTGCTATTTCACTGAAGTTATTTATCAGCTGCAGGAGTTCTTTGGTAGAGGTTTGGGGGTCTTTAATGTCCACTATCATATCATCTGCAAAAACAAAAGTTTGACTTCTTCCTTTCCAATTCAAATCCCCTTGATCTCCTTATGTTGTCTTATTGCTATTGCTAGAACTTAAAGAACTATGTTGAACAGATATGGTGAGAGTGGACAGCCTTGTCTTGTTCCTGAATTTAGTGGAATGGCTTTGAGTTTCTCTCCATTTAATTTGATATTAGCTGTCAGCTTGCTGTATATTGCTTTTATTATATTTAGGTATGATCCTTGTATCCCTAACCTTTACAAAATCTTTATTATAAAAGGGTGTTGAATTTTGTCAAATGCTTTTTCCACATCTAATGAAATGATCACATGTTTTTCTTTTAGTTTATTTATATGATGGATTACATTGATAGATTTGTGTATGTGGAACCAGCTCTGCATCTCTGGGGTGAAGCCTACTTGATCGTAATGGATAATATTTTAATGTGTTCTTGGATTCTGTGTGCCAGAATTTTATTGAGAATTTTGCATCAATGTTCATGAATGAAATTGGTCTGTAATTCTCTTTCTTGGTTGGGTCTCTGTGTGGTTTTGGAATCAGGGTGACTGTAGCTTTGTAAAAAGAGTTTTGCAATGACTCTTCTGTTTCTATTATGTGAAACACATTAAGGAGTATAGGTATCAGCTATTCTTGGAAGTTCTGATAAAATTCTGCATTAAAACCATCAGGTCCTGGGTTTTTTTTGTTTGGGAGGTTTTTTATGATGGCTTCTATTTTCTCACAACTTATAGGTCTTTTTAAATTGTTCACGTGGTCTTGATTTAATTTTGGTAAATGGTACTTATCTAAAAACAAGTCCATTTCTTTTACATTTTCCAACTTTGTAGCATATAAGCTTTTGTAGTAAGACCCACTGATTCTCTGAATTTCCTCAGTGTCTGTTGTTATGTCCCTGTTTTCATTTCTGATCTTGTTAATTTGCATGGTCTTTCTCTGCCTTTTGATTAGTTTGGATAAAGGTTTGTCAATCTTTTTGACTTTCTCCAAGGACCAGCTTTTTGTTTCATTGATTCTTTGGATTGTTTTCTGTTTTTGTTTTGTTTTGGTTTGGTTTTTTTTTTGTTGTTGTTGTTGATTTCAGCACTCAGTTGGATTATTTTCAATCTTCTACTCCTCCTGGGTCAATCTGCTTCTTTTTTTTTCTAGAAATTTCAGCTGTGTTGTTAAGTCTCTAATGTGAGCTTTCTCCATTCTTTTAATGTGGTTAATTAGAGCTATGAACTTTCGTCTTAGCAGTGCTTTCATAGTGTCCCATAGATTTGCGTATGTTGTGTTTTTATTTTTGTTGAAATCAGGAAGACTTCAATTTCTTTCTTTATTTCTTCCCTGACCAAGGACTGGTTCAGTAGTTGTCTGTTCAGCTTCTAAGAGTTTATAGGCTTTCACGGGGTAGAATTATTTTTAACTTCTAACTTTAATCCATAGTGATCCATGAGACACAGGTGGTTACTATTTTTTTTGTATCTGTAGAAGATTGCTTTGTTATTGATTATGTGGTAAATTTTCGAAAAGGTTCCATGAACTGCATAGAAGAAGGTATATTCTTTCCTATTTCGGTGGAATGTACTACAGATGTCTGTTACATCCATTTGACTCATTACCTCCATTAATTCTCTTATTTCTCTGTTAGGTTTCTGTTTCATTGACCTGTCCATTGGTGAGAGAGGGGTGTTGAAGTCTCCTACTATTAGTGTGTGTGTGGTTTGGTGTCTGCCTTGAGTTGTAGTAGTGTTTCTTTTACATAAGTGGGTGCTTTTATATTAGGGGCATAGATATTCAGGATTGAGACTTCATCCTGATGAATTGTTCCCATTATTTGTATAAAATGTCCCTCTCCATTTCTTGTGATTGATTTTAGTTTGAAGTCAATTTTGTTAGAAATTAATATGGCCACACCTGCTTATTTCTATGTCCATTTGCTTGATAAAACTTTCCCCAACCCTTTACTCTGAGTAGATGTCTGTCTTTGTGGTTTAGGTGTGTTTCTTGTAAACAGCAGAATGTTGGATCCTGTTTTTGTATCTAATCTTTTAGCCTATGCCTTTTTATAGGTGAATTGAGTCCATTGATATTAAGTGATATTAATGACCAGTGGGTGTTAAATCTAATTATTATTTTTTTTGGTAGTAGAGTTTGTGTGTTTCCCTTCTTCTTTGAGTTGTGCTGGTGAAGGGTTGCTAGATGTCTGAGTTATTTTGGGCATTGTTAGACTCCTTGCTTTGAGATTTTCCTTCTATTACTTTCTTTAAGGCTGGATTTGTGGCTACATATTGTTTAAATTTGTTTTTATCATGGAATATTTTTTTTCTCCATTGATAGTGAATAGAAGCTTGGCTGGGCATAGTAGTCTGGGCTTGCATCCATGGTCTCTTAGTTTCTGCTTTACATCTATCCAGGACCTTCTGGCTTTCATGGTTTCCATAGAGAAGTCAGGTGTGAGTCTGATAGGTTTACCTTTATAAGTTACTTGACCTTTTTCCTTTGCAGCTCTTTATTCTTTCTTTATTCTGTATGTTTTGTGTTTTGATTATTATATGGCTAGGGGATTTTTTTTGATCCAGTCTATTCGGTGTTCTATATGCTTCTTGAACCTTCATATGAATATCTTTTTTTAGCTTGGGAAAGTTTTCTTCTATAATTTTATTGAATATATTTTCTGGGCCTTTGATCTGTAATTCTTCTCTTTCATCTTCCCCTATAATTCTTAGGTTTGGTCTTTTTATTGTATCCCAGATTTCCTGAATGTTATGTGATGAGAATTTGTTGTATTTGCTGTTTTCTTTGAACAGAGCATTTATTTTCTTTATAGTATCTTCAGAATCTGAGATTCTTTCTTCTATCTTTTGTATTCTGTGGGTGATGCTTGTTTCTGTAGTCTCTGTTCATTTACCTAGATTTTCCATATCCAGCCGGCCCTTGGTTTGTGTTTTCTTCATTGCCTTCATTTCAGTTTTCAAGTCTTGAACTGTTTCCATTATCTGTTTGATTATTTTTCCTTGGTTTCCTTGGATATCATTTACAGATTTACTCATTTCTTCAAACTTTTTGTTAGTCTTCTCATCCATTTCTGATGCAGGAAGGTTATTGGTTAATAAAGAAACTTCTTGGTCTGATAGGTTAGAATATCGGTGGGTGGAATAAACAGAACAGAATGCTGGAATAAAGAAGCTAAGTCAGGCAGATGCCATGACTCTCCTCTCCAGGGCAGACACGTTGAAGCAAGCCAGCAGTTCAGACATGCTGAATTTTTCCTGGTAAGATTGATGCTACACAGATTACTAAATATGGTTTAAAGCAAGATATGAGAGTTAGCCAGTAAGAGACTAAAGCTAATGGACCAGGCAGTGTTTAAATGAATACAGTTTGTGTGTTGTTATTTTGGGGGCATAAGCTAGACAGGCAGCTGGGAGCTTTGCAGCAGGAACACAGCCCCGCAACACCACTACACATTTCGTTAAGGGAGTTTTTCACTTTCTGTTTAAGGGACTCTATTCTTTCATAAAGTCAATTTTTCTACTTGTTCTTGATTAGGGTGTTCAAGTCCTCCTGTTTTAAGTTCGCTGTGTTCTGGTGTTTTCATGTTGTTTTTCAGATTTTTGGAGGAATTCTTTCATTGGCACATGCCCATCTCTTCCTCCAAATGTTCCCTGATGGATCTTCTGGTACAGTATCAGGGTCCCTAGCCAGCCAGGGACCTCGCAGACAAAAGGCCTACCTTGCTGCAGGCAGGCTTTTGAAACAAAGGAACTCCTGCCAGGTTGCACTCACTACTCTGTCCCAGCGCCCAAAGAGGCTGAGCTGAGGGATCTTGTGCAAGAAGCAAACCTTTTAATGATTACACATAGAGTGGAGGCAAAAAATAATGGCAGACATCATGCACAGTAATAGATTTCTTATTTTTGTGTCTTTTGAGGTAAGTCGAAATGATTATTACAGTTACATGTTTGATATCTTAGTAAATACAAACAAAAGTGATCAAAAAAAAAACCCCTGGAAACCAAAACCCAAAAAATAACAGATAATTCACAATAGACTTCTCAAACACCTGTCCAGCAGGCTCCTTTACTTATAAGAGTACTATAAATTAATATCAATGAAAAAACATTTGATTTTGAGTATAGTGCTGAATTTATTAAAATAGTGTAGATAAAAGTTTCTTACCCACACAGTTTCATAGCTATTCAATCCTAAAGAAACACACAGAGTTGTATATTAATTATAAACTGTTTGACCTGTTATCTTAGGTTTATTATTGACTAGTTCTTACAAATTAAATTAACACATAATTCTTATCTATGTTTTGCCAAGTGTCTTGGTACCTTTTCTCAGTAAGGCATTCTCATCTCGCTTCCTCTTCATATAGGTGGTGACTATATATCTGATTTTTCTCTTCTTAGAATTCTGCTAGTCTTGTTGCCCCACCAACACTTTCTGACTTGGTACTAGCCAATAAATATGTTATTAAACAAATACAAGTGACAAATATTTACAGTCTGAAAGAGCATTACCCCATAGGAAAATACTTTCATTTTTATTAATGTAATGTTATAACAGAAAATATGTATTTTATGTTGCAATGGTTTGAATAAAAACAGTTCCCATAAATTCATGTGTTTGAATGTTTGGTTACTCTAAGGGTCACTACAAAGAGGTGTGGCCTTGTTTGATTAGTTTTAGCCTTGTTGAGTGAAGTATGTCACTGCAGAGGTAGACTCTGAGATTTTAAAAGCTCAAGCCAGGCTTACTTGCTCACTGTCTTTTCCTGATGCCTGCAGATACAGATTTAGAATTCTCAGCTCCCTCTCCAGCACCATGTCTGCTTATATGCCACTGTGTTTCCCACCATGGTGATAATGGAACAAACAAACAAACTGTAAGCCAATCCCAATTAAATATTTCCACTTGTAAGCGTTGATCCTTATCTCTCTATATAGAAATAAAACAGTAAATAAGATTTATGTATAAAAAATTCTCTATTATTAACTTGAGAAATATTATTCATGTTGAAAATCTGTTTACACTATATTTGTGCTATCTAAACAGTATTATAAATGTGATATCATTCTACTAATTTGTTTTAAGTGTAGACTATAACATGACAGTTTTAACTATTTGGTTCTTATTACAATGCAGTATATAATTATAACACAATTTAACATGTTTAGTATTTTGTACTGATTATAATTATGAAACCAAGTATTTTGTTTAGAGTTATTAAAATATATGCATAAGCAATAGGCACATTTCCATTACTTAAATGTTAACAAAACTATGATGGGGAAATGGTAAAATTCTAGTTTCCACTTCAAGTATTGTTATTGAATGAAAAAAAGAAAAAAAAAAGAAAGGACATGACTGTTCCTAGGTATGTTCAATTAAAAATTTTATTATAGATAAAAAGGAAAACATAGCAAGAAGCAGAGACATTTGTGAGACTCCAGAGTAGACATAACCCCTGAGCCATGTAAAGAGATGGGGAGGAAAAGGGAGCAGGGATCAGAAACCAAGAAAGGAAAAGATAAAAAAAAAAAAGAGGCACGTATCCAAAATGACTGGATTACATAGTGAAGAGCCTCTGGTGGAAGGGAAGACCTGTGCCTGGACTGGAGAGTTTAAAGTAGAGGGTGGAGTATGCCAAAGATATTCTGTAACAGGTAGGGACTGAGGGAGCCTGGGAGACCCTGGGAGCCAGATCCACATTTTCATGCTAAATAGGCAAATCAGTTATTGTACCAGGGCTTGAGACTTAATGGTTAACAGTTTGGTATACATCATCTCAGGCTTTTGTTATTTTATTTTGTTTTATTAACTGTGTTGTCTCTTTATATTGATAATCTGAATGGAAGTTTTTAGAAGGAAGATAAATTTTCATGCTGAGTCTTCTGTAAGGCTGATTCAGTGAGTAAAATTTCAGTGTTTGTGGAGAGTTTTTTAATGTTGCAAGTCTGAAACCCAAATTAATCTTGAGCCCACTTTAGTCTTCTTAATAGCTATTTATTTACTCCTTTGTACTGGAATAGCAACTTTGTGATAATTATGTACATCATTTGAAATAGACAAAACAACAACAACAACAGCAACAACCAAAAGAAAAAAAAATCTATTAATTTGTTATGAGAATATAGTAACTTAACATGCCTCTAGATTTCACCATTTCAAAGGCTGAGAGTATCCTTTGATAGCAATTTAAGCCTATACCAGGTTTTCCTACTTTGCTCTAATCTACACCTTTGCTACTCCTACCAATGTATTGGAAATTGTCTTGATTTATGAATTTTTTTCTGTTGTTAAAGCTTCAAGAAACTGTTTCCACATAGGAACATGAAATACAGGGTGATCTAAATTTTATTTACAGGCCATGTTAACTAATATTTGACTTCAGGATAAATTATCTCTTATTTCCTCTGAGTCAAGAGTTATGATTTTCTATTGACAATATTTACATCTATATTATATAGTACATATCCGATATGTACTACATAGAATGCTATATTAATAGTTAATGTATATACACTTTCAGTTGTAACTTTATTTCTATGAAAAACTAGTACAAGGAACTTGTAAGTCAACGAAAATAATACTTTTAACTACTTTTAATGTCAAATGCAATGCAAACACCATGGAAACAATTGTCATACTGTACCATTAAACACATACTGACAAATAAAATAAAAAATTCCTGGAAAACTTCTTTATGTATGCTTACCATCCACAGTTACCAAAAAATAAGCCAGATTCTTGTCAATGAATATTTTATTTGGGGGAATTTGTTGAAAACTTTACTTTTACCTGCATATTTTCTGTTGTGTATATTATCATTTACATGTTAAACAGTATATAAATTATAAATAACATATTTTTTTATATTTTAATCTAAACAACTAATTTTAGATTTAGTATGTTATAAATTATTAGTAAATGACCCTTATCCTATATCAAAGGTTAGAGATAAAAGTAAACATTTATATTTCTTTTTTGTTATTTATTATATTTATTGACTGTAATATTTTCCAAAATACATACATATCAATATTTACTAGGAAGCATATTTGTTTATAAAATATCTTTGCCACATGAGCAAAATGGCAAGTTGGAAAGCTTTAGGATATTTTTATTCCATTGAAAATATTTTAAAACACTGCAACCTTACTAATTTAGCATTTTGGGTCCTACAGGAAGCATCTAATAAAATACTGTCACTAAAAGAACACCTAATCAAGAAAAAGCCACTTTAAAATCGTATGAAATGTCATGACATTTTAAATTAACTTTGACCCATCACCTCTCTGTCATAATACAATATAGTTTAGGCTAAGCAGGTGCAAAAGATCACTCCATTCCCTTTCGTGAACTGAAAGGCTAAGTCTCAAACTATCAAATTCTACACTACCTAATAATAGTTAGTTAGTTGGCTTCTGGTAGCATGGAATGTTGTCAGTCTTAAATGGGAGATTTAAGGAATTGAACATATCAACAAGATGCTATTATTAAAATTCTAAGGAGATACAAAAAATATTTTACTATTTATCACATAACAATGAAGACCTAATACAAATACACACACAAAGGTTTTATGTTACAACGTTAAAAATATTATTATTTTATTTTATTGCTTTTTTCGATGTAGGGTTTCTCTGTGTAATGCTAGTTGTCTTGAAATTTGCTCTATAGACCACGCTGGGCTTGAACTTGGAAATCTACATAACTCTGCCTCCCAAATGCTGAGATTAAAGGCATGCATCATTACACCTGCAAAAATAAAGCATTATTTTTTATGTAGCAGATGCTATGCAACTTTCTTAATATAAAAATGGAAGTAAAAACTACGTTGAGAGTCTATCTTATAACTGTAAGAAAGACCTAGATCAAAAACACTGATGACAGCATATGTTTGAGAGAATGTGGGGTAAATGGAACACTCCTGCATTGATGGTGGGAACTCAAGCTGGTATAGCCCCTTTGGATGTCAGTGTGGCAATTTCTCAGAAAATTGGGAAACAACCTCCCTCAAGACCCAGTAATACCACTTTTGGGAATATTCCCAAAGGATGCCCAATCATACCATAAGTACATGTACTCAACTATGTTCATAGCAGTATTATTTGTCATAGCCAGAACCTGGAAGCAAACTAAATGCCCCTCTACAGAAGAATGGATAAATAAGATGCGGTACATTTACAAAATGGAGTACTACACAGTGAAAAAATAAAATACAGACACCTTGAAATTTGTGGGCAAATTGATGGATCTAGAAAACATCATATTGCGTGAGGTAAACCAGATTAAGAAAGACAAAGATAATATGCATTCACTCATGAGTGGATTTTAGACATAAAACAAAGGAAAATCAGCCTACAATTCACAATCATAGAGAACCTAGACAACAAAGAGTACCCTATGAGAGACATATATAAATCTAATCTACATGGGAAGTAGAAAAAGACAAGAGCGTCCTAGTAAATTGGGAACATAGAGATCATGGGAGAAGTTAGGGGGGAGATGGAGGAGAGAAGACGAAATTATATTATCTCAAAAAAAACAAGAAAAAACATACAATGAAAAAAGTTTTAAAGTAATTTTTACACAGTTCTAGAAATATTATGATATTAAAATAAATACTTGTCAAATCTATCAGAGACACTGACTGTAGATTTTTTTATTGAAAATAATGTAAAAATTAAAACATTCTGAATGTTTAAAAGTGGTTGATGAACTAAAGAATCTTGAAATAAAATGGAGATGTTTTAATAACATTCTATATTTACAATAGCTGTGTTTATTCCCAGTACTGCAAAATTAATGTTTCAAGGTATATAGACCTATTTGCATGAAAAATATATTATAATATTTTTTAAGCATGACCAGCAAGATTTTGTAAAACTGTGAATAGAACCTGTGGTCAAAGAGAATATTTAAAATTTCTAAATATTTATTTTAAGAAGCTTTTATATTTTTTTGTTTTATTGTGTTTTTTTCCCCCTTTGGTTTTCTTTTCTTTTTCAGAGGAAGGAAGATAATATAAAATTTGCTTAGTAGGGAGGTGGGAGGATTTAGGAATTTGGGTAAGGGAAAACATAGTCAAAATAAATTATATGAAAGCTTTTAAATTAAAAAAAGTATATTGTCAGACTATGGTGGTACATATCATTAATTCCAACACTTTGGAGGCAGATCCAGGAAGATCTCTGAGCTCCTGGTCATCATGGTCTGCAGGGTAAATTTCAGAACAGCCAGGGCAACACAAATAATCCCTGCCTAGAGATATAATAATAACAATAATAATAATAATAATAACAATAATAATAATAGAGTCATTTTTCCTAAACCCAAGGGATACCAGTTTTGCTTTATATATGGAATGTGTCAGTCATAGGGATAATTTAAAAATATGAAGGGTAAGTACTGACCCAAAGAAAAAAATAATCAAAATAATGAAAATAAAATATTTTTTTCTCTTTCGGTTAATTTATATAACTGTAAACAAAAAGCTTTTGCCCTTTAATTTCAAGTTATTAGACTATTCAACACAGCTTAGGGTTTTGTCATCTTCTCCTAACTGCAAAAATACTAACATTCATATAGTCAAATGAACATGACTCATAAATATGCTCAAGAAATGCTTGATCTTGAAACTTATAAAGACATTACAGATTAAAATTGTATAAGTTTTACTATTAACTTATAAATAGATTTTAATATTTATAGCTTTAAGAGTTGATATGAAAAAGCTTTGGTTATATTTCACTTTTGCTTGCATTCTTTTACTCCTTATAATGAAAATGGACCAGGGAGAAATTATGCAAGACTACTTTTTTAAGGTTTCAAGAATTTATTTGTATTTTGATTTTACAGCTGTCTGTGGTAAGCAGACTGTTTCAAGTTAATACATTGTACAAAATGGCAGAAATATGCATAAGGCCACTTCAGAAATGGTTGGAAATATTGTGGTCATTTCAAGCAACTTTTTACTTAATTGAAAAAAATAAAACTCAAAATAGCAGCTGAAACTGGAATTTTAAAATAATAGGCTAACATAATACAATCCGAAAATGTACTAATTTGATACTTGCTTGTTAAAAAACAGAGTATGGAAATATAAAGACTTTAGTCTCTATAATCAAACTATTGTATTTGTTTTATTAAAAATTTCTGCCTCCTCCCCATCTCCCAATTCCCTCCCCCTCCCTCACCCTCCCTTCCCCTCCCTCTCCAGGCCAAAGAGCAGTTAGGGTTCCCTGCCTTGTGGGAAGTCCAATGTCCTCCCCCCTCCATCCAGGTCTAGGAAGGTGTCCATCCAAACAGACTAGGCTACCATAAAGCCAGTACATGCAGTAGGATCAAAACCCAGTGCCATTGTCCTTGGCTTCTCAGCCAGTCCTCATTGTCCAGCAAGGTCAGAGAGTCGACTTTGATCCCATGCTTTTTCAATCCCAGTTTAGCTGGCCTTGGTGAACTCCAATTATACCAGCCCCACCGTATCAGTGGGTGGGTGCCCCCCTCGTGGTCTTCACTTCCTTGTTCATGTTCTCCCTCCTACTGCTCCTCATTTGGACCTTGGTAGCTCAGTCCAGTGCTCCAATGTGGGTCTCTGTCTCTATCTCGATCCATCACCAGATGAAGGTTCTATGGTGATATGCAAGATATCCATCAGCGTGGCTATAGGATCGAGCCATTTGAGGCTCACTCTCCTCAGCTGCACAATAAACTAGCTGAGGACATCTCCATGCACCCCTAAGATCCCCTCTAGAGTCAAGACTCTTGCCAACCCTCAAATGGATCCCTTAATTAAGAAATAAACTTCTCTGATCCCATATCCACCCTTCCTTTATCCCAACAATCCCATTCCCCCAAGCTCTCCCCATCCTCCCCTTCACACATTTTTCTCCTTGTCTCCTCTTACCCCTATCCCATCCCCACCCCCAAGTTCTCAATTCTTCCCAGAAATCTTATCTACTTCTAATATCCAGGAGGAAAACTACATGTTTTTCTTTGGGTTCACCTTCTTATTTAGCTTCTCTAGAATCATGAATTATAGGCTCAATGTCAATTGTTTATGGCTAGAAAACACATATGAGTGAGGACATACCATGTTCATCTTTTTGGGTCTGGGATACCTCACTCAGGATAGTGTTTTCTATTTCCATCCATTTGCATGCAAAATTCAAGATGTCATTGTTTTTCACTGCTTATTAGTACTCTAGTATGTATATATTCCACACTTTCTTTATCCATTCTTCCATTGAAGGGCATCTAAGTTGTTTCCAAGTTCTGGCTATTACAAATAATGCCACTATGAACATAGTTGAACAAATGCTTTTGTAGTATGGTAGGTTATCTCTTGGATATATTTCCAAGAGTGGTATTGCTAGAACCTGGGGTAGGTTGATCCCGAATTTCCTGAAAACTGCCACACTGATTTCCAAAGTGGTTACACAAGTTTGCATTTCATCCAGCAATGGATGAGTGTACTCCTTACTCCACATCTCTCCAGCAAGGGCTATCATTGGTGTTTTTGCTTTTAGCCATTCTGAAAGGTGTAAGATAGTATCTCAAAGTTTTTTTTTTTTTGATTTGCATTTCCCTGATGGCTAAGGAGGTTAAGCATGACCTTAAATATCTTTTGGCCACTGGATCTTCTTTTGTTGAGAATTCTCTGTTCAGTTCAGTGCCCCATTTTTTAATTGGGTTAATTAGCATTTTAAAGTCTAGTTTCTTGAGTTCTTTATATATTTTGGAGATCAGACCTTTGCCTGTTGCAGGGTTGGTGAAGATCTTCTCCCATTCAGTAGGTTGCCTTTTTGTCTTAATGACAATGTGCTTTGCTTTACAGAAGCTTCTCAGTTTTAGGAGGTCCCATTTATTCAATGTTGCCCTTATTGTCTGTGCTGCAGGGGTTATATGTAGGAAGTGGTCTCCTGTGCCCACATGTTGTAGAATATTTCCCACTTTCTCTTCTATCAGGTTCAGCATGTTCCAATCAATATTGAGGCCTTTAATCCATTTGGACTTGAGTTTTGAGCATGGTGATAGATGTGGATCTATTTTCATTCTTCTACAGGTTGACATCCAGTTATGCCAGCACCATTTGTTGATGATGCTTTCTTTGTTCCATTGTATACTTTTAGCTCCTTTATCAAAAATCAGGTGTTCATAGGTTTGTGGGTTAATATCCCGGCCTTCTTTTGATTCCATTGGTCAACTTCTCTGTTTTTATGCCATTATCAAGCTGTTTTCAATACTGTAGTTCTGTAATAGAGGTTGAAGTCAGGGATGGTAATACCTCCAGAAGTTCCTTTATTGTATAAGATTGTTTTGTCTATCCTGGGTTTTTTGTTTTTCCCATATAAACGTGATTATTGTTCTCTAAAGGTCTGTGAAGAATTTTAATGGGGATTGTATTGTATCTATAGATTGCTTTTGGTAGAATTGCCATTTTTACTATGTTGATTCTCCCAATCCAAGAGCTAGGGGGATCCAACCATTTTCTGGAATCCTCTTCAATTTCTTTCTTCAATGCCTTAACATTCTTGTTAAATAGATCTTTCACTTCCTTGGTTAGAATTACTCCAAGATATTTTATGCTATTTGTGGCTATCGTGAAAGGTGATGCTTCTCTGATTACCCTCTCTGCTTCTTTATCCTTTCTTTGTAGGAGGGCAACTGATTTTTTGGAGTTGATCTTGTATCCGGCCACATTACTAAAGGTGTTTATCAGCTATAGGAGTTATTTGGTAGAGTTTTTGGGGTCACTTATGTACACTATCATATCATCTGCAAATAATGAAAGTTTAACTTTTTCCTTTCCAATTTGAAAACCTTGCTCCCCTAATGTTGTCTTATTGCTATCGCTAGTACTTCAAGCACTATATTGAAGAGGTATGGAGGGAGTGACAAAACTTATCGTGTTCTTGACTTTAGTGGGATGGCTTTAAGTTTCTCTCTATTTAATTTGATGTTAGCTGTCAGCTTGCTTAAAATAGCTTTTATTATATTTAGGTATGAACCTTGTATCCCTAATCTCTCCAAGACCTTTATCATAAAGGGGTGTTGAATTTTGTCAAAAGATTTTTCAGCAACTCATGAAACAATCATATGTTTTTTTTCTTTCATTTTATTTATATGATGAATTGCATTGATAGATTTGCATATGTTGAACCAGCCCTGCATCTCTGGATGAAGCCTACTGAATCATAATTGTTAATTTTTCTAATGTGTTCTTGGATTTGGTTTGCCAGTATTTTATTGAAAATTTTTGCATCAATGTTCAGGAGTGAGATTGGCCTGTAATTCTTTTTCTTGGTTGAGTCTCTGTCTGGTTTTCGTATCAGGATAACTGTCGCTTCATAGATACATTAAGGAGTATAGGTATTAGGTCTTCTTGGAAGTTCTGGTAGAATTCTGCATTGAAATCATCTGGTCCTGGACTTTTTTTGGTGGGGAGGTTTTGATAACAGCTTCTAATTCTTCATGACTAACAGGTCTATTTAGGTTGTTCACCTGGTCTTGGTTTAACTTTGGTATATGGTATTTATCTAAAAAAGTATCCATTTCTTTTACATTTTCCAATTTTGTGGCATACAGCCTTTTGTAGTAAGATTTATTGATTCTCTTAATTTTCTCTGTGTCTATGATTATGAATGCCTTTTCATTTCTGATCTTATTATTTTGAATGTTCTTTCTCTGCCATTTGATTAATTTGGATAGGGGTTTTTCAATCTTGTTGATTTTCTCCAAGAACCAACTCTTTGTTTCATTGATTCTTTGGGTTGTTTTCTGTGTTTCTATTTTGTTGTTTTTAGCCCTCAATTTGATTATTTTCAATCTTCTACTCCTCCTGGGTGAGCCTGCTTCTTTTCTCTAGCACTTTCATGTGTGTTGTTAAGTCTCCAATGTGTGCTTTCTCCATTTTCTTTAAGTGGGCACTTAGTGCTATGAACTTTCCTCTTAGCACTTCTTTCATAGTGTCCCATAAGTTTGAGTATGTTGTGCCTTTATTTTCATTAAATTCAAGGAAGACTTTAATTTCTTTCTTTCTATTGACCCAGGGGTGGTTCAGTAGTTGACTGTTTAGTTTCCATGAGTTTGTAGACTTTCTGGGGGTAGCATTGTTGTTGAATTCTAACTTTATTCCATGGAGATCCGATAAGACACAGGTGTTTACTATTTTTTTTTGTATCTGTGGAAGTTTGCTTTGTTACCGAGTATGTGGTCAATTTTTGAGTAGGTTCTATGAGCTGCAGAGAAGAAGGTATATTCTTTCCTATTTGGGTGAAATGTTCTACAGATGTCTGTTAAGTCCATTTGATTCATTACCTCCATTAATTCTCTTATTTCTCTGTTAGGTTTCTGTCTGATTGACCTGTCCATTGGTGAGAGAGGAGTGTTGAAGTCTCCTACTATTAGTGTGTGCAGTTTGATGGCTGCCTTGAGTTTTAGTAATGTTTTTTTTATGTATGTGGGTACTTTTATATAAGGGGCGTAGATATTCAGGATTGAGACTTCACCCTGATGAATTGTTCCCGTTATTAGTATAAAATGTCCATCTCCATCTTTTTTGCTTGATTTTAGTTTGAAGTCAATTTTGTTAGAAATTAGTATGGCCACACCTGCTTGTTTCTTAGGACTATTTGCTTGAAAAACCTTTTCCCAACCCTTTACTCTAAGTAAATGTCTGTCTTTGTGATTGAGGTGTGTTTCTTGTAAACAACAGAATGTTGGATCCTGTTTTTGTATCCAATCTTTTAGCCTGTGCCTTTTAATTGGTGTATTGAGTCCATTGATATTAATGACCAGTGGTTGTTGACTCTGGTTATTTTTTTTTGATAGTAATGTTTGTGTGTTTCCCTTCTTTGAGTTATGCTTGTGAAGTGTCATTAGATATCTGAGTTATTGTAGGCAGTGTTCCCTATGTTGGATTCCTTGGGTTGTGATTTTCCTTCTATTATTTTCTGTAAGGCTGGATTTGTGGCTATGTATTGTTTAAATTTGTTTTTATCCTGTAATATTTTTTTCTCCATTGATAGTGAATGGAAGCTTGGCTCGATATAGTAGTATGAGCTTGCAAACATGGTCTCTTCGTTTTTGCTTTACATCTGTCTCCCTTCTGGCTTTCATGGTTTCCATAGAGAAGTCAGGTGTAAGTCTGATAGGTTTACCTTTATAAGTTACTTGAACTTTTTCCTTTGCAACTCTTAATATTCTTTCCTTATTGTGTATGTTTTGTGTTTTGATTATTATATGGTGAGGGGATGTTTTTTTTTCTAGTCTATTCGGTGTTCTGTATGCTTCTTGAACCTTCATATAAATATCTTTCTTTAGGTTGGGAAAGTTTTCTTCTATAATTTTATTGAATATATTTTCTGGGTCTTTGAGCTGTAATTCTTTTCCTTCTACCCTGTTATACTTAGGTTTGGTCTTTTTATTATGTCCCAGATTTCCTGAATGTTTTGTGATAAGAAATTGTTGGATTTGATGTTTTCTTTGATCAGAGCATTTATTTTTTCTATGATGTCTTCAGATTCAGAGATTCTTTCTTCTATCTCTTGCATTCTGTTGGTTATGCTTGTTTCTGTAGTCTCTGTTCATTTACCTAGATTTTCCATATCCAGCCAGCCCTTGGTTTGTGATTTCTTCATTGCCTTCATTTCAGTTTTCAAGTCTTGAACTGTTTCCATTATCTGTTTGATTATTATTATTATTTTTTGTTTCCTAGGGCATTATTTACAGATTTACTCATTTCTTCAAACTTTTTGTTATTCTTCTCATCCATTTCTTTAAGGGAGTTTTTCACCTCCTTTTTAAGTTAGTCTCTTACCTTCATAAAGTCAAATTATTCTACTTCTTCTGGATTAGGGTGTTCAAGTCCTCCTGTTATAAGTTCGCTGGGTTCTGGTGTTTTCATATTGTTTTTCAGATTTTTGGAGGAATTCTTTCATTTGCGCCTCCCCATCTCTTCTTCCAAATGTTCCCTGATGGATCTTCTGGTTCAGTACCAGGGCCCCTAGCTGGCCAGGGACCTCACAGACAAAAGGCCTACCTTGCTGTAAGCAGGCTATTGAAACAAAGGAACTCCTGCCAGGTTGCGCTCACTACCCTTTTCCAGTGCCCAAACAGGCTGACCTTTGGGATGTTATGGCCCCAAAGAAGGGAGGAAGATGGGAGGTATAGCCTTGGTGCAAGCTGGGTTGTGATAGGAAGAGAGAGGCAGTAACTGGGGAGGTTCGCCCCTGCAGACTGACCAGGAAATAGAGGGGGTTGAGGAATATCTGTGCTCTGTCTCCTGGCCTTCTGCTGCGGGTCCGGAATACCCTCACTCCACTGATGGATCTTCTGGTGTAGGATCAGGGCCCCTACCTGGTCAGGGACCTCACAGACAAACTGCAAGATTATTTTTTTGCTTTTCTCTTGGAAAGTGTTTTTCCTTCTAATTGTTATACTCTGAATAATGTCAAGCCACCTGGTGTTCCAGAACAGTTCATTGCCAACTGCTCTTGTACAGATTTGTAATTACTTTTTTGTCTTTAACTTTGTTTTTTTTTTTATTTGAAATATTTTGAGTAGAGATATATTATTGGTCAATCAAATAACTCGGGAATGGGTCAATTTTAATTTTACATATCCATGGCTCACTTGTCTTTTAATCTGTGATCACTGCAATTTTTTACCAGATTCTTCCACTTCTAACTACTTTATAAAAGCTGATATTTTCCCTAATTCTTTCTAAATGATTTATTATTTTTATTTTATTCGTATTATTGTTTTGCCTGTATTAATGTCTGAACAACATATGTATACCTGGCATTAACCAGGGTCAGAAGATATTGTTACATTTCCCTAATTTCGAGTTACAGACAGCCTTGGGAGCACTACAAATGAACCTTGGTTCTCTGAAAAAGCAAGTGCTCTTTGCCACTGGAACACTTTTCCAGCCCCACCCATTTCCCTAATGTTTTAAAACCATCCTAAGACTTTCTATTTCTCAAAACAATTAAACAGATTTTGTATGTATTTCTTTTTAGTACTTACATAGAGAAAAGATGTTTTTGATATTTTTATTAAAATGAGATGAGTTAATATATAAAAGCAAAATATAGAATAACTCAAAATTGCTTCAAAATTATAGAGAACTTTTTTATCATTTATGAATTCAAAACCTGAAAAAATTGTATCAATTAGAATAGACCTACTGATATATGTTAATGTGACCATAACTGTTTTTATTTCTTTGTTTAAATTGAAAACATATTTTTAATACATGTTCTGATTACTTTCCCCCTTTCTTCCAACATTTCAAAGAATTCCTCCTCTTCCCCACCCAACAAATTCACATCCTTTTTTTCTCTCTCTCTCTCTCATTGAACTATAAAAAAGCATCTAAAATGACAAATTAAAATTAAATAAAAATAAACAGATGACTTCAAAGAGCTGGTGAGTCTATGCTATTTCTGGGTGAAACAATACCCTTTGGTCTCTGTGGGCACTTGTATGTTGGTGGTGCACATAATTTCATGCACACATACACATACAAAACAAAAGTAATTATAAGTCCATCTTAAAAAGCAACACGTAAAAATGATGTGTAGCTAACAATAATAATATTAATAGTAATTTACAATGTAGCATTTTTTTCAAAAATATGCAAAACTTACATTGAATAATTTAAATGGATACGATATATAAATGTGCAAGTGCTGTACTTCACGTTTAATTTGTATATCAATTTGTGATTCTCAACCCCTAATCCAGAATTTTTTTGAAAAAAGTATAATATTTTTAATGAATATATTGTCAAAACTTTGCAATGATCTATTTGTACTAGTAGTATAGGAGTATGCTGATATTTTCCCTGGGTACAATGAGTTAGCAGAATAAATGTTGCAGTTAGTGATACTGTAACAACAAAGCTTTTGTAGTAAAACTACATAATACCTCTCTGCTTCATGGCCACTTGCAGTAATGTCAGAAACAGGCCTTTGATTTAATTTAGGCAGTGGACTTTTGAGAATAAAGCAAAGGGTTACCCTGAAGATTTGGCTTAATGTTCACTTAGCATTTTATCAAATTAGGGCATTTTAGTCTTTATTAAAATGTTTATCACTTATGTCATATTTCCCAAATTTAAGAATAACCACACTATTTCCTGTTTAAAGTATACAAATTTTATAGCTTTAAAATATATTTAATTATTTATTTCTAAATTAATATACATAATAGTGGCTAATCCATTTAGAATCTAGAAAAGAAACCCTATAGTTTCCTTAAGAGTCCACTATACTCTATAGTACAGATTCTTCAGCTGAAAATTGAAGTGCCAAATTAACAATTTACAGCTAGGTAAATATGCTTTTCTATGGTTGTTTGCTATTTACCACAATGAGGCTGATTCCGGTTTTATTAGTTTTTTTCATAACATGACTGTATTCACTGCTTGTGTTCTATCAGGCAAAAATTGATGTTTCTCTGGACAAAAACCCCGACTTCCTCTTCCTAGGACAGTGGTTGTTGTCTCATTCCAGTTGCTTCTGTCTTTTTCTTCTTATTGGTCTCTCATTTCCCAGAGACCAAATGAACATACTCACAATACTATTCCACAACCTATAGTTTAAACCAGTGCTATTACTTTTCATTTTTTATATTCATGTATACCTTTTTAATTTAATTTTATCCATTTTCCATATCAACCCCAGTTCCCCCTTCCTTCCCTTCTCCCTGCCTCTACACCTCTCCTACTTTGGACCCTCTATCCCCTTCTCAGAGGGCCTTAGGCCTTCCTTAAGAAATCAACAAAGTCTGGCAAACCAAGTTGAGGCAGGACCAGTCCTGACCCCCAGTAGCAAGGTTGAACAAGGTATCTCATCGTAGTGAATATTCTCCAAAATTTGTGTTCATGGTCACAGGATAAGTTCTGATCACACTGTCAAAAGTCCCCAACAGATCAATCCATATAAATTGTCACCCACATTCACAGGGCCTAGTTTAGGCCCATGCAGGAATCCCTGATGTCAGTCCAGATTCCTTGTGCTCCTAATACATAGAAGAGCATAGTTTTCATTTTGTTTCTACTTTGTAATCTGTTGTGGGGAGCATCATGTAATTTAAACTTAATCAGAATAGTAATGGTGTTTTCTCGTAATAATAGCTATGGAACGAAAAGACTACATGATAGTCAGAGGCACAGACCACATGAAATACAGAAAAAATACCACTTGTCTAAACCAGTGAGTAGAATTCGGGGAATCATCTTAGAATTCTGATTTTCAGTGATTTAAATTAATGTGATTAACATTAGCATTTGATTCACATCTTTCTTAAACAAGTCAATTTAGTATATTATTACTATTATGTAATAGTTCTAAATTTTCTAGGACACATCATTTTATAAAATTACATCCCTGCTACACATAAAATAAATCGTTATAAAGAGTCACTCTTCTAAGAGTATTTGTGAATAAAACATCTTCTTTTAAAACATACTTTTAATTCATTTTAAATGCATGATATATGAGCATTTAAGGATGAGAAGACTTAGTGATGTAGATTCATGAACAAGTAAGGCATAGCCATGTTTTCAACCTTTTTAATAACCTGCTCTATAAACCCTATTTCACTTTCACTAAGATTGCTTCATTATCAAAAATTTAAAAAAAAATTAGATTTTAAGTGTATTGTAAAAAGAAAGTGAAAATGTATGTGAAAACTTTTGATGAAAGCAACTGTTTATCATAATAAACATTTAGCAATAAATAACTTACCATTTTAGTTGCCCCAGATTGTGGGAGTGAATGTTGAATGTACTGGTTATATAAAAATAATTAGTTCTTACTTATTCACATTTACAAAAGGAAGAGGTATTGGCAAAATTTTAGTCTGTGATACTAAAAATAGAAATTCTCTACATGATTATTTGATTCTATGAAAATTGCAACTACGAAATACCTAAAATAATTTAAAAGAAATTATCTGGCATATAAAGAAGAAAACACTAAACCCATCCTTAAAATGATAAAAATAATTAATATTGCCTTAAAAAGAATGAGGTTATACTTCATTCCAAGTCAAATATTCTTATCTTTCCTATACATTTTGCAAATAGTTAAGAATAGTCCAAAAATAAAACTGTTTCACAGTAGATCACTAAGGAAAGTGAACATACCTATAAAATGACAGGTTCTTTGTTCTGATTTGTGAAATACTTTTAATAATGTAAAAGAATAAAGATATTATCAATTTAATTTATCTTTTTGTTATTAAAATCTCAATATATTTTATCATTATGTATTATTTAATATTCTGATAATCCTTTAGGTCAAATTATTATTACTTATTAAATATCATTTTTAATTTCTTTCCTTTTATGTGATAAAACTTCATAAGACACAATTTGAGTAGTCTGGTAATCTAATTATAGTATTTTATGTCAGAGTGAAAATCTTGTCTTTTCAGAAACTAATTAATTTTTCTCTTCTCTCTCCATGTTTACATATCATATTTAATAAAGTAAGATGATTAATTAAGCCGGACCCTAATGGTTTCTCCTGGGATCAAATAAATGTTAACTATTTCACTGCGGTTTCTGTTGAATGAACTAGCATGGAGAGGATACAAATGTTTCATTTTAGGGTAAAATGTATCTTATCATTTTCAATATTCTTTAGCATTTTATTTACATACATTATCTACACGTTTTACTTACTTCATGTTTACTTTTGTCTTTTGTTCATTCTTCACTGAATGTGTCAATATAACACGTGGAGTTGCAAAATAGAAGAACGACTGTGAAATTAAGAAGTGTAAAAAAATTAACTTATAGCATCTTTTCCATTAGATGTCAAAAATGTATATCAGGGGATTTTGCTCCAGAAATATTTAGTTATTTTTGGTTAAATACAATATGGTATCTTTACACATTGCTTATTTTTTAAAAGAAAGAGATTATCACAGTACATTTATTCTTATTTTATATTTAAAAAAAGATTTATAGACCATCATAGATATCTTTGAAACCTCTTCTTCTTTAAAAGTATTTGTTTCATATTTTTGTGTTTTTTGTCTTGAAACTCAAAGTGCTAACTGTGTGAATGTTGGTATACGAGTGCCCTAGGATCATAGTGGACTTATCACTATTTTTATCATTGATGGTGGCAACTCAACATATTCAACAATCTATCAATGGCCAAGATAAGAAGGCCACTTTGATTCCTCAGCAATCCACTGATGGCTATTCAAAGGCCTGTTCTCCTATATGCTCTGTGTAAAAAAAAAAATTCAGTTGCTTGGAGTTCATGATTCAAACAGCTGAATCATACCTAGAAAATGTCATTTTACAGACCATTCTATATTCAGGTTCTTAAGAGTCTGATCATTTTTGTTTTATTTACTATATCCATTTCATTTGTTTTACAAGTTTCTCTTCCAATTCCTTAAGAAAACTTCCTCTTTTCTACAATGTTTCCAGAATCTTCAAGTGACGTAAATGTTCTGCTTATAGATGAACATTCAACTTTCACCTACTTTCAGCAACTTGAGCAGTCATTTCTCTGTATTCATGAACCTTGCTAAGAGCAGCTTTTGTGATTAAAGATGTGAAAATCCTTTGTCATTGTGTATAAACATTTATTTAGAAAATTGTTTGATACTATGTCAATTTACCTCATAAGCATTAGTGTAATCTCTCACTCACATAGTACCTTAGACATTCTCAGTCGGAGGTTTTGTTCCAGGTTTGCAGTGGTTGGCATGCATTTTATTTTTTGATGAGGATCTGAATCCCAATTACGTAGGAATTGGTTATCATTTTAATATCTGCACCAATATTTATAAAAAACCTAATGTTCCCTTTAAGTTAGTATTATAACTCATAATTATATATACATATAATACATAATTATAGTATTATAACCTCATGGTCAGGTAAAACTACTGGTGTTTTATTCACCCAGCAGCATGCATAGCAATATTTGATACTATGAAATGTAATACGTATGGAGGAAGCTTTCAGTTCAGTTATATCCTGATTTCTTTATTTCTTGTATTTAATGTTTGTAGCAATATCAACAATAAGAAATTATAATCAAGAGGAAATGTATGACCATGTTTTAGTGTCTCTATGGACTCTGTAATCAACAGCTCCTAAGTAGGTATACCAATACATCTGGCTTGTTAATTTTGTTTAGTGACACAGTATTTTTTTTATTTAAAAAAAAAGAAATTTTTTTGGGGGTTTTCGAGACAGGGTTTCTCTGTGGCTTTGGAGCCTGTCCTGGAACTAGCTCTGTAGACCAGGCTGGTCTCGAACTCACAGAGATCCGCCTGCCTCTGCCTCCCGAGTGCTGGGATTAAAGGCGTGCGCCACCACCGACCGGCAAAAAAAGAAATTTCTGCCTCCTCCCCGCCTCCCATTTGCTCCCCCCCCCCCCCCCCCCTCCCCCTTCCCCCAATCCTCCCCCCTCCCCCTACTCTTCGCTCTCCCTCTCTACCCTAAAGCACAGTCAGGGTTCCCTTCCCTGTGGAAAGTCCAAAGTCCTCCCCCCTCAATCCTGGTCTAGGAAGGTGAACATCCAAACTGGGTAGGCTCCCACATAGCCAGAACATGAAGTAGGATCAAAACCCAGTGCCATTTTTCTTGACTTCTCAGCAGCCCTCATTGTCCACCAAATTCAGAGAGTCCGATTTTATCCCATGCTTTTTCCGTCACAGTCCAGCTGGCCTTGGTGAGCTCCCAATGGATCAGCCCCACTGTCTTCGTGGGTGGGTGCACACCTTGTGGTCCTGACTTCTTTGCTCATATTCTCCTTCCTTCTGTTCCTCACTGGAACATTGAGAGCTCAGTCCGGTGCTCCAGTGTTGGTCTCTGTCTCTATCTTCATTCATTGCCAGATGAAGATTCTAAGGTGATATGCAAGATATTCATCCGTATGGCTATAGTATAGGGTCATTTCAGGTTCCCTATCCTCAGCTGCCCCAGGAACTAACTGGGGACATCGCCTTGGGCACCTGGGAGCCCCTCTAGGTAAAAGTCTCTTGCCAACCCTAAGATGACTTCTTTAATTAAGATATGTGCTTCCCTGCTCCCCTAACAAACCTTCCTTTATCCCAATCATCCCGTTGCCCCAAGTTCCCCCCAACCTCCCCTTCTCACATTTCTCTCCCCATCTCCCCTTATCCCCCTCCCACCACACTCTCAAGATCCCAATTTTTTGCCCGGCAATCTTGTCTACTTCCCATAACCAGGAGGATAGCTATATGTTTTTCTTTGGGTTCACCTTCTTATTTAGTTTCTTTAGGATATCAAATTATAGACTCACTGACCTTTATTTATCTCTAGAAACCAATGATGAATGAGTACATCCCATGGTCATCTTTTTGGGTCTGGGTTACCTCACTCAGGATAGTGTTTTCTATTTCCATCCATTTGCATGCAAAATTCGCGAAGTCATTGTTTTTTACCACTGAGTAGTATTCTAAAGTGTATATATTCCACACTTTCTTCATCCATTCTTCCATTGAAGGGCATCTAGGTTGCTTCCAGGTTCTGGCTATTACAAATAAGGCTGCTATGAACATAGTTGAACAAATGCTTTTGTCATATGATAGGGCATCTCGTGGGTATATTCCCAAGAGTGACATTGCTGGGTCCATGGGTAGGTTGATCCCGAATTTCCTGAGAAAACGCCATACTGATTTCCAAAGTGGTTGCACAAGTTTGCAATCCCACCAGCAATGGATGAGGGTACCCCTTTCTCCACAGCCTCTCCAGCAAAGGCTATCATTGGTGTTTTTGATTTTAGCCATTCTGACAGGTGTAAGATGATATCTCAATGTTGTTTTAATCTACATTTCCCTGATTGCTAAGGAGGCTGAGCATGACCTTAGGTGTCTTTTGGCCATTTGAACTTCTTCTGTTGAGAATTCTCTCTTTATATCAGTGCCCCATTTTTTAATTGGGTTAATTAACATTTTAAAGTCTAGTTTCTTGAGTTCTTTATATATTTTGGAGATCAGACCTTTGTCTGTGGCCGGGTTGGTGAAGATCTTCTCCCAGTCAGTGGGTTGTCTTTTTGTCTTAGTGACAGTGTCCTTTGCTTTACAGAAGCTTCTCAATTACAGTAGGTCCCATTTATTCAATGTTGCCCTTAATGACTGTGCTGCTGGGGTTATACCTAGGAAGCGATCGTCTGTGCCCATCTGTTGAAGGGTACTTCCCAGTTTCTCTTCTATCAGGTTCAGTGTGTTCAGATTGATGTTGAGGACTCTGATCCATTTGGACTTGAGTTTTGTGCATGGTGATAGATATGGGTCTATTTTCATTCTTCTACAGGTTGACATCCAGTTGTGACAGCACCATTTGTTGAAGATGACCTCTTTCTTCCATTGTATACTTTTAGCTCCTTTATCGAAAATGAGATGTTCATAGGTTTGTGGGTTAAAATCCGGGTCTTCTATACGATTCCATTGGTCCACTTCTCTGTTTTTGGGCCAATATCACACTGTTTTCATTACTGAAGCTCTGTAATAGAGTTTGAAGTCAGGGATGGTAATGCCTCCAGAAGTTCCTTTATTGTATAAGATTGTTTGGGCTATCCTGGGTTTTTTGTTTTTCCATATAAAGTTGATTATTGTCCTCTCAAGATCAGTGAAGAATTTTGATGGGATCTTGATGGGGATTGCATTGAATCTATAAATTGCCTTTGGTAGGATTGCCATTTTTACAATGTTGATCCTCCCAATCCAAGAGCAAGGGAGATCCTTCCATTTTCTGGTGTCCTCTTCAATTTCTTTCTTCAATGCCTTAAAGTTCTTGTAAAATAGATCTTTCACTTCTTTGGTTAGAGTTACCCCGAGATATTTTATGCTGCTTGTGGCTATCGTGAAAGGAGATGCTTCTCTAATTTCCCTCTCTGCTTCCGTATCCTTTGTGTATAGGAGGGCGACTGATTTTTTGGAGTTGATCTTGTATCCAGCAACATTACTAAAGGTGTTTATCAGCTGTAGGAGTTCATTGGTGGAGTTTTTTGGGGTCGCTTATGTACACTATCATATCATCTGCAAATAATGAAAGTTTAACTTCTTCCTTGCCAATTCGAATACCCTTGATCCCCTTATGTTGTCTTATTGCTATTGTTAAAACTTCAAGCACTATATTGAATAGGTATGGAGTGAGTGGACAGCCTTGTCGTGGTCTTGATTTAAGTGGGATGGCTTTGAGTTTCTCTCCGTTTAGTTTGATGTTAGCTGTCGTTTTGCTCTTAATAGCTTTTATTATATTTAGGTATGACCCTTGTATCCCTAATCTCTCCAAGACTTTTATCATAAAGGGATGTTGAATTTTGTCAAAAGCTTTCTCAGCCTCTAATAAAATGATCATATGTTTTTTTTTCTTTCTGTTTATTTACATGATGGATTACATTGATAGATTTTCGTATGTTGAACCAGCCTTGCATCTCTGGGATGAAGCCTACTTGATCATAATGGATAATTTTTCTAATGTGTTCTTGGATGCGGTTTGCCAGAATTTTGTTGAGGATTTTTGCGTCGATGTTCATGAGTGAGATTGGCCTGTAATTCTCTTTCTTGTTTGAGTCTTTGTGTGGTTTTGGTATCAGAGTGACTGTAGCTTCATAAAAGGAATTTGGCAATGACTCTTCTGTTTCTAAATTGTGAAATACACTAAGGAGTATAGGTATTATGTCTTCTTGGAAGTTCTGGTAGAATTCTGCATTGAAACCATCTGGTCCTGGGATTTTTTTGGTAGTGAGGTTTTTGATAACAGCTCTAATTCTTCATGACTGACAGGTCTATTTAGATTGTTCACCTGGTCCTGAGTTAACTTTGGTATATGGTATTTATCTAAAAAAGTGTCCATTTCTTTTACATTTTCCAGTTTTGTAGCATATACGCTTTTGTAGTAAGATCTAAAGATTCTCTGAATTTCCTCTATGTCTGTGGTTATGTCCCCCTTTTCATTTCTGATCTTATTAATTTGCATATTCTCTCTCTGCCGTTTGATTAGTTTGGATAGGGGTTTATCAATCTTGTTGATTTTCTCCAGGAACCAGCTTTTTGTTTCATTGATTCTTTGGACTGTTTCTGTGTTTCTATTTTGTTGATTTCTGCCCTCTGTTTGACTATTTCCAGTCTTCTACTCCTCCTAGCTGAGTCTGCTTTTTTTTCTAGAGCTTTCACGTGGGCTGTTAAGTCTCCAATATGTGCTTTCTCTGTTTTCTTTATGTGGGCACTTAGGGCTCTGAACTTTCTCCTTAGGACTGCTTTCATAGTGTCCCATAAGTTTGAGTAGGTTGTTTCTTTATTTTCATTGAATTCAAGGAAGACTTTAATTTCTTTCTTTATTTCTTCTTTGATCCAGGTGTGGGTAAATAGCTCACTGTTCAGTTTCCATGAGCTTGTAGGCTTTTTGGGGGTAGCATTGTTGTTGACTTCTAACTTTAGTCCATGGTGATCTGATAAGACACAGGAGGTTTGGAATATTTTTTTGTAACTGTGGAAGTTTGCTTTGTTACCGAGGATGTGGTAAATTTTCGAGAAGGTTCCATGAGTTGCAGAGAAGAAGGTATATTCTTTCCTATTTGGGTGGAATGTTCTATAAATGTCTGTTAAGTCCATTTGATTGATTACCTCCATTAATTCTCTTGTTTCTCTGTTAGGTTTCTGTCTGATTGACCTGTCCATTGGAGAAAGAGGAGTGTTGAAAACTCCTACTATTAGTGTGTGCGGTTTGATGGCAGCCTTGAGTTTTAGTAATGTTTCTTTTACATACGTGGGTGCTTTTATATTAGGGGCATAGATATTCAGGATTGAGACTTCATCCTGATAAATTGTTCCTGTTATGAGTATAAAATGTCCCTCTCCATCTCTTCTGATTGATTTAAGTTTGAAGTCAACTTTGTTAGAAATTAGTATGGCCACACCTGCTTGTTTCTTAGGTCCATTTGCTTGATAAACCCTTTCCCATCCCTTTACTCTAAGTAGGTGCCTGTCTTTGTGGTTGAGGTGTGTTTCTTGTAAACAGCAGAATGTTGGATGCTGTTTGCGTATCCAATCTCTTAGCCTATGCCTTTTTATAGGTGAGTTGAGTTCATTGACATTAAGGGATATTAATGACCAGGGGTTGTTAACTCCGGTCACTTTTTTAGTCATAGAGTTTGTGTGTTTGCCTTCTTTGAGTTGCACTGGTGAAGGGTCTCTAGATGTTTGAGTTATTGTTGTCATTGTTGGACTCATTGGTTTGTAATTTTCCTTCTATTACTTTCTGTAAGGCTGGATTTATGGCTACATATTGTTTAAATTTGTTTTTATCCTGGAAAATTTTGTTTTCTCCATTTATAGTGAACAAAAGCTTGGCTGGGTATAGTAGTCTGGGCTTGCATCCATGTTCTATTTGCTTCTGTAGTACATCTATCCAGGACCTTCTGGCTATCATGGTTTCCATAGAGTAGTCAGGTGTAAGTCTGATAGGTTTACATTTATAAATAACTTGACCTTTTTCCTTTGCAGCTCTTAATATTCTTTCTTTATTCTGTATGCTTTGTGTTTTGATTATTATATGGTGAGGGCATGTTTTGTTTTTTTTTTTTTTTTTGGTCCAGTCTATTCAGTGTTCTGTAAGCTTCTTGAACCTTCAAAGGAATATATTTCTTTAGGTTGGGAAAGTTTTCTTCCATAATTTTATTAAATATATTTTCTGGACCATTGAGCTGTACTTCTTCTCCTTCTTCTATCCCAATTATTCTTACATTTGGTGTTTTTATTGTGTCTCATATTTCCTGAATGTTTTGTGATGAGAATTTGTTGGTTTTGCTGTTTTCTTTGATCAGTGTGTTTATTTTCTCTATGGTATCTTCAGTGTCTGACATTCTTTCTTCTATCTCTTGTAATCTGTTGGTAGTACTTGTCTCTGTAGTTCATGTTCGTTTACCCAGATTTTCCATCTCCATCCTTCCCTTGGTTTGTGTTTTCTTCATTACTTCCATTTCATTCTTCAAGTCTTGAACCGCTTCCCTTACCTGTTTGATTGCTTTTTCTTGTTTCTCTTGGTTTTCTTGGGTATCTTTGAGCAATTTATTCATTTCCTCTACCTTTTTGTTTGTCATCTCTAATTGTTTATGGCAGTTTTTCACCTCCTGTTTAAGGTCTTCTATTATTTTCATAAAATTAACTTTTGAGTCGATTTCTTCTAATTCTTCTGGAGTAGTGTGTACAATTCTTCTTATTTCGTGATCCCTGGATTCTGGTGATGACATGTTGCCTTTCAGGTTGTTGGAGGAATTCTTGCATTGGCGCCTTCCCATCTCTTCCTTCAAATGGAGCCAGGAGAGGCCTGGTGTCTTGGTCCAGTCTTTGCTGTGACTGACTCTCTGGGTGTATCTCTTCAGTGTAGAAGCAGGAACCGACCTGTCCAGATGGAACTCCTCAGCACCACAACTCGGACACCACTCTGGGTGGTATCCCATCCAGATGGAACTCTTCACCACCTAAACGGGGCTGTCCTGTAGCCCTAACCTTGAGACCTGCCCGGAAGTCAGGCACTTCCCGATCGCTCTGGTTGGGTAGCCTTAGTGTAGGACCTTAAAACCGGTTTCAGCACTGGTCCAAGCAAGCAGCAGGGCAGGGTTGTGGGGTGGGGTGCTGGGTGGTTGGGTCGTGCCTAAGAAAGTCAGCCCTGCAGAAGGAGCTGGGGGAGGGGGTTTGTGCTCGCTTCTGGGACACACCGCGCCTGAAGAGGAAACACTCACCCGTCCAGATGGAACTCGTCAGCACCTAAGCAGGGTTGCGTGGTAGCCCAAAGATCCGGGGACGAGAGGAAGGACGTGGGAGGCGGCGCTGGGTCCGGGAGACCACTGGAAGCCCTGGAGCACAAGCTGTAGGTGCCCGAGCTCCCTTACAGGGAACCTTGAGACATACCTGGAAGGCAGGCACTCCCCGCTCGCTCTAGTGGCAAAGTATTTATAGGACTCGTATTATGTATCCTTTTTGGGTACCTGCCTTCAAAATTATCTCTATGTAATTTAATTGTGTTATCATGTGGTAAGTTTCTGTGTGGCTTTTTCATATTTTTTCACTTAATTAAGACTCCTTGTGTCTTGTCTTGTTCATAATCCTCTCTGCTTCCTATTTGAATGTGCCCATTAGAAGCATTCCCTTTATCCACTCATATTTTGATAACATATTACTGTCTTCAATCCTTAAAGCAACCTCTTCCCCAATTGTATACGTTTTAGTTTCCTGGCTTGCAGAGGCACCAAATATTAAATACAGAAAAGTAAAGATTCATGAGTATGATATGCATGTAAGACAAAATATTCAGTGTTTTGTTTTTCTAGGTGTGGATTACTTGACACAACGTAATGTTCCGTAGTTTTATCTCCTTTTTTATGTGAATTTGAATTTTTATGTATTTTTGTTTTCTTTTTATAGTCTAAAATATTTAGACAATATATTTTGACCAAATTCTTTCCCATACTTTACATCCATATAGATACCTCCCACACCCAACCATGCAGTCCATTTTGTGTTGGGTCAATACGACTGAGAATGCGGTTAGCTATGGGTCATGCTTGACATATACAGTGTCAGTACATTAAGAAAAATTTATTTTTTCTCTTCTAGAACCTATTAACTACAAACACATTCTTGGATAAATGTATTACTTTGTTCTTACTTCACCTTGTCTTGAAGGGATTGCTTCTTATTTGAACTTGTATAAATTTTGTTCATCCTGTCAGGTTTGTTTTTTGTAAATTTACATGTGTATCAGCCCTGTCATGTGTGGAAAATACTGTTTGCTTGGAGATGAGCAAGACCTTTGACAATTACAATCTTTTTTCTTCTTAATAATAAGTATATGGTGGATGTTATTAATACAAAAGTTTTTAAAATTTTTTTAAATTCATTTTACATACCAACCTAGTTCCCTCCCACTTCCCCTCCCTTCAACTCATCCCCCATGCATTCCTCCAAAATGCCAAAGCCTCCTTTAGGGAATCAACCAAGCCTGGCATATTAAGTTGAAGCAGGACCAAGTCTCTCCCCCTTACATCACGGTTGAGCATGGCATCCCACCACAGGGAATGGGCTCTAAAATTTTGAGCCAGTTCATGCCCCAGGGATAGATCCTCATGTTACTGCCAGGAGCCCCTCAAATAGAACAAGCTACATTACTATCACCAACAAGCAGATACCATTCTGTTGGTCTAGTGTCTATGAGATGCAAAAAGACACCTTTGAGTCTTACAATCTTTATGTCTACTCTTCTGCATGTTTTCCTTGAGGTTAGGTGCATGACTATACTACAGATATGTTACTTAAGGCCAAGGGCTCCAATGCTTACTTTCAGCATGTTGTCTAATTGTGGGACTCAAGAGGCTTTAAATATCATCAACTACAAGAAGCTTCTCTGATGAGTATTCAGTAATGTACTGATCTGCAGGTATAGCAATAAGTTGTTAAGAGTCATTCTACTGCTATATAGATTTATCAGAATAATTTTAATAGACTTGAGCTGGGACCTAGGACCTTGGGTTCTTAGCCTCATTAACAGTGAGTTGTGGGATCGACTTCATGGTCTTAAATACAAACAAATATTGTTTGATTAGTCTCATACCACTTGTTCCACTATTATATATTATGCCAGTTGATATATCTTGTAGGCATGTCAATATTATTGCATTCAGAGCTCATAGTTTGCTAAAAATAATTTTCTCCTCTATCATGCTTAGAAGATTCCAGCACTATGAACACTAGTAATTATGGATGAATCTGCTAGTTGGGCACCAGCTTGGATTTTCCATATTTGTTAACATAAGTATGTGGTAGCTTAAGAAACAGGATCTTACTATCAGGTTTTAGATAATAAGCAATAGCATTGACAATAGCCTGTATTTTTTAGGGAATTGTCACTGTAAACTTTTTGACAATTGTCTCAAATTGATATAACTCACTACTGGTATTAGAGATTTTATTTGCAGCATATGATGTTTAGTTGGGGAATTATTTCCCCAAATTTTTGGTAACATCATTTAAACTCAATTTATATATGTATTTTATTTTAGGAAGTTTCTAAAGTAGTAAGTTTCCATATTGTTTTCAAAAGTAGTTCAGTGTTATCACTCTCTTGTTTCCCCCACTAACTTCCATACACTTCCTCATTTAATGCTTCTATTTTAATTCCCTATTTATTTTTTATAGCACTGTAGTTTAGTTCCCATTTCTTAGAAGATTCTCTCCCTTACTTACCTCTTACTTGTGCATTACTAGCTATCCACAGATGTTCTTAATGAACCACATATATCTAAAGCTTAAACACTGACACCCATATATAAGAAAAAACATGCAATGTTCTTTTTTTCTTCTTGGATCTATGTTGCTTCACTCAGGATTGGTGTGGGAAGTTTGTCCATGTAATAAAGAAACTCCTTTTGGCCAATGGCTAAACAGTATATAGCCAGGCTGAAAAAGATATATATATATATATATATATATATATATATATATATATATATATATATAGAGAGAGAGAGAGAGAGAGAGAGAGAGTAGGTAGGGTCAGTGAGAAGCCATGTAGCCACGTATAAGAGACAGACACCTCTGCTGGAGCCCATCAAAAACTTGCTCGTAAGCCACAGTCATGTGACAATACACAGATTAATATACATGGGTTAATTTAAGATATAAGTTAGCCAGAAATATGCTTAAGCTATTGGCCAAACAATATTGCAAATAATATAATTTCTGAGTGATTATTTCAGGTCTGAGTAGATGGGAGCAAACAAACAGCTCCCCTAACACAGTATGACTGCTTTTAGTTCTATACACCTAAAAATCTTAATTTCTGTTTTTCTTAACAATGGAGTCCTCTTTCACTATCTAAATGTACCCCATTTTCATAACTTCTAGAAAGCACAATATGAGAGAAAATTTCCTGTTACCTTGGCTTTTACAATTACTCTGCCAAATTTCTTGATTTGTTTTTTTAAGCCTAGGATGCAAGAATTTCTTTCTAAATGTATCTGATACTGGGGCTTTGGTTGGGTAACCTGTGGCATTTGGGCAGAGTGTTATCAACATTAGTAGAATAACTTCACTTAAGCCACATACACATAGCTATAAATGACTCCTCTTACAAAAACATATTTAATGTTACTTATCCTCCCTCCCTCTCTATATATACAGCCTTTCCTCACTTTTACTCACTTAAAGACTCCTTCTTTTCTGCTTTTCCTTCTCTATAGTTAATGCCCTCCTGTTTCTGTATTTCTATCTTTAAATTACCTTTTACCACCTCATTGATATTTTTTATTTCTTTTTACTTTCATTATTTCTTTAGTTACTATTGTTTATACTCATGTGTTCTCTTTTACTTGTGTTTCCTATCTTAGAATCTTTAGATTTCTTCTAATTTTGTACACCAATATTTTGCTTTGTCTTTTTTTGTTTGGGAAATTACAGGCATTAACACCATCAATTGTTATTAAAAATTTATGTGTTTATTCATTTCATTTAATAATGTTACAGTTTTTTTATTTTTTCTTCTTCTTCTCTTGCTTAAACATTATCCTTGAACAGTTTATTCTTTGATATGGGCTCATATGGATTTGTTTTTCTCATTATTTAAAAAAAGTCTTCAAGCATTTTCTGCTCGTTTTTCCTTAATGTTCATAAACTACTTTATCATATTTTACCATGGAAAACTTTCACTTTCCCATCAATTTTGTCACATGTATTTACTGGATATATTATCCTCAGTGGGTAGATGTTATGTGTCAGAATTTAGAACTCATTTCTCTGAGTTATTCTTACTTTTAAAGTTTTCATTGAATAAGTAGGTGCTATTCAGATAGGCCTAATTTTTCTGTGATTTTGTGTTTCTCTTTAATCTTTAATTCCATATACTTTCCTTGTTTTGGATTTAGTGTTTTTATTATAGTATGATGAAGAGAGGTTCATGTCTGTTTGATATCCTGAATGTTTCATTGATCTGATTTGGTAACTGTTTTCCTAACTCTGGGAAATTTTATTTTATTTTGAATTATTAAAATATTTATAAACATTTAGTACTACATTCTCCTTATTTAAAGCTCATTTTGTATTGATTTGATATATTCAGAGTGGCATATGTATTTTAGAATTACCACTTGTGCCTTCTTATTATTTTATCTATGTCCAAATTTGATTGTTTTAGTGTCGACCTTGTCTTCAATCTCAGATAACTCTGTCATCTCTGTGATCCATTCTATTGCTGAATCTTTAAAGAGAGCTTTTAATTTGAAGTTTTTCATCTCTAGCATTTCAGATTATTTGTTCCCCAGCATTTTCATCATGATCTTGAATTGTTATTTAATGTCATTTATTGCCTTCCTTATTTTCTTTAGTTGTTTGTTTTTGTCAACTCAAGGAGTTAAGCTTCTTTTTTATGGATATATTATCATCAGCCTTTTGAATTCTCTGTCTGAGATTTCTTCTTATTCACTCTTACTCAATGCCATTACTCTAGGATTAATGTTTTCTGGAGGAAATATAGTGTCTATTTTTCATGTTTCTATGTAATTGTATTAGAGTTTATGCATTTGCTTTTATTTTGTTTCTGAAAAATTGGTTCTATTCTTTCATTTGAAGTATTTGCGATGTGCATGTGGGACTTGGACATAGTATACCTTGTGTAATTCAGAAAACATTTCCTCAGCCTAGGAGCTAGGATGCCTCATATTAACATGGGATTATCAGTAGAATATTAACTAAGAGAACAATCATGCCTTGCTAGTATGATTATAAAATCTGTGTACTAGCCAAGTATTAACAGAAGTTTGCTTGCTTTTAATAACTGTTGAAGAATAAACAACTGAAGATAATATGGGATTTGGTCATACTTTCTTTAATGAAATTAAGAATGGGAAGGAAACTGGTTAGATAAAGGTAAGACTTAAGAATTAGTCCAACTTTATATGAAAATAAAAGTGGATATGGAAAAAACAGTTAACAGGGGAAGTTGGAATAGTGTTAATGACCACAAATTTTTATAAACTCTTAACCTCTGGAAGATTATAATTCATAAGTAAAGCTAAGAAGTGTAATGATGAAAGAACAAATACAGAAATAAGTTCAGAGTATATAAGACATGTCTGAAGAGTACAGAAATGAGTGCTTTATTGTGAGCCACATGGAGAAATATAAACAACACTCTTAAAACCTACCTGAACAACGTACAAAGAAAAGCAATGTGAACACAAAATTTATATGAACGTGTTTAAGCTAATAGTGTAAAATAAGAAATGAAATAATATTTATTCAGTGAATTGCTAGACAGGTGTGAGTTGAAATATGAAGTTCACATATTCTTGTAACTCTAAAAGATTAATTTGTGGGAGAGACAAACCAGAACCTTTGATTTCTCCAGTTTCAATGTTTTGTATATTCTGGTATATGCTGAATGGGATGTTTAAAGTCCTATCCTGGAAGCCCTGAATTCTACCATGGTGTCTTCCAAGCCTTCAGAATGACAGTGTATGAGGATCAGAACTTCCCATTAAGCTTCTTTTTCCTTCAATGATTTCACCTTTACTTTTTTATAAAATCAATTTATATTTTATTTCCTGAAAGGGCCCATAGGTATAGGTCCATTCTAAATTGAGTAAAGGTCAGAGAGTTTGAATTTACTTCTGTCACTTCAAGGTTATGGTCAACATTTCAAATAACAGAGCAACAGAGCAGAGAGTTCTGCTCTTTCAAGGTTATTGTCAACAGGTATGGCTAATATCCAGGCCTGGTAATTCAGGTATTAAGAAGTAGCTCTGTTTCTACCTCAAACAAAAGTCTAAGGATCGAATTAAGTTCCTATTTCCTTAGGGAGACAACAAAGAATTCCACACAGAGAGTGGTTTTCCTGAAGAATATTTTGGTCTAGGAGGTAAGTGTTGTTTGTCTTGTTCTGACAACAGAATATTAAACTAAGAATGTAGCCCATAATCCTACAAGTTCATTCCTTGTATCATACTAATAAAGTTTTTTTTTTTATCTTAATCCTAGCCTTTGGCGTTGGGGTATTTTTTTTATTGAAAAAATTTCTGCCTCCTCCCACTCTCCCATTTCCCTCCCTCTCTCCCCACTATTCTCCCCCTCCCCCACTCCTATCCCACTCCCCCCACTCCTCTCCCCCTCCCTCTCCAGTCCAAAGAACAGTCAGGGTTACCTGCCTGTGGGAAGTCAAAGGTCCTCCCCTCTCCATCCAGGTCTAGGAAGGTGAGCATCCAAACAGCCTAGGCTCCCACAAAGCCAGTACATGCAGTAGGATCAAAATCCAGTGCCATTGTCCTTGGCTTCTCATCAGCCCTCATTGTCTGCATCGTTCAAAGAGTCCGATTTTATCCCATGCTTTTTCAGTCCCAGTATAGCTGGCCTTGGTGAGCTCCAAAGAGATCAGCCCCATTGTCTCAGTGGGTGGGTGCACCCCTCGCGGTCCTGACTTTCTTGTTCTGTAAGACATTAAGACAACCCTGAAGCCATTTCTGACAATTCTGAATCCTCTCAGCCTCCAGGCCATAGTGCTTCCCCTCCTCCCCTGGGAACTAAGGACCTAACAGTTACACTTGCATGTACTCAGTTCCTGAACAATTACCCATATGCGTATGTTTTGGTTCAGTCCACTGGGAAACGGGGTCAAAATGACCTCTTACCTCATGTGATCTGGCAACACCTCTCCAGTCAATTATTGGTAATAGCCCTTTCGAATCAGCCAATCAGAATAGTCAAAGAACAACCTCCCTTGCTTCTGTGGCCCCTTTAAAAGTAGACTGTACCAGCTATTCGAGGTCTCTTAGCTTCCCGAATGCTGGGGGAACCTGTCATGACAGAATTAATAAAATCGTCATGCTTTTGCATTGGCTGCGGTATGTGAGATGGTCTCTGAGGGTGACTCTTCATTGTTGTTTGGACGCTAGAGTCCAACATTTGGTTCCCTGACCGGGAATCGAGTCGCTCCCAGACACACTCTAGACCCAGTTGGAGATATAAGGAAACAAGCTCATTTTTATGTCTGTCTGTTTGTGTATTGTGTTTCTGTTTCTGTGTAATTGTGAATCAGTAACTTGAGAATTGTACTTGCACAGGGTCTGTATTGAAACGGGGCTAAGGGAGGAGGCAGACGTGTCCTGAGATCCCTTGCCCTAGCCCTGAAAGACGTTTCATGGACATTTATAAGAGGGAGGGGCGACCAGGTCGTCCTAATCTCCAGGGGAGATGTGATCCTCCATCTGATTTTGAGTCTATGTCTTTTTGTTCTTGTGTATATTCAGTTCTACTCCAGAGTGGTGGTGAGAGCACCAGGTTCTGGTTTTGAGTTTATGTCTGTCTCTTTGTATTTTTGTTTTTGTATGTCAGTTTGTTTTTGTTAAAATCCACCTGCAGGAATTCAGAACCTGGTACCAGGTCCCCTGGCCATCATCAGTTCCCCTGATTCCTAAAGCAGCCTCAACATGGAGGAGGATGCCCCTCCTCGAGCCTTTTGTCTTCTCTCTTTCCTTTACAGGAGTGAACGAAACCCAGAATCCAGGTACCTCTGGTTCTTCCTTATATCCAGCCAATATCCGGCCAAGCGCTCCAGCATGGCAGACTTCTCCCTCCTCCTTCCTCAGAGGTAGCACTTCGTTTCTGAGGAGCCCTGCTGGTCAGGGACCCTAGCCCTTAAAAGTTCAGTGCTCAGCGTCTATGCTGAGACAGGGAAGAGGTTCCCCCTTGCTATGTCTAAAACATTTGACTATGGACACAAAAACTGCTGATTATTCCTGAGTGTCCCACGCTTTTATTAAAAAAGACCTGTTAAAGACTTTGACTTCCCCTACTATTCTCCAGGACTATAAAGAAAAGCAGGCTACTCTCTGCCTTCACCATGCCCAACTTGCTGAGGAAGGCTTTGCAGCCACTGCCGGATGAATTCTCCCAGCTGCCTTGGTCACAGCCCAAGCCTGGGAACTCCGCTTACAGCCACCTGCTCCCACAGATAGCAACTGAATGAAGCGAGGAGGGGCCTGGGAAGTTCCAGAGCCCAATTCCAAAGAGTCTTCCTGAGCTGCTTGCAAGTTTCACAGAGAACAATTGCCCCCAACTCCCAGACTGTGGCTGAGGGAAGCTTGGGATACAGCAATGCCCAAACAGATCCAGTTTTGATGGCACATGCTGGTAAGAAGACAGGGCAGCAATGATAAATAAGCTAAACAGCCTACTTAAAGGGACATCACCTGGATGGCAGAAAAGCTTTTTATTACCAGGACTAAAAAGATCAAAGAAGAAAACTTCTTGAGGTTTGGCCTGCTCAAGTAATCGAGGTTGATGGCAAAACTGCCTTGTTGCCCCAAAAAGTCAGGACATAGGTAAGACTGGGAAAAATTACATTGTACATACAGACCCCAGAGTTCAAAACAGGTAAAAAGGATAAATAAAACCAGATTAGCCTTTAAAATCTGACACTAGAGACTGGGTACAGCTCCTTCCCCTAGCCCTGTTCTGTGTACGAAACACCCCACCTCAGCTTGGACTATCACCCTATGAGATCCAATATGAGGGACCCCCTCTTAGTTTCCTAAAGCCCCTCATGACCCATTTGCTCACACACCCCATCTGCAGGTGCGGTTGAAAGCTCTCCAGATCTCCGAGCCCAGGCATAGAGACCCCTGACCACCCTGACACCTGGAAATCTCACATTCGTTCCAGAATTGATGCCTTGGGTATATCCGGAGGGACATGAGAAAAGCTGCAGTACCCCACTGTCAGAACAGCAGCTACCCACTCATACCTGTAATCCATGCCTCCTCAAGCCCCTGCTTTGATATCCCTGCCCTCACCCCTGATTTCTGTCAACTAGTGGCAGGGCTAGCCTCCTGGGATATCCAAGATACATATCCCCTACAGCTGCCCCTGGAGGCTGGCAGAAGATTTTCCCCTGGAAAAGACTTAAAAGAGATAGATTTTTATACTTCTCCAAAACAATGTTCCATGTGGAGCACAGGGATCTGTGGCATCTCCCCCACTTGTCTCCCAGGGGCGAGCAGCGGGACTGTCTCCATGGGTGTCGGAAAGGACTTGGGACATGAGATGGTATTTAAAACCAACTACTATCTGACCAGAGCCTGCTGCTGCCGGCCGGACTAGACTCTCCCTAAAGGGGCCCTAGCTATCCCCGTTGCTGTCCGCTGGACCAAGCTACTCTCCCTGCTTCTCTGCTTGGACTTCCCAATACCAGCCCTGGCACCTGGAAATATCACACCTGTTCCAGGTTGGCGATTCTGTGTATGTTTGGAGACACTGGTCCCAAAACCTTAAACCTCGCTGGAAGGGACCCTACACCTACTGCCCTCAAAGTGGACGGTATTACAGCCTGGAACCATGCATCTCATGTCAAGCCTGCACCTCCACAGGACGACCCAGGACCTTCCAAATAAAAGTTTCAGCGTACCCAAAATCCTCTCAAGGAGGCCTGATTCTGCCAGGCTTGCTGATCTTTGCCCTGATCCTCAGGACTTAACCTGGACCCTAACTAACTTTGAGACTGGGCAAGCCTTAAGGCTAGCCACTGGAGTTCATCCCCTGAATACCTGGTTCCCCCAGATAACTTTTGACCTGTATGTTGTAGCAAAAGCCTCTTGGGAGGATACTGAGCAAACCCCTGAAAACTTTTATCCTGTATGCAAATATTCTGAATGATATATTTGTTCGGGGAAAAAAGCGGTATGGGGGGGGCTAAAGTATTTTATTGTGCTGCCTGGGAATGAAAAGCCAATGTCAATGTCTCCTCGTTGAGGGTTAACAAAAAGGACTTAGTCTCTTTCACCCGTACCACACCAGAAAAAAGTCTAAAATCATAATCACTTTCACTGAAAAAAAAAAAAAACCTAACCAGTTAACAGGCAATACTTGGGGTTTATGGTTATATGATCCAAAAAAAAGACATAGGGATTCTGTTCACCCTGTGAGATGTTGTAACACCTCCAATGACCATAGTACTAGGGCCTAAACTGATGTTACCTGACCAGGGCCAGCTAGCCCCTGCTGAGGTATCATCCCTTACCAGGGCCCTGGGCTCCACTCCTAGTCCTAAAAACCCTTCTGCAACCCCTGGTTCACTGTTGGCAAGCTCTAATACAGGCCAGTGACTGTATAATCTTACAGTGGGAGCCTTTTCTTTGCTAAATAGTACTGACCCCAGCTTGATACAATCTTGTTGGCTATGCTTGTCAGCAGGACCTCCCTATTATGAGAAAATAGCCTCATCTGACAGTTTCAATAATATCACCTCTCATATGTCCTGTAATTGGGGATAAACCTAACTCTCCCAAGTCCCAGGACAACAGGACCTGGTACCTTTTATTGATCTATGATGGGCCTACAACACTGGTTTGCTAATTTCTGTGTACAGATCCAATTAGTCCTTCAAATTTACTAATATTTCAAGATTGAGATATTTGAGCAAATAAGAGGAGGGTATGTAAGACTTTAAGACAATCCTGAAGCCATTTCTGACAATTCTGAATCCTCTCAGCCTCCAGGCCATAGTGCTTCCCCTCCTCCCCTGGAAACTAAGGACCTAACAGCTACACTCGCACATACTCAGTTCCTGAACAATTACCCATATACGTATGTTTTGGTTCGGTCCACTGGGAAACGGGGTCAAAATGACCTCTTACCTCATGTGATCTGGCAACACCTCTCCAGTCAATTACTGGTAATAGCCCTTTCGAATAAGCCAATCAGAATAGTCAAAGAACAGCCTCCCTTGCTTCTGTGGCCCCTTTAAAAGTAGACTGTACCAGCTATTCAAGGTCTCTCAGCTTCCCGAATGCTGGGGACCTTGTCATGACAGAATTAATAAAATCGTCATGCTTTTGCATTGGCTGCGGTATGTGAGATGGTCTCTGAGGGTGACTCTTCATTGTTGTTTGGACGCTAGAGTCCAACAGTTCATGTTCTCCCTCTTTCTGCTCCTCATTTGGACCTTGGAAGCTCAGTCCAGTGCTCCAATGTGGGTCTCTGTCTCTATCTCCATCCATTGCCAGATGAAGGTTGTATGGTGATATGCAAGATATTCATCAGCATGGCTATAGGATAGGGCCATTTCAGGCTCTCTCTCCTCAGCTGCCCAAGGAACTAGTTAGGAAATCTCCATGGACACCTGGGAACCCCTCTAAAGTCAATTCTCCTGCCAACCCTAAAATGGCTCCCTTAATTAAGATATATACTTCCCTACACCCATATCCACCCTTCCTTTATCCCAACCATCCCATTCCCCCATGCTCTCCCCATCCTCCCCTTCTCACTTTTCTCTTCCCCTTTCCCCTTACCCCCATCCCACCCTGTCGCGACCACCTCCACCAGCAAGGAAGACACAACACCTGACTCTTCTTTCAGCAGCTTATTCGGGAACCTTGAACAATCTTCGAATACTGGGGTAAGCCAACCCACAGCTAAAGTAGCCCCTGGCCAGCCTCAGCAAGCTACGTGGGAAAAGCAGATAGGTCTAAGTACACGAAAGCAAGCCACATTGTCAGTCTAGGCCACATATGGGATGGTCTGTGACATAGACCACCTTCCCAGTCTTAGCCATATATGCGATAGTACGTGACGTAGAGCACATACTCATGAGGGGGTGATGAAGTAATATGAGCGGCGAGGCTGCTTCCCCAGTGCCCTGGCCGCCTGGCTAGCTTATGCCCCGAAATAACAACACACAAACTGTATTCATTTAAGCACTGCTTGTCCCATTTCTATCTAGCCTCTTCTCGGCTAACTCTGGCACCTGGACTAGCCCATTTCTAATAATGTGTGTAAGCACCCCAAGGTGCGCTTACAGGGAAGATTCTAGCCTATGTCTATCCTGGGTCAGAGCTTCACCACGTGTGCCCTGCTCTGAGAGGAGCTGCATGAAGTCTGAGCTCACTTCCTCTTCCTCCCAGCATTTTGTTCTGTTTACTCCACCCATATATGTTCTAACCCATCAGGGCCAAGCAGTTTCTTTTTTGTTTAATCAATGAAACTAACAGATTGCTAAATGACACTCTCACATCAGGGTGATGGGCTTAAACCAGCACCACCCTCATGGCACTGCACAGTGCAGCTCTCTACACCACCCCACCCCCAAGTTCCCAATTTTTGCCCAGCAATATTGTCTACTTCCAATATTCAGAAGGATAACCATATATTTTTCTTTGGGTTCACCTTCTTATTTAGCTTCTCTAGGATTACAAATTATAGGATCAATGTCTTTTATTTATGGCTAGAAACCGCTTATGAGCGAGTACATACCATGTTCATCTTTTTGGGTCTGGATTACCTCACTCAGGAAAGTGTTTTCTATTTCCATCCATTTGTATGCAAAATTCAAGATGTCATTGTTTTTTACTGATGAGTAGTACTCTAATATGTATATATTCCACAGCCTTCATCCATTCTTCCATTGAAGGGCATCTAGGTTGTTTCCAGGTTCTGGCTATTACAAATAATGCTGCTATGAACATAGTTGAACAAATGCTTTTGTAATATGATAGGGCATCTCTTGGGTATATTCCCAAGAGTGGTATTGCTAGGTCCTGGGGTTGGAGTTTTTAAGCAAATGGATATTAAAGACGAGCAACTTACAGTATTCACTGGCTGTCCATCACAATATTATTCTATATTGCTGTTTCTTATATCAACTATGCCTATGTTCCTTTTGCCTAATAATTCTAATACTCATGCTTCTACCCTAGAATGTAGATAGCTTAAAACAATTTCATAATTATTTATGTTTGCAATATAATAATCTTTGTAACAAGAAAGTATGATAAAATTAGATATATAACTCCTTATATTTTAATTTTGAATTTCTTGGATCCAAGCAATTCAAAGTTATGTTTACATCTTTTACTGAATAGTTTAACCCAAAGCTGAAATTTGTATAACATAAGATTAAATGAACATTCCTTCAAGTAAGTATGTCACATAGTGAAACTGAAAATACATTTATGTTTTAAGAACTTATAAGTTCATATAATAAATATTTAGCAAATCAGAAACGGTATAATTTGTACAAATAAAGATCATTTCAAAATCAGTTTCCTATGATTATGTTTTCTTTTCACATGAAAAACTAATATTCAACATTGGATAAATAGTACAATATTTTTATATATCCACCCTTCAAAAATTGCATATTATTGTCTACTGTCTTTTAGCAACAGTATTAAAGTTCTAGAAATGAATATCTAATTTCTCATCCTTGCTCAACAAAATAGCATGTAAAGATGCACACCAGTGATGGCTCTACTTCATTGGTTATAATGTGATTTTATGGTAAAGTTGAAGTCTTTCGATAGCTGCTGCAGAAAAATGGCACAATATAAATGCAAATAGAAGCTATCATTTAAATATCAGAGGGATGAAGTCAACAATGACCTAAGACTTGAAAGATAAAACAAGCTATATTTCTATGGTTGTTTTTAAATTTAAGATGTTTAAAGCAAATATTCTTTCCAGATCCACAGATACATCATTAACTACATTTTTAAGTACAGTGAGTTTCATTCTACAAAATCTATAATTAGGATAGTATCTTTTAATTTATCAAAGTACAATCTTCAAATGATTACCATTTTCACACACACAATCTACACATGAATACAGAAACACATTTAATTAAATAAATCTTTTTTATATGTTTTAGCATAAGTAAGGGTTGCCACACTTCAACTTACATAAGGGCTGCCGCACACATCATTGTAATAGAAACAAATATTTTGTATAAGAATATTAAGTATGCATTGAAGCAAAATTAAGTGATTGCTTGAAATTCAGTCACAGAGTACTATGCAGACACATACTGTCTTAATTACTATGTCATTGTTCTGAAGAGACACTGTGATCAAGTAAACATTTAAAAAAGCAGCATTTAATGGGGGGCTTGCTTGAAGTTTAGAGGATAAGTTTATTATTTTTTGTTTTTTTTGGTTGTTTATTTTTTTTTATTCAAAAAAAATAAATTCTGCCTCCTCCCAGCCTCCCATTTCACTCCCCCTCCTCCCTCCCCTTTCCCTCTCCCCCCACTCCTCTCCCACTCCCTCTTGATCCAAATAGCAGTCAGGGTTCCCTGCCCTGTAGAAAGTCCAAGGTCCTCCCCCCCTTCACCCATGTCTAGGAAGGTGAACATCCAAACTGGCTAGGCTCCCACAAAGCCAGAACTTGAAGTAAAATCAAAACCCCGTGAAATTGTCCTTGGCTTCTCATCAGTTCTCATTTTCCACCATGTTCAGAGAGTCCGGTTTTATCCCATGATTTTTCAGTCACAGTCTAGCTGGCCTTGGTGAGCTCCCAATAGATCAGCCCCACTGTCTCAATGGGTGGATGCACCCCTCGTGGTCCTGACTTCCTTGCTCATGTTCTCCTTCCTTCAGCTCCTCATTGGGACATTGGGAGCTCAGTCCGGTGCTCCAGTGTGGGTCTCTGTCTCTATCTTCATCCATCGCCAGATAAAGGTTCTATGGTGATATGCAAGATATTCATCAGTATGGCTATAGGATAGGGTCATTTCATGTACCCTATCCTCAGCTGCCCAAGGAACTAACTGGGGACATCTCCCTGGACAACTGGGAGCCACTCTAGGTTCAAGTCTCTTGCCAAACCTAAGGTGGCTCCCTTAACTAAGATATGTGCTTCCCTGCTCCCCTATCCAACCTTCCTTTATCCCAATAATCCAGTTTCCCCAAGTTCCCCCCATTCTCCCCTTTTCACTTTTCTCTCCCCATCTCCCTTTACCCCCATCCCACCCCACCCCCAAGATCCCACTTTTTTGCCCGGCAGTCTTGTCTACTTCCCATATCTAGGATGATAACTATATGTTTTTCTTTGGGTTTACCTTCTTATTTACCTTCTTTAGGATCACAAATTATAGACTCAATGACGTTTATTTATGGCTAGAAACCAATTATGAGTGAGAACATCCCATGTTAATTTTTTTGGGTCTGGGTTACCTCACTCAGGATACTGTTTTCTATTTCCATCCATTTGCATGCAAAATTCGAGAAGTCATTGTTTTTTACCACAGAGAAGTACTCTAATGTGTATATATTCCACACTTTCTTCATCCATTCTTCCATTGAAGGACATCTAGATTGCTTCCAGGTTCTGGCTATTACAAATAAGGCTGCTATGAACATAGTTGAACAAATGCTTTTGTCATATGATAGGGCATCTCTTGGGTATATTCCCAAGAATGGTATTGCTGGGTCCAGGGGTAGGTTGATCCCTAATTTCCTGAGAAACCGCCACACTGATTTCCAAAGTGGTTGCACAGGTTTGCATTCACACCAGCAATGGATGAGAGTAACCCTTTCTCCACAACATCTCCAGGAAAGGCTATCATTGGTGTTTTTGATTTTAGCCATTCTGAAAGGTGTAAGATGATATCTCAAAGTTGTTTTGATTTTCATTTCCCTGATCACTAAGGAGGTTGAGCATGACCTTAAGTGTCTTTTGGCCATTCAAACTTCTTCTGTTGATAATTCTCTGTTTAGTTTAGGGCCCCATTTTTTTAATTGTGTTAATTAACATTTTAAATTCTAGTTTCTTGAGTTCTTTATATATTTGGAGATCAGACCTTTGTCTGTTGCGGGGTTGATGAAGATCTTCTCCCAGTCAGTAGGTTGCCTTTTTGTCTTAGTGACAGTGTCCTTTGCTTTACAGAAGCTTCTCAGTTTCAGTAGGTCCCATTTATTCAATGTTGCCCTTAATGTCTGTGTTGCTGGGTTTATACATAGAAAGCGATCTCCTGTGCCCATAAATTGTAGGGTACTTCCCACTTTTTCTTATATCAGGTTCAGTGTGTTCAGATTGATATTGAGGTTTTTGATCCATTTTGATTTGAGTTTTGTGCATGGTGATAGATACGGGTCTATTTTCATTCTTCTACAGGTTGACATCCAGTTGTGACAGCACCATTTTTGAAGATGCTTTCATTCTTCCATTGTATACTTTTAGCTCCTTTGTCGAAAATGAGGTGTTCATAGGTTTGTGGGTTAAAAACCGGGTCTTCTATACGAAGGATAAGTTTATGACAGTCACTGAACAGAGTAAGGCAACCAACAGGAATACAATTACTGGAGCAGTAGCTGAGGGCCTGCATCCTTATCAACAAGCTTACAATAGATAGTGAATTAACTGGGAATAGTGTTGGCTCTTGATTCCTCCAAGCCTACCCTCAATGATATACCTCTTCCAATAAGGTCATATTCTCCTAATCCTTCCCAAACCAATATACCAACCTAGAAGCAAGCATTCATATATGAGCCTATGAGCATTATTTTCATTCAAACTACCACACACACATAACTGACTGCAATATTTGCAAACCATACATTTTGGGAGATTTCCACTTCAATGAACATAAAATGTATTCATAAATACTCTAACAATACAGAATGGTGATTAGATGTTATCTTATGATATTATCAGATGTTAATGTTACTGAAGATAGCATTTATTTTGATTTATAAAATTTCATTGAGATATGATGTAAACTCCTTTAAGAGTTTGTGTTGATGTAATAAAAATCTCAGTACTGTTAAATACCTGTTAATTTCTCATCTTGAACATTGGAGATAGTAGAATGCAATGTAATTTATAGAAAACATATATATATATATATATATTATACACAAGAATAACAATATATATGTATATATAATTACTATAATTTTATATGGAAATGCATATTTGAAGCAATTTAAAACATGACAAACACAAACACCCTTGAATTGAGGACTTTGTATTAAGAAAAAATGAGGGTCAATAAAAGGTTTAAGGAGGCAATGAATATGTACTGGCATAACTGTAGTGATCACTTCAAGGATATAATCTTACTGATGAACTGAGTACACTGATTAAATATCTGCAGTCATCAGTGTATGAGTAGCAACATAATCAAATGATTTATTAAAATAACTGAATGTTTAATTTTTCAGATATCATCATCAACCAAAGCCTTAAATATAAGCTCTATTTTCAGCCTGAGAAATATTTTTTATGGAATAAATCATGAATTTGTATACCTATTATCTCTTGGAGGAGGTAAATTGTGGTGGAGATAAGATGTTTCATAAACAGAACCCTATGATTGTCTAAGAAAAAATGCAAACAATGTTGTGCTAATATTGTTTAAGTCAACAAGCAAAACATAAAGCTTCTGAAACTGGAGTGATTTTCATTCTAAAATAGATTTTCATTCTAAAATAGAGTTTTTATGCCTTATTATCATATACTCAGTTTCTACTTTTACTTTCTAAATTGTGCAGAATTTTAAGCCATGATGATCTGATAAGATACATGCGGTTTTTCCATTTTTTTTGTATTTGTTGAGGTTTGTTTTGTTAGTGAGTATGTGGTCAATATTTAAGAAGGTTCTATGAGGTGCTGAGAAGAAGGTATATTTTTTTATGTTTGGAGAGAATGTTTTATAGATGTTACACACATTTGAGTCATAACATCTTTTAGTTCCTTCATTTCCCTGTTATTTATTTTGTCTGGCTGAACTGTCCAGTGGTGAGTTGAGTGTTGAAGTCTCCCACTATTAGTATGTGGGGTTTAATGTATGATTGAAGATTTAGAAGTGTTTCTTTTACATGTGAGGGTGCCCTTGTATTCAGGGCATAGATTTTCAGTATTGAGATTCCCTCTTGATGCTTTTTTCCTGTGGTTAATATGAAATGTCCTTCTCTGGCTCTTTTGAGTGATTAATTTGAAGTATTTTGTTAGATATGAGTATAGCTATACCAGTTTGTTTCTTAGGTTCATTTGATTAGAATTCTTTTTTCCAGTCCTTTACTCTGAGACATAGTCTGTCCTTGTGTTTGAAGTGTGTTTCTTGTATACAGCAGAAGGAAGGATTTTGTTTTCATATCCAATCAGTTAACCTGTGTCTTTTTATAGGTGAATTGAGTCCATTTATTTTAAGGGATATTAATGACCAGTGATTGCTATCTCCTATGAATTTAATTTTAACTATTGGTGATAATATTTTGTGTGTTTTCTCTTCCTTGGCACTTGCTGATGTGAAAACATCAATTGTCTATGTTTTTATTGATGTAGCCATCTTCCTTGGGTTCGAGTTTTCCTTCTAGTACGTTGTGAAGGGATGGGTTTGTGTCTAGGCATTGGTTAAATCTGGATTTGTCATGGAATATCTGTTTTTGTCCTTCTATGGTTATTGAAAGTTTTGCTTGATATTGTAGTCTGGGCTGGCATCCGTGATTTCTTAATGTCTGCATAATGCTTGACCAAGACCTTGTGGCTTTCATTGTCTCCATTGGTAAGTCAGGTGAAATTCTGATAGGTCTGCCTTTTTATTTTACTTGGCCTTTTTTCCTTTGCAGCTCTTAATATTCTTTCTATATTCTATATGTTTAGTGTTTTGATTATTATGTGTTGAAGAAAGTTTTTTTTTAATCTAGTCTATTTTGTGGTCTGTAAGCTTCTTTTATCTTCATAGACATATCTTTCTTCATGTTGGTAAAGTTTTCTTCTATGATTTTGTTAAATATATTTTCTGTGCTTTTGAATTGAATTTTTCTCTTCTTCTCTATCTATTATTCTCAGGTTTTGTCTTTTCATGTTGTCCCATATATCAATGATATTTTGTGCTAAGCTTTTGCTAGATTTAATGCTTTCTTTGACTGTTGAGTAATTGCTTTTATTGTATCTTCAACCCTTGCTATTCTTCTATCTCTTTTATTCTGCTGTTAATGCTTGCATTTGTGGTTCCTGTTTGTTTTCTCATGGCTTCTATTTCTATAATTCCCTTAGTTTGTGTTTTCTTTACTGCCTCTATTTTACTTTTCAAGTCTTGAATAGTTTCTTTCATATGTTTAATTGCTTTTTCTTGATTTTCATTAGGTGATTTGTTGATGTCGTCCAATTTTTTTCTGCTTGTGTTTTCCTTCATTCTTTGAAGGAAGTTTTCATTTCCTCTTTATGTGTCACAAAAATTCTCCTAAAATTATTGTATAGGACATTTTCTTCTGCTTCATCTATATTTGGTTGTCCAAATCTTACTGTTGTAGGGTTACTATTTTTACTGGTGTCATGTTGCTCTTTGTGGTGTTGCTTGTGTTTTGACCTTGTCTACCCATCTTTTCCTCTTATTGGTGTAGTTGGGGCTGCTAGTGACTGTGGTGATCAATATCCCAGGTGCCAGTGGATCCAGACCTCAGATGTTCGCTCCTTGTGGTGCAGTCAGTGGCACAGTTCCAGTCACCCTGTTTGTCACTCCAAGTTCCTGGAGGTGGATTGGTGCTCCTGGGGTTTGCTCTGCTCCTATGGAGTTTGCTGTCTCAGGCCTGTTCTGAGAAACTGCTTATTGATTTGCCTTGAAATTCACATTTAACTATCTTTCTTATACAATTCATAATTATCTTCTCAAGGATAGAACTACCTATAATGGTCTGGGCCATTCCACATTAATAGTCAAAAAGATTCCTCACAGACATGTTGACAGGTTTTAATTCCATGTTATAACTCCAGGATATGCCACTTGCATCTGTAATTAATTAGGCTAAGTCATCATGCTTACAAAGCAAGCAAATTGCTCGTTGGGACATTTTCTCAGCTCCAAAGAAGTCTTTATATATTAAATAGGCACATATTATACTTATTAGTTAAATAAAATTTAATGATTCAAGCAGCTATAAATATTGTTTACTTTTGACTTTTTACTGTTGATTGTTGTGACTTTCAAAAACTAATTCATGGAATCTTGTTTTTGAAGTATAATTTCGAGTTAACTTAGAATTTATTTATTCTTTCTATTTTTAATTTTTTGTTTTTTGTTTTTTTGTTTTTCGAGACAGGGTTTCTCTGTGACTTTGGAGCCTGTCCTGGAACTAGGTCTGTAGACCAGGCTAGTCTCGAACTCACAGAGATCTGCCTGCCTCTGCCTCCCTAGTGCTGGACTTAAAGGTGTGCACCACCATCGCCCGGCTGCTTTCTATTTTTAAATATTTTATTTATTCATGATTTTTACATTACTATTCATCTAATTTCTGTGTTATCCGTATAATATTATCTTATGTTTTCTCTAAAATTGAATTGAATATGTGTTCAAAATTATGATTTTCAGAATTCAGTTCTACCAAATGAAACCTTATTGTTCATTATAATCTTTTAAAAAATTAAAGGGAAAAAAGTCAAAACAAAACAAAAATGAGTGGGCTCTGGCTCCAGAAAGAAATGTACCGGAGAGATTACTAAGTGATTAAGACAAATACTGCTTGCTCAAAAAAAAAATGATTAAAAGGATACTTTGAAAATAAAGGTATCAGAATTCGGATTTACCACCTAAAGTATTGTTGAGTTATTTTGTTTATAAATATCTGCCCATAATGTGGTTTCCAACACAGTTTGTTAAGTACTTGACCTCACCTTGCTTGGTCACTACTTACTTCAAAATTTTTCCTCTTCTACTTTCAACTCTTAAAAATATTTTTCTTTGTCCATCTGAGAAGGGAAAAGAAGGTTTTTGCCTTTGGAATGTGCTAAATTTTGATTAACTTGATGAACTCTTCTGTATTTTATTGAGATATGTATTTTCAAATTCCATCATTCCACTTTGCATACATTCACGAAGAGAATCCTATCCTGCTGAGCAATGTGTTAAACTGCCTAGGTGATCAGGCATGATGTATAAACAGAAGAGTATGATGTTAGAAATTACTTAAAGTTTTGCCATAAAGAGTCTATCACCAATGTTCAAATGAAAATAATTTTCTTAATGAACTGCATAGAAATAGTCCTGCCCAGTGAGAAGAGATTAAGATCACTTTGTCTCTAAATTAACATTATTATCTCAGCAATTCTTAAAGACATAATTTGGCCCATTCCTGTTTTCTTTAAATTATTTATTTTTCTTAAATGAATCTTTACATCTGGATTGGATTTTAAAAATATGTTTCAGAGGATTGTTTTCTTAAATTGATTAAGAAACATGCCTGAAGGAAACTCTCAGTTTCAATACTAAAAAAGATTAATAAATATAAGCTGTTAAGATTCTTCTCGGTCCCCGGATCATTGGGCTACCAGGCGGCCCTGTTTAGGTGCAGAGGAGTTCCATCTGAACGGGTGAGTGTGTGCTCTCCAGGGACTGATTGTCCCAGAAGAGAACACAAACCCTCCTACCCCGGCTCCTTCTGCAGGGCTGTCTTTCTTGTGCATGGCTTAGCCCCCCCCCAGCACCCCCCGAACCCTGCCCTGCTGTATGCTAGGACCAGTGCTCAAGAACAGTTTTAAGCTCCTACACTAAGGCTACCCACCCAGAGTGGTGAGTGCCTGCCTACCGGGCAGGCCTCAAGAACCACCGAAAGGGAGCACGCACACCTTCAGCTTGTGTGGCAGGGTCTCCTGTGTTCTACTCGTCTTCGCCCTGCCCCCCAAGCTTCCCTTTTGTCCGTGGGTCATTGGACTACCAGGTGTCCATGTTTTGGTGCTGAGGAGTTCCATCTGGATGGGACGGTTCCTGCTTCTACACTGAAGAGATACACCCAGAGAGTCAGTCACAGCAAAGACTGGACCAAGACACCAGGCCTCTCCTGGCTCCATTTGAAGGAAGAGATGGGAAGGCGCCAATGCAAGAATTCCTCCAACAACCTGAAAGGCAACATGTCATCAACAGAATCCAGGGATCCCGACATAAGAAGAATTGTACACCCTACTCCAGAAGAATTAGAAGAAATCGACTCAAAAGTGAATTATATGAAAATAATAGAAGACCTTAAACAGGAGGTGAAAAACTGCCCTAAACAATTAGAGATTGCAAGCACAAAGGTAGGGGAAATGAATAAATTGCTAAAAGATACCCAAGAAAACCAAGAGAAACAAGAAAATGCAATCAAACAGATAAGGGAAGCGGTTCAAGAATTGAAGAATGAAATGGAATTAATGAAGAAAACACAAACCGAGGGAAGGATGGAGATGGAAAATCTGGGTAAACGAACAGGAATTACAGAGACAAGTACTACCAACAAATTACAGGAGATAGAAGAAATAATGTCAGACACTGAAGATACCATAAAGAAAATAAACACACTGATGAAAGAAAACAGCAAAACCAACAAATTCTCATCACAAAACATTCAGGAAATCTGGGACACAATAAAAAGACCAAACAAAAAATGATTGGGATAGAAGAAGGAGAAGAAGTACACCTCAAAGATCCAGAAAATATATTTAATAAAATTATAGAAGAAAACTTTCCCATCCTAAAGGAAGATATTCCTTTGAAGGTTCAAGAAGCATACAGAACACCGAATAGACTGGATCAAAAAAAAAAAAACCTAGCAATATAATAATCAAAACACAAAACATACAGAATAAAGAAAGAATATTAAGAGCTGCAAAGGAAAAAGGTCAAATTATTTATAAATGTAAACATATAAGACTTACACCTAAAAAAAAATAAATAAATAAAAAGACTTACACCTGACTTATCTATGGAAACCATGAAAGCCAGAAGGTCCTGGATAGATGTACTGCAGAAGGTAAGAGCACATGGATGCAAGCCCTGACTACTATACCCAGCCAAGCTTTTGTTCACTATAAATGGAGAAAACAAAATTTTCCAGGATAAAAACAAACTTAAACAATACGTAGCCACAAATCCAGCCTTACAGAAAGTAACAGAAGTAAAATCACAAACAAAGGAGTCCAACAATGACCACAATAACTCAAACATCTAGAGACCCTTCACCAGCACAAAATCTATTACTAAAAACCTGACCGGAGTTAACAACCCCTGGTCATTAATATCACTTAATGTCAATGGACTCAACTCACCTATAAAAAGGCACAGGCTAAGAGATTAGATACGAAAACAGGATCCAACATTCTGCTGTTTAAAAGAAACACACCTCAACCACAAAGACAGGCACCTACTTAGAATAAAGGGATGGGAAAAGGTTTATCAAGCAAATAGACCTAAGAAACAAGCAGGTGTGGCCATACTAATTTCTAACAAAGTTGACTTCAAACTTAAATCAATCGAAGAGATGGAGAGGGACATTTTATACTCATAACACGAACAGTTCATCAGGATGAAGTCTCAATCCTGAATATCTATGCCCCAAATATTAAAGCACCCACGTACGTAAAAGAAACATTACTAAAACTCAAGGCTGCCATCAAACCGCACACTAATAGTAGGAGACTTCAACACTCCTCTCTCACCAATGGACAGGTCAATCAGACATAAACCTAACAGAGAAATTAGGGAATTAATGGAGGTAATGAATAAATTGGACTTAACAGCCACCTATAAAATATTCCACCCAAAAAGGAAAGAATATACCTTATTCTCTGCAGTTCATAGAACCTTCTCAAAAATTGACCACATACTCAGTAAGAAAGCAAACTTCCACAGTTACAAAAAAATATTCGTAACCTCCTGTGCCTTATCAGATCACCATGGATTAAAGTTAGAATTCAACAACAGTGCTACCCCCAGAAAGCCTACAAACTCATGGAAACTGAACAGTCAACTACTGAACCACACATGGATCAAGGAAGAAATAAAGAAAGAAATTAAAGTCTTCCTTGAATTCAATGAAAATAAAGAAACAACCTACTCAAACTTATGGGACACTATGAAAGCAGTCCTGATAGGAAAGTTCATAGCACTAAGCGTCCACATAAAGAAAACAGAGAAAGCACACATTGGAGACTTAACAGCCCACCTGAAAGCTCTAGAAAAAAAAAGAAGCAGACTCTCCTAAGAGGAGTAGAAGACTGGAAATAATCAAACTGAGGGCAGAAATCAATAAAATAGAAATACAGAAAACAATCCAAAAATCAATGAAACAAAAAGCTGGTTCCAGGAGAAAATCAACAAGATTGATAAACCCCTATCCAAACTAATCAAATGGCAGAGAGAGAATATGCAAATTAATAAGAGCAGGAATGAAAAGGGGGACATAACCAGAGACACAGAGGAAATTCAGAGAATAATTAGATCTTACTAAAAAAGCCTGTGTGCCACAAAACTGGAAAATGTAAAAGAAATGAACACTTTTCTAGATAAATACCATATACCAAAGTTAAACCAGGACCAGATGAACAATATAAATAGACCTGTCAGTTGTGAAGAATTAGAAGCTGTTATCAAAAACCTCCCTACCAAAAAAGCCCAGGACCAAATGGTTTCAATGCGGAATTCTATCAGACCTTCCAAGAAAACCTAATACCTATACTCCTTGATGTATTTCATAATATAGAAACAGCAAGAGTCATTGCCAAATACCTTTTATGAAGCTTCAGTCACTCTGATACCAAAACCACACAAAGACTCAACCAAGAAAGAGAATTACAGGCCAATCTCACTCATGAACATCGACACAAAAATCCTCTACAAAATACTGGCAAACCGTATCCAAGAACACATTAGAAAAATTATCCATTATGACCAAGTAGGCTTCATCCCAGAGATGCAGGGCTGGTTCAACATACGAAAATCTATCAATGTATTCCATCATATAAATAAACTGAAAGAAAATAAACATAGGATCATTTCATTAGATGCTGAAAAAGCTTTTGACAAAATTCAACATCGCTTTATGATAAAAGTCTTGGAGAAATTAGGAATACAGGGGTCATAATTAAATATAATAAAAGCTATTTACAGCAAACTGACATCTAACATCAAACTAAACAGCGAGAACTCAAAGCCATCCCACTAAAATTAGGAACACAACAAGGCTGTCCACTCTCTCCATACCTCTTCAATATAGTGCTTGAAGTTTCAGCAATAGCAATAAGACAACACAAGGGGATCAAGGGGATTCAAATTGTCAAGGAAGAAGTTAAACTTTCGTTATTTGCGGATGATATGATAGTGTACATAAGTAACCCCAAAAACTCCACCAAAGAACTCCTACAGCTGATAAACACGTTTAGTAATGTGGCCGGATACAAGATCAACTCCAAAATTCCGTCGCCCTCCTATACACAAAGGATATGGAAGCAGAGAGGGAAATCAGAGAAGCATTTACTTTCAAGATAGCCACAAACAGCATAAACTATCTTGGGGTAACTCTAACCAAGAAAGTGAATGACCTACTTGACAAGAACTTTAAGACATTGAAGAAAGAAATTGAAGAGGATACCAGAAAATGGAAGGATCTCCCTTGATTTTGAATTGGGAGGATCAACATAGTAAAAATGGCAATCCTACCAAAGGCAATTTATAGATTCAATGCAATCCCCATAAAGGTCCCATGAAAATTCTTCACAGATCTTGAGAGGACAACAATCAACTTTATATGGAAAAACAAAAAATGCAGGATAACCAAAACAATCTTATACAATAAAGGAATTTCTGGAGGCATTACCATCCCTGACTTCAAACTCTATTACAGAGCTACAGTAATGAAAACTGTGTGGTATTGGCATAAAAACAGAGAAGTCGAACAATGGAATCGTATAGAAGAACCGGATTTTAACCCACAAACCTTTGAACACCTCATTTTTGATAAAGGAGCTAAAAGTATACAATGGGAGAAAGAAAGCCTCTTCAACAAATGGTGCTGGCACAACTGGATGTCAAACTGTAGAAGAATGAAAATAGACCCATATCTATCACCATGCACAAAACTTAAGTCCAAGTAGATCAAAGACTTCAATATCAATCTGAACACATTGAACTTGATAGAAGAAAAAACATAAAGTACCCTACAACATATGGGCACAGGTGATCGCTTTTTACATATAACCCTGACAGCACACACATTATGGGCAACATTGAATAAATGGGACCTACTGAAACTGAGAAGCTTCTGTAAAGCAAAGGACACTGTCACTAAAACAAAAAGGCAACCCACTGACTGGGAGAAGATCTTCACCAACCATGCAACAGAAAAAGTTTTGATCTCCAAAATACATAATGAACCCAAGAAAATAGACTTTAAAATGCTAATTAACCCAATTAAAAAATGGGGCACTGATCTGAACAGAGAATTCTCAACAGAAGAATTTCAAATGGACAAAAGATACATAAGGTCATGCTCAACCTCCTTAGCTATCAGGGAAATGCAAATCAAATCATCTTTGAGATATCATCTTACACCTGTCAGAATGGCTAAAATCAAAAACACCAATAATAGCCTTTCCTAGAGAGGTTGTGGAGGAAGGGTTACCCTCATCCATTGCTGGTGTGAATGCAAACTTGTGCAACCACTTTGGAAATCAGTGTGGTGGTTTCTCAGGTAATTCGGGATCAACCTACCCCTGGACCCAGCAATGCCACTCTTGGGAATATACCCAAGAGATGCCCGATCATATGACAAGGGCATTTGTTCAACTATGTTCATAGCAGCCTTATTTGTAATAGCCAGAACCTGGAAACAACCTCGATGTCCTTCAATGGAATAATGGATGAAGAAAGTGTGGAAAATATACACATTAGAGTACTACTCTGTGGTAAAAAACAATGACTTCTCGAATTTTGCATGCAAATGGATGGACATAGAAAACACTATCCTGAGTGAGGTAACCCAGACCCAAAAAGATGAACATGGGATGTACTCACTCATAGTTGGTTTCTAGCCATAAATAAAGGTCATTGAGTCTATAATTTTTGATCCTAAAGAAGGTAAATAAGAAGGTAAACCCAAAGGAATAAAAAGCTATCCTCCTGGTTATGGGAAGTAGACAAGAATGCAGGGCAAAATATTCGGATCTTGGAGGTGGGGTGGGAAGGGGTAAGGGGAGATGGGGAGAGAAAAGTGAGAAGGGGAGGATGGGGGGAACTTGGGGAAACGGGATTGATGTGGGAGTGTCATACATCAATCTGTTGATATCATTGGTTAAATAAACTGCTTGGGAGTAGCCTGCCTGCACCAAGCAGGGTAGGCACTTTGTTTACAAGCTACCCAACCAGCAAGGAGAGCTGATCTCGGCACCAGAAGAACCTTCTCGGGGTGAGTGGGTTTCTGACCTGCGGCTGCAGCCCGGGTCAAGGAAATATTTCCTGCAGGGC
>CADCXT010001099.1:0-52014 GCA_902806775.1 Microtus agrestis
TGGATCTGCTTATTGGTCTCTGCATTGACTGTATACTCTTGTGGGCTCCAATAAATTTTAACAGCTACGAAAGCAGTAAGTCTCTCATGATGCTTCCTTCCCTCCCCTTTCTGCACTCTGCCTTCAAAGCTACTGAGTAGGAAAATGGACTCAATTCTTTCACATATCTCTCTTCAATTATGAGTCTCCGGGAAAAGTCAGATGGATTAGAGGACTCTCATTAACTGATCTATTTTTCCTTCAAATGTCCAGCCAAAGTCTAGCGTGGAAAAAATTTCAAGAGTGTTTTCCCAGCACTGCACAACAGAGGCAGAATTACCTGTGTTCAAAGCAATTCTCAGATACATAATATATGTGCAAGCCTGAGCTAGAAAACACACTAATATAAAGAGAAATAAAAAAATGTCAATAACACTGAAGAAAAACTCAAACATAATGTTTGAAAAAAGTGGGGAAGAGAACAAAATAGTCATTAGAACAGTAATGCATTTAAGGAAATGAATTTGAAAAATTATATCATTATATCTTTTGTTTGAGGAGCTCCTCACAGTCTTTTCATTAATGACAGACGCAGGGGCCCAATGACGGGAGTTAGTGTGGATCCTCGCCTGAAGAGCACACCATACAGAGGTTGTAGAAACCGGCTCAACATGGCATGGTTCAGGTATGAGGGCGCTCTCCACATGGCCTAAGACAGGGTGCCCTGTTATCTGCTTACTTTAATCCTGCTAGATGCCTTTTATTTGAGGAGCTCCAAGGACGGGCGACTTATGGCAGGATAATCCCCCAACCTAAGGCAGGGCCCTGGGAACCCTAGGAAGGGTAAGGGGGAAAAAAAAGGCCTGGTCCCCACTCGACCTAGTAGTCATCGGGCACCCCTCTGTTCCCAGGAGAGAGGGATTACTTCACCACTCGAGAGGAGGGTCTCTCCTTGTCTCAGTCCCTTCTCCTTTGCTCTGACACCATGGTTGACTCTGACTGGTGCTCTCCAAGTGATAGCTGCCTGCCTTTGTATGGGAGGGGGGAGGGGATCTGTTGGGAGCTGTTTCCCCCTAGAGATCATTGCAGGAACCATCGCCCTGGGGAGACTGTGTGGAACCCCACACCCATGGTTGTACTGGAATTGGTTCTGTTGCCCCACACCCAGTTGAAGCTGTTAATGGAGAAAAATAAAATAAATAAATAAATAAAAAAGAATTCAAATAATAGGCTTTTTAAAAAGATGAAAATGATGTATTTTAAAATCAGTAAGATAGGAGTTAGAGAGATGGCTCAGCAGTGAAGAGTACTGACTGTTCTTCCAGACGACACAGTTTCAATTCCCTGCATCCCCATGGCAGTTTACAACTGTCTGTAACTCCTGTTGCAAGGGACCTGACTACTTCATACCAACGTTTGTTATGGTTTTTGTCTCTTTAAGAGGCAAGCCAAATCCACTCCTGGCGAACCCTATTCCCCCCCCCATCTTAGATTCTGTCTGTCCCCTCCTGGTGTGCACTTGTCTTGCTCTGTTTCCCCTCATCTTTGTCTCTTTCTCCCTTTCTTTTTTTCTTTCTTTCTTTCTTTCTTTCTTTCTTTTTTCTTTCTTTCTCCCTTTCTTTCTTTCTTTCTTTCTCTCTCCTCTAAGTAATAAATATCCAATTCTATTCAGCACAACGTGTTTATGTGACTTCTACCTGCTACCTCCTCACACCCGCTTACATGGCGGGACAAGCCCTCCCTGTCAACAGTGGGGTGGCTCTCCCAGGATCCACTCCAGGGTCTGGCACCTGCCAGCCTGCTGGGGACTGGCTGCCTTATGCGCCTGCCTACTGCCACCAGGATTTCTTACTGCCAGCTGCCTGGGATTTGCCAGCATTTTTAGAAATGTTCATAAACTTAAATAAATCATAATAAATCATTTTTAAAAATTAATAAGATAAACCTCAGGTATATTGACTTTGAAAAGGAGTAGGACATTCCCTTATAGATGGTGTGCCTTTGGTAACAGACAGAATGATATTGCTCACATGCTCATGTTTGCTGCTGAGATCTGGAACCAGACATACAGAGTTTCAGTCAATGGCTTGTTTCTCAATCCTTGGAGCTGTATTAACTGGATACAATGAGCACCATAACCCATATTAAAAAATATTTAAACAGGGTGGCTATTTTAGCCTCCCAGAAGTTCGTTCAGTCCATTGTCATTATTGTGGAGAGAATTATGTTGTGCAGGACAATTTTGCTGCAGGCCACAGGAAGTTGACTGAAATGCTTGGCAATATCCAGAACATAGGAATTCTCAAAGCCCATCCCCAGTGCCACACTTCTTTCAACAAGACCAAACAGATTCCAGCAAAGCCATACTTTGTAATAGCACCAATCCCTATGAGATTTTAGGAGCCAATGACATTGAAACTATCACACTGCCACAATCAGGTCCTTTCTCAGACTGGTGACTCCAGCAGCTGATTTCCTCCCATTTCCCCTGCAGTGCACTCAGTAAACTATTCTTTCTACTCTGGTCTGAAGGCAGAAACCATGTTCCACATGCAGATCCTTCTCCTGTGAGTATAATGAATAGTTGAATTCATGACTCAAGTGGGTAATTTTAAAAGTCTGAGGCCTCATAGTCATTAAAGAATTTTGAATCATGCTGGGTGATGGTGGTGCATGCCTTTTATCCAAGCACTCAGGAGGCAAAGGCAGGCAGATCTCTGTGAGTTTGAGACCAGCCTGGTCTACAGAGCTAGTTCCAGGACAGGCTCCAAAGCCACAGAGAAACACTGTCTCGAAAAAAAAAAATTGAATCATTACCAGGTGGTGGTGGCAGATGCCTTTAATCCCAGCACTTGGGAGGCAGGGGCAGGCAGATCTCTTGGAGTTCGAGGCCAGCCTGATCTACAAAAGACAGGTCTGAAACAGGCACCAAAGCTACAGAGAAACCTTGTCTCAAAAAAAAATGAATAAAAGAATTATAATCAAGACAGCAAGGTCATTGACCTGGGATGCCACAGAATGAAAGGGAGGTCTCATATAAAAACATAAGAGACCTTATCTTAGCAATATTTTTGTACAATGCTGGAAGTGCAGCTATTCTAGAATATACCTTTCCAGTATGAAAACACTGTACATACTTAAGAGATTAATAAAGAAAAATCTGTACAATGATAGCATGCATCCATCTCTGGCAAATACTCAAAGAATAGAGAATCTAGAATAAACATTGCATTCCACATACACTGCCATCCTTGAGTTTTTTTTTAGGTTCAGACTCTAGCTTACACTTTGAAAAAATTAAATAGAGATTGGACACTGCATGTCTTGCCAGTTAGGGAATGGGGAAACTTACACAGCAAAGATATTGTCACGATTATGTCAAAAGTATGTAAGTGATGTGAAGCAGCAGGTCATACTTACTGACAGGGCCCTACGTGCAGTGCCAGAAGGTGAGAAAGACAGGAAAACTGGAACAAAGGTATGATGAAAACTGAGACATACATGTGGAGATACTGAGTTTGCAAACTTGATTTAAATAAAGGCTCTTTGGTTTAAAAAAAAACTGAGACATAGAAGTCTTGTATAAGCTATGTCTTATTCCAAGTAAGCTTCTGAAGATGAATAGCTTCTTGTATACCATTTGTACGGGGAAATGGGAGGAAATAGGAGACATATAGGAAATCAGCAGAAATTACCACTTAATGGGACAAACTCAGAATAAGGTTAATCAAACCATGGAACACAAGAGCAGGGTCGTGGTGGTGGCAGAGGCCCACGCCTTTAATCCCAGGACACCTTTAATCCCAGGACTCCAGAGGCAGAGTCTGGTGGCTCTCAGTAATTTCGAGGCCAGCATGGTCTCTAAGAGCTAGTTCCAGGACAGACTCCAAAGTCACAGAAAAACCCTGTCTCAAAAAAATTCCAACACAAGGAAAACAAAGGTGATCTCAAGAATATTATGGACTATGCCCAAATTGGCCTTGGGAGCATAGCTCACTGTGGTGGGAAGAGTTGGTTTCTCAGGATCTGGAGAAGCTCTCCAGAAAGGCACTGGTTCCAGATCCTTACCATCTCTCCCAAACATATTCCCGGTTTCAATGAAGAAGTTCTGTTTTATTCTCCATAACTCAGGACCTTAGGCAAAACCCCAAGGCCTAGACACTCACTAGGCTGTTCCTGGCTCTGCCAAGAGTATCCCTGGTTTTGAGAAGGAGCTAAGTTCCTTCTCCATGAGTTGGACCCTAAATGGAAAGACATCATTGATATGGCCAGCTCTCAACACAGCAGCATTTTCCTTTTCAAATGACTGTCACTTCTCTCAGCATATACATCTGACAGAACTATAATTTTCTCTAAAAAGAATTGGAACTTTAAGTCACACCATACCCTAATGTTCATTATGATCTCATAATGACCTTGAGCAGCACGGTAGAGGTTTCTTCATTGATTTGGGACAGGAGTAGTGGCTGTTTATAAATCAGTTGTGTCTCTGTCATGGTCTAGAGCGAAATGTTTAAACAATCCTTGTAAACAATTTTGTATCCTAGCATCTTAATCTCTAACAGGCCCTAGTTAGCACACTACTTTGCTATCTTTGGGGAATTTAGAGGCAGGCTTCCTCAGCTAATATCTCCTAAGCATTGGTGATGCCTTTATATCAAATTTCTAATCTTCTGCACCACCGATTAGTGGTAGAGTAGGAAAGAACTCAAGAATGCCATTTACAAACTCCACAAAATTAACTCCAAAGGGATCTTACGCCAAAATGTTAAATACAAAGGGCAAAGCTTCTGAAAGATAATAGAAAACTAGGCATCTCCAAGTTTGGGATCCTGCCTTTCATATGTATCAAAACCACATTGATGTGGACCACAAAGGTGTTTCTACACACAATTCCCTGCTGCAAATGTTTTTCACAGATGCAGCCCACAGAGGGAACTTATTCAGAGCCCAAGACGTGGTTCTGCATAGTTGCAAGGACCATATGGGATCTCAGAGAACACTGATGGTAGCAGCGGGTTCCTACACTTGCTCCCATGGCTCACCATCCTCTCCTCCTCATCTTGGAACAGCAACCCCTTACTCACCATGTTGTGGCTTCCAGGCTCACCCATGTTCTCCTCAGAGCAGCACAGAATACAATCCACTGGCCCCTGCTGAGCTTTAAAATCGATCCTGAAGCATGGCGCCAGGAAGTGCCCTGCCTGATTTCTGACTGACAGCTCTCCCTGGAGGCTTTGATTGGCTAGTGAGCATTGAGTGACAAGAGCACCTCCCTGAGCCTTAGAGTGTGCTTAAAGACACAGCACCGGATTCCCTGGCTCTGGCTTCCACCCCAGACCAAGAATATTACAGATCTGCAGACATATGAATTTCAATATCACTTATGCCTCTATCAGATAGATGACACAGCTGTCTTCCTGCAATCCACAACCACAATGCCTTCATCATCCTGGACATGAAGTGGCTAGCTATCACAGCCCATTACACAATGTGCAGTAGACTGATTCTCCTGTTCAAAAGATGGACGAGTACACAGAATACTAATGAGTACAGATTTTAGGAAACCAAAGATGATGTTTGTTCTGTGGCTTCAGGCTGACACCAGGAGTCACAGGCACTTCTGACAGCCATGAGAGCAGCACAAGCACCAATGACAGCTAAGTTGATACATTTTTCTCCTGCCAGAAGATTGCGTCATAGCTACAGACTATGTCCCATTACAGACTATGACCAGCTGGCAAATTTAGCTCAGGTTCTCAGGTGTCCACCATTACAGAGGCTTTGAGACTGTCACATTCATATGCTTAAATGGGTACAGTCATACCGATTTTTACTCTACTTGCTTTATTATTTTAACCTTGTAATTACACAATAAGAATAATTCTGAATCCTCTCCTCTGTTAAAAGCCATAGATTTATCCATTATAGGCTCCTTGTCTAATGGTTCAATTAGCCAATAGGTATTTTCACTGACTGACTCTGGGTGCTGACTGTGGGAGGTATAGCCCTTTAAAATTTCCTGTTGCTTTTTTTTTTTTTTTTTTTTGTTTTTTCGAGACAGGGAAGTAACACAAAAACAGGGAAAAATCAAGGAAAAGTTCCCAATCCCCACTGTGAATGCTGTTATTAAATGAACAGGCTCGCTGAGCTCCTCAAATGTTAGAATAAGGGTGCCTTTTCCTCTGAGAGAACTAATTAGATTTTAAAGTCATAGTTGCTTCCTTAGAACCAGTTCAGTTTATCCAGACCTGCCCCCTATCTGTCTCAGAGCTTCAGTATGTTTTTGGTATGTGGGTTTTTGCCTGCCATTTTCTGTGCACAGTACCAAAGAGTCCATAAAAGGCCATCAGATCCTTTGGGACTGGAGTTACAGGAGATGGTTAGCTACCGTGGTTTCTTGCAAAGGATCCTTTTCTTTTTTCACAACAGATAGTGCTCTTAGCTGATAAGCTGTCTCTACAGATGGTTTTGTATTTAAAATTTATTTTTATACATTTTATTTAAAATGTATTATATCAATTTAATTCTTCTTTGTTCTCTTTTCACCGGTTCATAATTTATTTCCTTCCAATTTCCTCTTTGTTAACCATGTATGACTAAATGTGTATAAATACATTGTAAAATCTGTTGAGGCCATTTCTGTTGGTTGTGTATATATAGATCCAGGGCTGAATATGTTCCATTGGATACTCAGTTAGATAGCTCATCCCTGCCTAAGTCAAATTCTCCCAGTTAAATGAAAACTCCAGTCATTAAAAAACAAAATGATCTGACCCCACAGTGATATAGGCTTCTTTGGGTAGGAAACATTATCAAACTTAGGAAACCCTTGGTGCAAATACGTCATCAGACAACTTGCTGGTTTAATTAATGACTCTAAAGTTCTGAACCTGCAGCGAACACTCTGAACACTGATCTCAGCCAATCACAGTCTTTCTTGGAACTCTGGGCCTCCCTCCACACCCTATTCACCATTCTCATTTCAGATAACTTAAAAATCCTGAAGTTCCTGCCTCCACTTTCTTACTACCATGACTACAAGTCTGTGCCACTATGTTTGACTTAGACTGCTCCAGCTTCATTTAGTCAGGCATAAGATAGTTGGAATGAGTAAAAAGATCATTACAGTTAACTACATTTTAAAAGCATTGATCTGTTGCAATAGGAGCAGCGGGGCTGCATCCCCAGCACCCCAGCCGCCTGCTAGCTTATGCCCGAAATAACAACACACAAACTGTATTCATTTAAACACTGCTTGGCCCAATAGCTTTAGCCCATACTGGCTAATTCTCATATCTTAATTTAGCCCATTTCTAATAGTGTGTGTAAGCACCCAAGGTGCACTTACCGGGAAGATTCTAGCCTACGTCCATCCTGGCTTGGAGCTTCATCGCATGGGTCCTGCTCTGAGAGGAACTGCATGAAGTCTGAGCTCACTTCCTCTTCCTCTCAGCATTTTGTTCTGTTTACTCCACCCACCTATGTTCTAACCAATCAGGGCCAAGCAGTTTATTTATTGCTTAACCAATGTAATCAACAGATTGATATATGACACTCCCACATCATTGATCTCTGTAAGCCTGGGTTTTTTATCTTTTGAATAAATTCAGAACTATGTACTAGTCTCTTGATTAGTTATAAGAGACTCAATAATAAAGAAAACTTTCTTTTTAATAGTTGAAAACAGTAGACGTTATGGAAGAAGTATTGTGTTTGATGGGAGCCATTTTGTGACTAGAATTAGGACCAGAGTCTGTGCCCTGGCTTCCTAAACTAACCGGGCTCAGACACTCATCCTCATTAAGCCAATTAAAAAAAAAACATGTTATCCAGATGTGCTGTGCGCATGTCTTATGCATACACTCTGGAGACAGTGTGTGAAGACCTCACTTAAGTCCTAGGACTGTCTAGACTACCAAGTCAGGTTTGGGACAACCAGAAATTCATAAACACACACTTAAAATTAAATAAACATATAAATTTGATTATAAAAATTAAAATTATGAAAAATTTAAAAACTAAAAGTCAAATATATAACTCAAAAAACTAGCCATAAAATACCTAATAATCCAATTAAAAATAGGAAAAGATATTCACAGAGAATTCCCAAGTAAAGACTCTCAATTGACAAAGACTTTGAGAAATTGCTCAACATACTTAGTTATTAGAAAAATGCAAATCAAATGATTCTGAGATACCATCGTTTACCTGTTAGAGTAAATAAGATCAAAACCACTGAGGGTAGCTTTTGTTGGAAAAGATGTTGAGTAAGTGGGACATTCCTCCATTGTTGCTGGAAGTACAAACTTGTGCAGTCAATTTAAAATCCATATGATGGTTTATCAGAAAATTGGGAATCAATCTACTCTCAAGATCCAGCATTATCACTATTTGGTACATACCTAATATATTCTCAATCATACCACTAGGATACATGCTCGACTATGTTCATAGCAGCACTATTCATAATATCCAGAACCTTTATATAACCTAAATGCCTCTCAGCACAGTTCAGTGGATACAAAGAGCACAGTCGGAGTGAGCCTGTGCTCAGGTACACCCCAAGCATTGCCTCTGCCTATTTGATTGGGTTTTAATGGGCAAAGGTTCCTCCCTAACAATTCAATACTCCATAGCTCTCTCTCTATATATATAAATGCCTGATTGTCCAAGCCTTACAGTGACTTCTTTTTAAATACCAGAATTTTTTGAAAATCTGTGCATCATTTGAAGTCACCACCATTCAAGTCTCCTAATTGAAAGTTTTACAGTCATCAGGGAAGCAGACTATGATCACATTCAGAAAAGTCATTTTTCATGCTTGTAAGTTCCCTTTATCTCCTTAAAGGGGCATAAACTCCTGCAGGGTTACACCTGCCCTGTATCCTTAGGGTTTCCCTTTGCTGACTATTTACCAACTTTGGGCTAAACTCAGGTTTGTGATTTCATTAAGGGTCTGTCACTTTTTAAAAACTTGTATTTTCAGTTTCTCTCCTGAAAAATTTTTGTACTGTTTCATTGTTTTATGGAGATTTGGGTTAAAAGACATCTTTGTGCATATTTCTAAGTTGGTTTCTGATGCTGTCCATATTGTATTGTTTTTTTGCGTTATTAAAGATGAGGCAAAGATGAACTCAGGATCACCCATTCACACCTCACTGCTATAATGACATGTTCACTAGGCTGAGTAGATGGCTCAGCAGATGAGAACACTGGTTGCTTATCCACAGGGCCTGACTTTGTTTCCCAGAACTCACAAAACAGCTCACAATTCTCTTTAACTCCAGTGAAGGGGGATCAGATACCCTCTTATGGCCTCCACTTTTACCTCCACTTTTGCACTTGGTATATACTATGACAAATTCAAGTCATCAGACAGCAGCAACAAACTTTATGTACTGAGATATATTATGGTATTCATTGGTGTTCTGAGAAAATGTTACAAACAAGTGTTTAGTCCTAAGGATAATACAGTCTACAAAAAGGGAAAAAAAAGAAGAGGTAGCAGTTTATCATTTTCAATTGAAAATAGGTTTTGTTATTTAAGTTGCTGTTTTTCCTCTATCCTTCATGAAAACATGTTTACAATCTGAAAAAAGGCAACATTTTCCTGGTATAATGTTTCAATTAATAGGGTGCTGACGTAGTGAGAAACGTGTGTGGTGTGCAAGTCTGCTAACCTAATCTTGATTACCATATGAGGAAAGCCAAGAGTCCACCCCAAAAAACCTGTCTTATGGTCTTCACATATGTGTCGGGGCTAAAATTCCAGAATTATATCACACATGCATATAACAGAAACTATTTTTAAATATGTGTCATTGATGTTACATTGCCTGGCATCTCTTGATAATTCCCTTAGAAGGAAGCACTTCATGTTGAAGTGACAAATGGATAAATAATGGGGACAGGTACATGCAAAGAACTTCAAATAACGTATACATATCCAGAGGACATCAAGCTCTACTGTGAAATATTCAGTTGATTACTGATTATCCCACATTTTATATCTCTATCAGATTGATGAAAATGATGTTGTGGACACACACATGAGGAAATGTTTCTTATATTCTACCCTATTATGCATTTTAACATTAATTTTGATAAGATATGTAGACAAAACAGCAAATGTACCTTGGACTTATATTCAAGAGGATGACCCATGATGATTATGAGTTCAGATGTATTCATAACTAATTAGTGACATACAAGCTAGACTGGATAGCAAATGGCATCTCAAGGGAATGTGTGAAAATATGAAAAACAAATCCAGGAAAAAATTTCATCACCCTTTCACAGACAGCATTACTTAAAAGGAATGACTATACACTGTCTAACATTAAATAAATGTTTCACTTAGATGATGGATATCTCATTCTATATATTTCAGCAGAAAAATACCTATCACTAAGTGAAAGCTCAGTAGAAGATTACAAAAATCACAGAACGAATACAAAGAGCACTTTCAATAAACTTTATTGCAAGGATTTGCTAAATGTATAGAACACTTTAATATCACTTACTAACCAAAAATTGCAATGGAGAAATGTCCACCAAGGGACTTGAGTGAAGATAGTAAATAATTTACCTTCTTTATGATGAAAAGGACATGAAACAAGAATTTCTGACAATAAAGACCACTGTGATGTCTAAAGTCTTTACCATATTATTTACATGAGGTTTTTCTCTTGCAGTGATATAGATATGAATAATTTGCATTAGTATGGATTTTAAGATCAATTTTGTTACATGTATATGTATTTCTGATCTTAAGTATTGTTATTGTGCAGATCATTTAAAAATGTAACATATATAGGTTGTTAATGGGTAATCATCAATAATGGTCAAGCTTGTAGTCATGTTAGTTAGATTTTTTAGAGGTGCATAGATATACTTCAAATAATGCATTCTTCATTTCTTTCAAAGACTACAGAATATGGCATTTTAAATGTTTTAATAACTTAGGGTTTTTCATGACAATGAGACACGTCTGCTCCTGGCAGCACCAATCTACTTCGAGAGGAAGATCGGCATCGAAGAGGATCGTTATGGAGTTTGATAGCCATTTGGGCAAGAAACTGCTCTTGCCTGGACTGATGCATAAACTGGACACACAGAACCCGCAGAGAGAGGACTGCTGAACATGCCTAAAGGTGAGATGGTCTTTTGGAGTTCCTGATTCATGAGAGTCTACGAGACATTCTGCAGGACACAACAGAAAGTGACTGAACTGTCTTTGAAATTTCCTGCTTCATGAAATGTCTGCTGGATACTGTGGGCCTGAAAGCCGAAGATAGATGCCCCAACGGTACAAAAGAACTTTGGGTGACTGTCCAGGCAGCGAGATGTATCTGTCATTTCTAGTGCGTTTGATTTCTTGTTTACTTAGGTAGTTTTATATCCTTCTGGAGTCTTTGATGGAGTTGAAGAATGGATAGTTATAGTTTTCCTTAGTTATGATAAAAGATAAAGTAGATATAAATATTGTAACTGTCATTCTTACTTGATAACTGTTTTGCTATGTGTAATTTTACTATGTTAAAATGAAAGCCTTTCTTTTTTTTGTTTAGACAGAAAAAGGGGAAATGATGTGGGAATGATTTCTTATTAATAAAGAAACTGCCTAGGCCCATTCAATAGGTCCACCCTTAGGTGGGTGGAGTAAACAGAACAGGATTCTGGGAGAAAGAAGCTGAGTAGGAGTCGCCATGATGTACCCATGCCAGACAGACACAGGCTAGAATCTCCCCGGTAAGCACACCATTGGGGTGCTACACACATTATAAGAAATGGGCTAGACCAGGTCAGAGCTAGCCGATAAGAGGTTACAGATAACGGGCCAGGCAGTGTTTAAAGAATACAGTTTCCGGTAATTATTTCCGGTAAAGCTAGCTCGGGTGGCTGGGTGCTGGGGATGCAACAGCAGGGCGCGCTCCATCAACATTGCAGTAGTTCTTCCCTATTATCTCATGTTAAGATGATAAAAAATAATGTCTTTAACATATATACAGGGCAAAGACATGGCCAAGCAGTTAGGACAAGTTCATTGTCAGGAAGAAAGTCAGGTTTTTGAGAACTTCCTGTAGTCCTGCCTGCAACAGGAATACCCAATGGTCTAACCTTCCTGGGAGAAAGCATGAATATTCATTTACCCAAACAAAGGCACACTAAAATAACATATTTAAAATTAAATAAAAACCTTAAACAATTTTTCACTCATGAATATTTTTCTCCTCTAAGCATTCATTCCTGTAACCCAGGTGTTGAGGTATTTAAAGGCTTATTTTTAGAGTTTTTCCCAATCATGATTTGGTTCATGCAATAAAAAGCAAGAATGTAGATTTGAAGTTACAGAAACTAATCATTTTCAATTCATGGCATCCTTTGGAAAATTTAGAAAATAATGTCATCCTGGAAGAAATGTCATGGGTTTGTCCCTGAGAATATACATTCACACACCATTTCAATTTCCTATACCTGGTTCATGCTACAAGCTGATTATATGAGTTCTTAGCTTCCCAGTGTAGGTGTCGTGTCTGACACTTCTTGTGACAACACTGTCAAGGTGATCATGTAACCATCTCTAAACCAGAGGCACATTAAACTGTTTTATTAAGTGACTTACACATTACGATTTATCACAGACACAGAAGAGGCACTCATACCCATCCACCAAATTTTACATCTGGATAAGTAATAGGGGAAGCTTTGTTAACCAATCATCTTTTTTTAAGTATGTTATTTATTTATTATGTATACAATATTCTGTCTGTATGCCTGAAGGCCATAAGAGGGCACCAGACCACTTTACAGATGGTTGTGAGCCACCATGTGGTTGCTGGGAATTGAACTCCGGACCTTTGGAAGAGCAGGCAATGCTCTTAACCACTGAGCCATCTCTCCAGCCCCTTAACCAATCATCTTAAAGAAGTGGAATCTAGGTAAGGCATGGCTTCCTGGAGCCCAGGAGAAAAACTGGGATAGACCAGGTGCTTGCTGTCTGGGTTATTCCCATGGGACACAGTGGAACTTGGACTTTCCATTCTTGTGGAATGAGACTTCCCTTCTAATAAGTAAAAATATAATTGTTTATCTGTAAGGTAGCCTGGTTATTTCCCAAAGTTAGCTAACTTCTAGAGATAAGTGTATTTATATTTTGAAGAAAAGTGCAAAATCAAAAACGGTTACGTTATCATTTAATTCACAGTACTTCTGTCCGAATAATATTGCAGGTGCAAACAAAATAGAGACTTCATAATGCTTGAACAGATTTCACACTTGTAGACTTGGTTTTCTTCCCTGTCTTTTGTAAGTAAATGTCTGTTGTCTGAAGATATTTTCAAAACATTTATAGTCACATTCCCTTCGGTAGGAATCTTCTGAGGTCCTCAGAGTACTGTGATATGCAAAGGCATTAATAGACCTCTTATCCACTAAAATTTTACTCTTGTATAAAGACTAAAAAGAAGAAGAAAACTTTACCACACTGATTGCACTTAAAGTGTTTGACAGGCTGGACTGTGGTGTCACATCCCTTTAATCCAGCACTTGGGAGACAGAGACAGACAAATCTCTGTGAGTGTAAGGCCAGCCTCTTCTAAGAGTGAGTTACATAACAGATTCCAATGCTACAGAGAAACCCTGTCTCAAAAAATTTAAAAAAAAAGGTTTCTTTGTGCTAATTTTTCATCAAGATTTTAAAGCCTGATGACACATACAGAGGCTCTAACACATTGGCTAAAACTATACGGTTTCTATTTAGCATGTGTTCTTTGATGAACGTGTACACTTCTACAACATGCAAAGGCTTTACTACATTGATTATTTATAAGGTTTCTCTCTAGTATGTGTTCTTTTATGTGTTTTTAGAATACTGAGGTGTGAAAAGGCTTGATCACATTGATCACATTTACAGGATTTCTCTCCTGTATGTAGTCTTTTATGTTTTTGTAGACTCCTGAGTTGTGAAAAGGCTTTATCACACTGATTACATTCATATGGCTTCTCTCCAGTATGTGTTCTTTTGTGTGCTTTGAGTTTAGAGTGCTGTGAAAAAGCTTTATCACATTGATCACATTCAAAGGGCTTTTCTCCAGTATGTATTCTTTTATGTGTTCTTACATAACTGAGATGTGAAAAGGCTTTATCACAGTGATCACATTCATAGGGTTTCTCTCCTGTATGAATTCGTTTATGTGTTTGTAGATTACTAGGTTGTGAAAAGGCTTTACCACATTCATTACATGTGTAGAGTTTCTCTCAGTATTATTCTTTTATGTTTGGAGACTATTCTGTGAAAAGCTTTACCACATTGATTACATTCATAGGGTTTCTCTCCCAGTATGTGTTCTTTTATGTATTTGGAGACAATCTTGTCGTGAAAAAGCTTTACCACATTGATTACATTCATAGGGTTTCTCGCAGGTATGTATTCTTTTATGTGTTCTTACACAACGGGGTTGTGAAAAGGCTTTATCACATTGATTACATTCGTAGGTTTGCTCTCCAGTATGTGGTCTTTTATGAACTTGGAGACTTCTTACATATGAAAAGTCTATACCACATTGATTACATTCATTTGGTTTCTCTACAGCTTGTGTTCTTTTACGTATTTGGATACAACTGGTATCTCCAAAAACTTCAGCATTTTGTATACCATCATTTGGCTTCTCTGCAGAATAATTTTTTTCATGCCTTTGAAGATGACTATAACAAGCTAATGATTTAACAAATTGAGCATACTCAGAGAGTTTCTCTTCATTATGGTTTCTTTCATACCTGCAAAGATAATTGGCAAATGCAAAAGTTTCACCATGTACATTACATGGAGGAATCTTAATATATATATGAATTAATTTTATAATTTTGCTTTATTGTAAAGAGGAATAAGATTTTAAGTTTTATATTTATGGTGCTCTCCTTCAGTATGGGATGGGATGCAGCGGGGTGGTCGTTGGACTTCCCACAGGGCAGGGAATCCTGACTAAACTTTGGACTGGAGAGGGAAGGGAAGGGGGTGGGGGGTGGGAGGGAAAAGGGAGGAGGTGGAAATTTTTAATTAAATAATAATAAAATAATAAAAAAGAGACTTTTTGACTCTCATAAACTAACTTTTTCAATAAGTTTGGCAAAGTCACAAGTACATGATTTACACTGGCTTTACTACTGAGTATTTATTTTTTGTTCAGTTCTAAACATATACTTATTATCTAATCAATGTGTGTATGTGTGTTCCCTGTGCAATATCTGAGTGGTATGAAACTAAATGGACTGGCAGCTCTACAGGATAGTTCTCATGGGACTATGACTCAAATGGTGGTATCAGGTAAGGAATCATTTGCTTCTCTTCTGTTTTTAGAAGAATGCCTTGGAAACATAAACCAGTTATGTCATATTGAGGCATATGATTTTATGAAAAATTAATACACGTCAATATACTTTAAGCTGTGCTCATTTATATTATTGTTTTTCTTTAAATGTTCCAGGACAAATTAAAACTTCTTCAGAGACAAATATATACCAAGTTGCAAATAAAAATTATGTTCCATGTTTTTAGCACTTTGACAATACTCTTCAAAATTATGGACTTCCCAACTGTAGCCTAATACAGTAACAAAAAGTAAATAATATATTAATCAATATGTACAAAATTGAATATCTTAAGTGACCTATGCCTTAATTATTTGGCTCATTTTTACTCTTTCTCAAACACATATACCAAAAGTATCAATAAATAATACAGAGTAGTCCCCTTATTTTAAAATGTAAAGGAAAGTTCACAATCTTACCATTAGCACTGAGGTTCCTGTATGTCTCCAGCATCACATCTTTGTATCCTTTTGGGAAGGATTCAGCAAAACCCACTCTTCCTCAGTGAAGTCAATGTGCACATCCTCAAAGGTCACTGAATTCTAGAAGAATCCAAGCAACAGTAAAACAAAGTGTGAACCTAATATTGGATACTTCTTTTAAAATGATATATTTGTATAATGTTGCAGCTTCCCATGCTTCTTCAATGACATTACATTATAATGTAATCACCAGTCACTTTAGAAGGAAACTGAAGAAGAGGTTCATATGTGCCATTCGTTGGCCCTTTAAGTAGGATACAGCTTTAAGAAAGAAATGCCAATGAACAGACATAAAGACACAGAGAAGCAAGCAGATCAACACTATTGAGAAAACATTACAGAAAAAATAAGAGCAATGATTCTCTAAAAAAGAGATGGGGAAATTGGGTATACTGACACTTGCCTTTAATCCCAGCAATCAATATAAAAGCAGATTAATTAAATTGAGTTAGAAGTCAGTCAAAGCCTATGCAATAAGTTACAGGTAAGCCAGAGTTACTAAATAATAAAACCAAGTATCCATCCAAAAATCACTCAAATAAAAAACGTAAAAGGAAATCAGAGGATTTACTGAAGAACTTACAAAACTTTTGTATTCAATTTAGTTCTACATTCATCTTACAGAACCTGTAGTGGCCCAGTTTAAACTGTTTCAAACTAAGATCTTAATAAAGGGAGAGCATGTTTAAACAGTTACAAATGGACCAAAGAAAACATCAGCCCTACAAATGATGATCATAAATAACATAGAGTAAGGGAGATGGGTCAGCAATTAAGCAGTCTTGTTGTTTTTGCAGATGAGTGGGCACAATTGCCAGTACTAATGGGGGCTTGTAATCATCCATTACTTCAACTTCACAGGTGCTGAGGCCTCTTGTTACTACCACGAGGAACAAGCACACATGTGGTACATACAGTTGTACATAGATACAATCTCATATTCATTGAAAACATTCAAAAGAAAAAAATTAGAGGTAGGTAGAAAGTCACACTCCTCCAGTGCAATGATTCAGAAGGCAGAGGTATTAATGTCATGCATACTACTCTCCTGGGAAAGAGAATGATACCCTCCACCAAACTTCAAATTTCAAGATGTAGGTGAAGTTCAGCATAAATGTTTATCATTGAAATGTACAAAAACCTTCATTCCAGGATCTTCAGACAATAAAACAACACACACACACACATAAATAAACAACTATGTTGTTCCATCATTAATCCCTCTGTGCAGAAGCCAGGATCATTTGTATTTGTGAGTTAAGGACAACATGGTCTAAGGAGCTACATTCAGTACCCAGAGCTACACAGAAAAATATTCTCTTTCAAAAACAAAAGGAAAAAGAAAAAACTAAAATAGAAATCAGGATAGCAAAAGGCTTAAAAGTGAAGAGCAATTGCTTCAATTGTATGTTTTGTCATTAAGTGATAATATCTACAATGGCGGTTAAATCATAACATCAGGACACACATAACAAAAGATAGGTTGAGGCTATATACATGTAAATCCAACCCCTAATATGGGAATTTCATCCAAAAGATTTCTCCTAATTGTTCCAAAAATATAACAAAGAAGAGCACCCCAGAAAGACAAGTGTTCAACCCCCCTTTTTTTAATCTGGGACCTTTTCCTTCAATCAACTACATTCTGACCCTGATCCATAAATATTCATAGTCATCCCATGATAAAATCATATTTAGTCTAACTTCAAAGATTGTCATAGGCTGGAACAGTTCCAGAAGTGTTTCAAAGTGAGGTCTCTTATAAGAATCATGATATTGACTTGATTGGCCATAACCCAGCCCAATAAAGCCTCACCTAATAGTGCCACTCATTCCCCAGGAGATTATTGGGTCTAACTACATTCAAACTACCAAAGTGGTTTATCTGAGTCTTATGGTACATAGATTCCCAATTATCTGAGGAACTGCCATATTGGTTTCCATAGTGGCTACACAGGTTTGTTCCCAGCAGCAATGGAGGAATGTTCTCCTTACTCAACATCCTTGCCAGCATGAGTTGTGCTTTGTGTTATTGAAGCCAGCTATTCTGACAGGTATAAGGTGGATTATAAAAGCTCTTTTGATATATATTTTAATGATGTCTAAGTATATTGAACATTTAGTTAAGTGTTTCTAAGACAATTCAGATAGATCTATTTAGAATTCCTTGTTTAAATCTGTATCACATTTTGATTGAATTAATTTTCTGTTGTGTTGCTTCTTGACTTCTTTTGTTTCTGAGCAAGTAAACACAAACTACATAGACAAACATGATGTGTACTCATTGTAAGTGGATATTAGCTGTTGAATAAAAACTGATAACAGTACAATCCACAGACCCAGATAGGGTAAGTGTCAAAGATGGCTGTAGCAAGGGGTGCATGGATCCCAAACATGATGATTAAATAGACGAGATTTTGTTGGTGTACTCAGAGCAAGAACAGGAAAAATGATGGGAGTAAATGGAGGTATGGAGGTGGAAAACACAGCAAGAAATTCCTAGAATAGGAAAGCTCTCAAGGGTTGATGTTGAAGCAGTGCAGTAACAACTTTCTGCGATCTTTGAGGGTGATTATAGTGTGGACTTCCTATAACTCAGAAATATGGAGCCTGTACTGGCCATCTTCTGTAATCAAATATGGCTCCCAGCCATCCACAAAATATTTGACACACACTTGTTGTGTATGGACGATATATCAGGAAAATGGTGGCTCAAGATTTGTGTAGTGGCTAACCAATGACTGGCCCAAATTGAGGCCTATGGTGGCTTGGAAGAGCACTGAGATTGGTAGGATCCAAAAGTTGGATGGCCCAGAGAACTAGGCTAGAACCAATTACAAATAACAATAAAGAAAAAAGTCAATGTAATGACACCTAATTCCATGACCAATAGCCCTCAAGGTAGCCAATCCTCTTCAGCATTGTTGAGAGTAGCACACTTCTTTTTCTTGGGCTGATTCCATTCCTGATTAATAGCTCTCCTTGACAGGTAACCTGTGACCCTGGGATCTCTAACATCTTGCGTAATTAAAGAATTCCAACCTTCCAATATTAAGATTCACTCAACCATAGGCTCTGGGTCAATACACTGACTCTGCCCTCTGCAGTACACACATCTAGTCTTCTAGACTCTGGCTGGCTCAATTCCACTGTCACTGCTGTTTTGGTGGTCATCTCACACTGCTGGCCTCTTCATAACACTGGGGTCTTCTGTTGCAACCGGGCTTCACTTTCACCAGTAGTTTCTCATAGAATCTCCTCAGGGTGCCGCACCTCTTGGCATGACCCTTCCAGTCCTGTGCATTCAACTGCCAATGAGACTGCACCTTCAGTGATGTCCTTTCCTGGCCTCTCACAGTGCCAAGTCTTACACCCATCAATAACTTCAAACCGATACCACCTGGGTGAGACACATTATAAACTCCATCTACCAGCATGAGGCACATCCTTGACTACCTCTGGAAGACAGCTTCTCTGTGATCTTAGTAAACACTTCCCAGACATTTTCACATCAGTGATGCTGGTCTCGTAATCATACGAAATTTTTAGCTCTAGCCGTCCAGCAGTAAGTACCCAGCAGAGCAACATTTCGCTTAAATACTTCTGATAACTTGCTCACCACAGCTGATTCTTCAGCCCCAGCTAACAAGAAGGAGAAGATAAAATGCCTTTCTTTCATTCTTAACTCTTAAACCAGAACCATGTGTCCCAAGCTGTCAGGTTCTGCTGCTTACTGGGGTTGGAACATGGCACCTTGTTCAATTCTATCTTTACCAGCTTTCTGTCTTTCACTGTAGCTTGGCTGTTGGGAAACTTGATCTGTGAACTAAGCTGTCCCTGAACTAACTAACAGAAGTGTGCAGGCCTCTACAGTCTGAGTACTAGGGTTAAAGTCAATGTGCCGCCAATCCCTCAGGCCACCAATCCCTTTATTCTATTTCTTAATCTGTTGATGTCCTTGAGCAAAAGATTAAGATACATTCCACTTTGGGGGTCCCTTACCTCCCGAAGTAAGATTCCCTGCTCTTTTCATTAAGTATCTTCAGTAGAGTTACCACTAATATCCACTCGGCAGAGTCTATCTAAGGCTGTGTAGGTAATTCTTCACCAATGGAATTATTCAAAATCTCTTTACATTAGCCTCAGGCAGATTCTTTGAAACAAGTCACTTTCTTCACCAAAATATCATAAGAATCATTCATAAAGAACATACTAAAATTCTTTTCTGAAACCTCTGGAGCTGGCTCCCGATATTTCACGTCATTATCAAGGTCACTCTCCCCCATGCTCCTCCTAGTATGATCCTGTATGCAGTGCCAAATGCATTCTGTCCTTTTCTTAAGCCAAAGAATCAATGACCTTATTATTCTAAACAAAAGCATGATTAGAACTAGCACAGCAATACCCCAGTCCCTGGGACCAACTTCTGTTTTAGTATTTTTTTTTTTTGTAAGGAGACACAATGACCCGAGAAATTCTTATAACAAAAACATTTAATTGAGGTGACTCATGTACAATTTCAGAGGTTGAGTTAATTATCATCATGGCTGGAAGCCTGTAAGCTGGCAGCCGGATGTGATACTGCAACTGAGGGTTCTTTGTTCTTAACTAAGAGGAAAAAGGACAGAGTTGACACACTGGGAAGTATCCTGAGAATAAGAGACCTCAAAAAACCCACAGTGACATACTTCCTCTAACAAGACCATTCCAACTCCAGAATGGCCACACCTCCCATTACTTCCACTCCATAAGAGATTATGGTGCCAAATATATCCAAACTACCACAGTGGTATAGCTGAGTCTTGAGGTAGATAGATTCCCAATTATCTGAGGAATTGCCATATTGATTTCCATACTGGCTATACAGGTTTGTATTCCCAGCACCAATGAGAGAATGTTCCATTTTCTACATATTTTTGCCAGTATGAGATGTCATGGTGTTATTGATCCTAGCCAATCTGACAGGTATAAGATGAATCATTAAAGTAGTCCTGATTGGTATCTTCTTGATAGCTAAGGATGTTGAACATTTATTTATGTGTTTTTAAGCCAGTTAAATTTATCTCTTTAAAATTCTTTATTTTGATGTGTGCCACATTTGTTTTGATTTGTGGATGTCCAGTTTCCTCAGTTCTATTTTATTCTGAGCAAATAAACCCAGAACCACATAGACAAACATGATATGTACTCATATATATGTAGATATCAGCAGTTGAGAAAAGAATAATCACAGCACAAATCACATACTCAGAGAAAGTAAGTAACAAGAATGGCTCTAACAGGGAATGCATTGAGCCCACAGGAAAAGAGGAAATAGACTAGATATTATCAGTGAACAAGGAATATCAACAGTAAAAATTATGGAATAAAAGGAGGGATGGATGTAGAATATACAGTGAAAGATGACTGGAATAGGAAAACTTTTAAGGTTGATGTGGAATTCTAATACAGTAGAAACTTTTTGCTAGCTAAGAGGGCAACTGTAGTGAGGACTCTCAGTAACTAAGAATATGGAGCCTGAACCTGTCATCTTCTCCAATGACATATAGCTCCCTGTGGTGGGAATAGAAAAGAAAGCCAGCCATAAAATATCTGACACACAGTTGTGCTGTCTGGAAGATATACCAGAAAAACGGTGGCTTAAATTGGTGTAGTGGCAAACCAACGACTGTCGTAATTTGAGGCCTAAGCGAAAAGAAACAACCCATGACCAACACTGCGTGAATGGCAAGGAATGAGAAGTTCAATGGTTCAGAATTAAGAGTAGAACAGAATCCAAGTAATAAAAAAGAAAATAATAATCAATATGATGATTCCAGCTCTACTCTAATAAAATCATAGAGTGTTTCCTAGCCTAACTGTCAACCTTTGGTAGTCCTCTGAAAATTGATTATGGCAGATGCAAAGAACTTTACTAAAATACTAGCCAAAGCATGTGGAAGCAAGCAGAAATTTGGGCGAGGGTTTTTTAGAAGCCAGATGTGGCAAAGACATAAAAAAGACCAAAATTTAAAGAATCAACTAAGCAGGGATTATAAAAGCCTAGAGAGCCTGAGAGAGCAATGATGGGGCTTGCAGTGTCTGAGTTCTATCCTCTATGTGTACTGCAGTTGCTTTGCTTCGTGTTTTCCTGGAACTGCTAACTGTAAGTGTTTCTGACTCTTTCGCTTGCTCTTGGGACTATTTTCCTTCTACTGGGTTGTGCAATCATGCATGGCCATGAAGGTGTGTGTCTAGTCTTATTGTATCTAATCATGATGTTTGTTGACATTTCTAGGAGGCCTGCTCTTTCTGAAGGGAAGAAGAGGAACAGTGGATCTGGGTCAGTGGGAATGTTGGGCACTAGGGAGTTTAGACAGGGTTGAGGCTGTGGTCAGATTGTGTGAGAGAAGATAAAGAGAATAAACCAAAAGAAATAAAAGTGCTTTGAATCTAACTTCATAATCTTCACAATCTTTAACAGCCAAAGTGTTGTTCAAATATCCAAAGTCTCTTGTGATACTCTAGATAAAATATTGTCATGTGACATCTTTTATTTTATTTTATTTTATTTTTTTTTTTGGTTTTTCAAGAGAGGGTTTCTCTGTAGTTTTGGAGCCTGTCCTGTAACTAGCTGTTGTAGACCAGGCTGGTCTCGAACTCACAGAGATCCGCCTGCCTCTGCCTCCCAAGTCCTGGTATTAAAGTTGTGAGGCACCATCGCCCAGCATTGTAACATCTTTTAAAATCAATAAACAAAGTAAATCAAGTCCAAGTGGATTAAAGATCTCAATATCAGTCCAAACACACTGAACCTGATAGAAGAGAAAGTGGGAAGTACTCTACAACACGTGGGCACAGGAGACCACTTCCTATGTATAATCCCAGCAGCACAGACAGTAAGGGCCTCATTGAATAAATGGGACCTACTGAGACTGAGAAGCTTCTGTAAAGCAAAGGACACTGTTGCTAAGACAGAAAGGCAACCCACTTTCTGGGAGAAGATCTTCACCAACCCCGCAACTGACAAAGGTCTGATCTCCAAAATATATAAAGAACTTAAGAAACTAGACCGTAAAAGGCTAATCAACCCAATTATAAAATGGGGCACTGAGCTGAACAGAGATCTCTCAACAGAAGAAGTTCAAATGGCCAAAAGACACCTAAGGTCATGCTCAACTTCCTTAGCGATCAGGGAAATGCAAATCAAGACAACTTTAAGATTTCATCTTACACCTGTCAGAATGGCGAAAATAAAAAACACCAATGATAGCCTTTGCTGGAGAGGTTGTGGAGAAAGGGGTACACTCATCCATAGCTGGTGGGAATGCAAACTTGTGCAACCACTTTGGAAAGCAGTGTGGAGGTTTCTCAGGAAATTCGGAATCAACCTACCCCTGGAACCAGCAATACCACTCTTGGGAATATACCCAAGAGAGGCCTTATCATACAACAAAAGTATATGCTCTACTATGTTCATAGCTGCACTGTTTGTAATAGCCAGAACCTGGAAACAACCTAGATGCCCTTCAATTGAAGAATGGATGAAGAAAGTATGGAATATATACATATTAGAGTACTACTCAGCAGTAAAAAACGAGGACTTCTTGAAGTTTGCAGGCAAATGTATGGAAATAGAAAACACTATACTGAGTGAGGTAAGCCAGACCCAAAAAGAGGAACATGGGATGTACTCACTCATATTTGGTTTCTAGCCATAAATAAAGGGCATTGAGCCTATAATTCGTTTTCTTAGAGAAGCTAAATAAGAAGGAGAACACAAAGAAAAACATATAGTCATCCTCCTGAATATTAACCTTCATCAGGCGATGAAAGGAGACAGAGACAAAGACCCACATTGGAGCACCGGACTGAAATCTCAAGGTCCAAATCAGGAGCAGAAGGAGAGAGAACAGGAGCAAGGAACTCAGGACCGCGAGGGGTGCACCCGCACACTGAGACAATGGGGATGTTCTATTGGGAACTCACCGAGGCCAGCTGGCCTGGATCTGAAAAAGCATGGGATAAAACCGGACTCGCTGAACATAGTGGACAATGAGGACTACTGGGACCTCAAGAACAATGGCAATGGGTTTTTGATCCTACTGCACGTACTGGCTTTGGGGGAGCCTAGGCAGTTTGGATGTTCACCTTACTAGACCTGGAAGGAAGTGGGAGGTCCTTGAACTTCCCACAGGGCAGGGAACCCTGATTGCTCTTTGGGCTGTCGAGGGAGGGGGACTAGTTGGGGGAGGGGAGGGAAATGGGAGGCGGTGGTGGGGAAGAGACAGAAATCTTTAATAAATGAATAAAAAAAAAGTAAACTTTTCAGACATAAAATGACACAGGTTGTATTCCATTTAGAAAGAGAGGAATATGTCTGTCTATGTTCCAGTCCTGAATTCAGGCAGAAATCCCATATTCACATACAGACCACATCAGGCAAAGAACAGGTAGGCCACCAGTTCATAAAACTTCTTCATTCCTTTAGTTTCCACAGTCACAATCTGCACACAACTCTCCAGCCATCACCTCTGAGACATATCCCCAGACTCCAAGTGCAGGCCAGGTCAGCAAGTAGAACAGGTAGTTGAACTCAGGTAAAAACATGATAAAGCAGAGTCCACATCAATCATTTGAAATCCAGGCAGCCTGTCAACCCATGAATCTCCACCACTCTTGAAGTACCTCCCCCAAACATTATTCCCATCCTACCTGCTTTCTTGTCACTGTGTCCTAGCCCTGAATTGTTGCTACACCCATTCTCCTATTCTAATCTCTGCTGTGATACACATCTCTGAGAACAACTAGATTTGTTTGTTAGCAAAGGTGTGGCATGCTGCCTTCCTGCTCAGTGCCTGTCTTCTAGAGAAATTTCTATGTGGTCTGTTAGTAGGTAATTTTGTGGGATTGACTCTATGTATATTTGAGTGCTAGAACAAAGAGTGAATGCCATTGCTCCAAGGCCTGATCATGTGGGGAAATGGAGCAAGGTCAGTCCACTGATCAAGCAGAGGTTGCTCTGCTGTGGTGTTCTGGGAATGAGGCCCATTTCAAAGGAAGAATTTTGGCTTATCAAGGTTTTTACAGATACGATGGTAACTTTTCCAAAAGACAATTGATCCCAAAGCTGTGCAAACTAGGTTGTTCCATGTGGATGAGTACATATACACTTCCCATGGATCTGCTTATTGGTCTGTGCATTGACTGTATACTCTTGTGGACTCTAAAATTTTTAACAGCTACGAAAGCAGTAAGTCTCTCATGATGCTTCCTTCCCTCCCCTTTCTGCACTCTGCCTTCAACAGCTACAGAGTAGGTAAATAGACTCAATTCTTTCACATATCTCTCTTCAATTATGAGTCTCCAGGAAAAGTCAGATGGATAAGAGGACTCCCATTAACTGGTCTATTTTTCCTTTACACTGTCCAGTCAAAGCCTATCCTGGAAAAAATTGCAAGAGTGTTTTCCCAGCACTGCACAACAGAGGCAGATTTATCTGTGTTCAAAGCAATCTCTGGTACATAATGTGGGGGCAAGTCTGAGCTAGAAAACGCACTGATATAAAGAGAAATAAAAAAAATCAGTAACACTCAAAAATAAAAACATGAATATAATGTTTAAAAAGTGGGGAAGACAACAAAAAATTAGAGCAGTAATGCATTTAAAGAAGTGAAATTTGAAAGAGAATTCAAATAATAGGCTTTTTTAAAAAGATGAAAATAATGTATTTTAAAATCAGTAAGATAGGAGCTGGAGATATGGCTTAGCATTCAAGAGTACCGACTGCTCTTCCAGAGGACACAGCTTCAATTCCCAGCACACACATGGCAGCTTACAACTGTCTGTAACTCCTGTTCCAGGGAATCTGACAACTTCACACCAATGTTTGTTATGGTCTTTAAGAGGCAAGCCACATGGACTACTGGCGAATTCTACTCTCCCCCCATGTTAGATTCTGTCTGTCCCCTCTTGCTGCATCCTTCCCTCATGTTGCTTCCCCTCTTCTTCATCTCTTTCTCCTCTTCTTTTCTTTCTTTCTCTCTAATCTAAGTAATAAATATCCAATTCTATTCTGCACAACGTGTTTATGTGAGTTCTATCTGCCACCTCCTCACACCCGCCAACATGGTTGGACAAGCCCGCCTGCCGCTTGATGGGTGGCTCTCCCAGGACCAACTCCAGGGTCCAGCACCCACCAGCCCACTGGGGACTGGCTGCTCTGTGGGCTTGCCTACTGCCACCAACATTTCTTGCAGCCAGCTGCTTGGGACTCGCCAGCATTTTTAGAAATGTTCATAAACTTAAATAAATCATAATTAACCATTTTTAAAAACTCAGTAAGATAAACCTCAGGTATATTGACTTTGAAAAGGAGTAGGCCATTCCCATTTAGATGGCATGCCTCTGATAAAAGACAGAATGGTATTGCTCACATGCTCATGTTTGCTGCTGAGATCTGGAACCTGACATACAGAATTACACTCAATGGCCTGTTTCTCAATCCTTGGTGTTGTATTAACTGGATAAAACAGGATTGAACATGTCTGCACAGGACAGTTACCTAATTGGAAATTCAATATTCACTGGCTCAAGCTAACCATTCAATTATAAACTCACAAATCAGGACTGTCTTCATTCACATGACATGAATTAGTACATCCCGGAACATTGAAAAATATTACTGAGCTGGGCATTGATGGCACATGCCTCTAATTCCAGCACTGGGAAGCAGAGGCAAGTGTATGTTGTGAGTTCAAGGCCAACCTTGTCTACTAGAGCTAGTTCTAGGAGCGGCTCCAAAGCTACAGAGAAACCCTGTCGTGAAACACCAAAAAAAAAAAAATTACAGAAACCACCTGTGTTAGTTAAGAATTTTATGCATGTGAAGAGATACAATGAGCACCATAACCCGTAGAAAAAAACATTTAATCGGGTGGCTATTTTAGACTTCCAGAAGTTCAGTCCATTGTCATTATGGTGGGGAGAATTATGTTGTGCAGGACAATTTTGCTGCAGGCCACAGGAAGTTGACTAAAATGCTTGGCAGAATCCAGAACATAGGAATTCTCAAAGCCAATCCCCAGTGCCACAATTCTTTTAACAAGACCATACAGATTCCAAAAAAGCCACACTTTGTATTAGCACCAAACCCTATGAGATTATAGAAGCCAATGACATTGAAACTACCACACTGCCACAATCAGGTCCTTTCTCAGACTGGTGACTCCAGCAGCTGATTTCCTCCCATTTCCCCTGCAGTGCACTCAGTAAACTATTATTTCTACTCTGGTCTGAAGGTAGAAACCATGTTCCACATGAAGATCCTTCTGCTGCGAGTGTAATGAATAGTTGAATTCATGACTCAAGTGGGTAATTTTAAAAGTCTGAGGCCACACAGTCATTTAAGAATTTTGAATCAATACCGGGTGGTGGTGGCACACGCCTTTAATCCCAGCACTTGGGAGGCAGAGGGAGGAAGATCTCTTGGAGTTTGAGGCCAGACTGATCTACAAAACCTAGTTCTGAAACAGGCACCAAAGCTACAGAGAAATCTTGTCTCAAAAAAAAAAAAGAATTTTAAATCAAGACAGCAAGGTCCGGTCTACCCTGCCCCAAAGGAAAGGAGTGCCTGCTGACAAAACCAGCTACACCACTCTGCAGGGTGTCATCCTGCCTCCAGAGTCCAGGGAGACCCGGCTGACATAAGTGCCAGGATGTGCTTCATGTAGCTGAATCCAGCTCGCCTCACCCAGGTTCCCCCACCTGTCCTGGAGCACAAATGCTAAACTGCTTCTGCAGCTTGAACTCTGGTCTGCTTTGGAGCTGAATTGCAGACTAAACATTAGACTGCTTTAAACTTTGGGACACAGAACTCATTTTAATTAAAATATTAACCTCTCTTCACTTAAGAAGGGGGAAATTGGGGGTTCCTGTCACTGTCGCTCAGAGACTGGAACTGCTGGCATTTGATAACAACAATGTATGTCATTGTACTCCTACTGAAATTGATCTAATGATATTTATAACTGCTTATAGATGTTGGGAAAAGTTTGACACATGCTGTAAAGTGTTTGGGTTTATTGCATATGTGAAAAATTTTAGATTTTGATCCCTTTTACACCGCCCTAATTTTTGGCAGGCAGCACACGTATCTTTATGTGGAGTAGGCACTTAGGAAGGAGGACATACCATAGGCCAGACTAAAAGGTGAATACTGGGTTAGGAAAAAGTTCTTTCTTCTTGTCTGGGGATGGAGTTATTGGTGCCAAAATTATATCATTATATCTTTTGTTTGAGGAGTTGCTCACAGTCTTTTTATTAATGATAGATGCAGGGGCCCAATGACGGGAGTTAGTGTGGATCCTCGCATGAATAGCACATCATACAGAGGTTGTAGAAACCGGCTCAACAAGGCATGGTACAGGTATGAGGGCGCTCTCCACATGGCCTAAGACAGGGTGCCCTGTGATCTGTTTACTTTAATCCTGCTAGATGCCTTTTATTTGAGGAGCTCCAAGGACGGGCGACTTATGGCAGGATAATCCCCCAACCTAAGACAGGGCCCTGGGAACCCTCGGATGGGTAAGGGGGAAAGAAAAAAGGCCTGATCCCCACTCGACCTAAGAATCATCAGGCACCCCTCTGTTCCCAGGAGTGGTAAATTGCTTCACCACTCGAGAGGAGGGTCTCTCCTTATCTCAGTCCCTTCTCCTTTAGATCTGACACCATGGTTGACTCTGACTGGTGCTCTCCACGTAATAACTACCTGCCTTTATATAAGAGAAAGGGGGATCTGTTGGGAGCCGTTTCCCCCTAAAAATCATTACAGGAACCATCACCCTGGGGAGTCTGCAGGAAACCCCACACCCATAATTGTGCTAAGAATAGTTCTATTGCCCCACACCCAATTAAAGCTGTTAATGGAGAAAAATAAATAAATAAAATAAAATGAAAAAAAAAAGACAGCAAGGTCATTGACCAGGAATGCCACAGAATGAAATTGAAGACTCATATAAAAACATAAGAGACATTATCTCACCAATATTTTTCTACAATGCTGGAAGTGCAGCTATTCTAGAATATACCTTTCCAGTGAGAAAACACTGTACACACTTAAGAGATTAATAAAGAATAATCTGTACAATGATAGCATGCATTCATCTCTGGCAAATGCTCAAAGAGGAGAGAATCTAGACTAAACATTGCATTCCACAGACACTGCCATCCTTGAGTTTTTTTTAGGTGCAGACTCTATCTTACACTTTGAAGAAATTTAATAGCCATGGGAAACTGCAAGTCTTTCCAGTTAGGGAATTGGGAAACTTACACAGCAAAGATATCGCCATGATTATGTCAAAAGAATGTAAGTTACCCAAAGCAGCAGGTCATACTTACTGGCAGGGCCCTACGTGCAGTGCCAGAAGGTTAGAAAGACAGGAAATCTGGAAGTAAAGTATGATAAAAACTGAGACAGAGAAGTCTTGTATAAACTATGTCTTATTTTATGTAAGTTTCTTAAGATGAATAGCTTCTTGTATACCATTTGTAAGGGGAAATGGGAGGAAATAGGAGACATATAGGAAATCAGCAGAAATTACCACACAATGGGACAAACTCAGAATAAGGTTAATCAAGCAATGGAACACAATAGCAGGGTAGTGGTGGTTTCGGCGGCCCATGCCTTTAATACCAGAACATTTTTAATCCCAGGACTCCAGAGGCAGAGGCGTGTGGCTTTCAGGAATTTCGAGGCCAGCATGGTCTCCAAGAGATAGTTCCAGGACAGACTCCAAAGCCACAGAGAAACCCTGTCTCAAAAAAAAAAAAATGCAACACAAGAAAAACAAAGTCGATCTCAAGAATATTATGGACTATGCCCAAAGTGGCCTTGGGAGCATAGCTCACTGTGGTGGGAACAGTTGGGTTCTCAGGATCTGAAGAATCTTTCCAGAATGGCACTGGTTCCAGATGCTTACCATGTCTCCCAAACATATTCCTGGTTTAAATGAACTAGTTCTATTTTATTCTCCATAACTCAGGACGTTAGGCAAAACCCCAAGGCCTAGACACTCACTAGGCTGTTCCTAGCTGGTTTTGAGAAAGAACTAAGTTCCTTCTCCATGAGTTGGACCCTAAATGGAAAGACATCATTAATATATCCAGCTCTCAACACAACAGCATTTTCCTTTTCAAATGACTGTCACATTTCTCATCATACACATCTGGAAGAACTATAATTTTCTCTAAAAAGAACTGGACCTTTAATTCACACCACACCCTAATGTTCATTATGATCCTATAATGACCTTGAGCAGCATATTAGAGGTCTGTTCATTGATATGGGGATAGGAGTAATGGCTGTTTATAAATCAGTGGTGTCTTTGTCATGGTCTAGAAACAAATGTTTGAACAATCCTTGTAAACAATTTAGTAGGCTAACATCTTAATCTCTAACAGGCCTAGTTAGCACACTACTTTGCTATCTTTGGGTAATTTAGAGGCAGGCTTCCTCAGCTAATATCTCCTAAGCATTGTTGATGACTTTATATCAAATTTCTACTCTTCTGCACCACTCGTTAGAAGAAAGGAATGCAAGAATGCCATTTAGAAACTCCACAAAATTATCTCCAAAGGGATCTTACTCCTAAATGTAAAATGCAAAGGGCAAAACTTCTGAAAGATAATAGAAAACTAGGAATCTCCAAGTTTGGGATGCTGCCTTTCATTTGTATCAAAACCACGTTGATGTGCACCACAAAGATGTTTCTACACACAGTTGCTGGTGAAAATGCTTTTCACAGATGCATCCCACAGAGGGAAGTTATTCAGAGGCCAAGAACTGGTTCTGGGGAGTTGCAAGGACCACATGGGACCTCAGAGAACACTGATGGTAGCAGCGGTTTCCTACACTCGCTCAAGGAGGGCATGCGTGCGACACTGTCTCTTATGGCTCACCATCCTCTCCTCCTCATCTTGGAACAGCAACCCCTTACTCACCATGTCGTGGCTTCCAGGCTCACCCATGTTCTCCTCAGAGCTCGCTGCAGTAGCACTCACAGCAAAGAATACAATCCACTGGCGCCTGCTCAGCTTTAAATCAATCCTGCAACATGGCACCAGGAAGTGCCCTGCCTGATTTCTGACTGACAGGTCGGCCTGGAGGTCAGACTTTTACAGATCTGCAGACATATGAATTTGAATATCAATTATGTCTCTATCAGATAGATGAGAGAGCTATCTTCCTGCAATCCACAACCACATTGCCTTCATCTTCCTGGACATGATGTGGCTAGCTAGCACAGCCCATCACACAGTGTCGAGTAGACTGATTCTCCTGTTTAAGTGATGGAAGGGTAAACAGAATACTAATGAGTACAGATTTTAGGAAACCAAAGATGATGTTTGTTCTGTGGCTTCAGGCTGACACCAGGATTCACAGGCACTTCTGACAGCCATGAGAACAACCCAAGCACCAAATGACAACTAAGTTGATATATTTTTCTCCTGCCAGAAGATTGTGTGATAGTTACAGACTATGTCCCATTACAGACTATGACCAGCTGGCAAATTTAGCTCAGGTTCTCAGGTGTCCATCATTACAGAGGCTTTGAGACTGCCACATTCTTAAGCTTAAGTGGGTACAGTCATACCAATTTTTACTATATTTGCTTTATTATTTTATCTTTTGTAATCACACAATTAGAAGAATTCTGAATCCTCTCCTCTGTTAAAAGCCATAGATTATTCATTATAGGCTCTGTGTCTCATGGGTCAACTATCCTATAGGTATTTCCATTGGCTGACTCTGTGTGCTGACTGTGGGAGGTATAGCCCTTTAAACTTTCCAGTCTGCCTTTTCTGGCTTCAAGGCACAGCCTGGGTCAGACTCAGCTGGTCACAGCATGTGTGCTTGTACTATCCCAATCTTAGCACTATCCTAGGCCATTTCTAGGGCAAACACCATATCCCCTTCATTCTTTTCACCCAATCAGAAGTGGGAGAGGCTGTGGCTTGGTGAGCACAGCACTGCTGGTTGCAAGGGTCAGGCAAAACTTATTTTGGTCTCTCCAAGTCTCGGAGCTGCCTGAAGGTGGCAGCGGATACACTACCAGTGCTGGGGTAGGACTACAATATTTAAAAGCTCTAAAAATTTCTGCCTTTGTTTTTGCTTCTTTTTAGCTCCTCTGGCTATTGAAATCCATCTAAGTAACTCTACAGATACTTGAGTACTATTTCCTTGTGCCATGTTTACAAATATTTGCATTTTATCTGGGCAATGGTGGTGCAAGCCTTTAATCCCAGCACTTGGGAGGCAGAGGCAGGTGGATCTCTGTGAGTTCGAGGCCAGCCTGGACTACCAGAGCTAGTTCCAGGACAGGAACCAAAAAGCTACGGAGAAACCCTGTCTCGAAAATTAAAAAAAAAAAAATTGCATTTTTACTCCCAATAGTATGCCCAGCTTTACTCTTTCCTTTTTTATATCTACTATTTATTTCTGAGCACTCATTACTTACCTCTCCACCTGTAGTGCAATTTTCTTGTGGGATCCCTCACATGCTCCGTTGTACAGGTGACCACACTTCTGTGTGTTTTGGGGTTCACTGGTCAGACCCACATTTAGGTGCCATCTGTTGGCTGATTGTGGCATATTGGGCTGCCATTTGTAGACAATGACACCTTGCTTTCTTAAAGGTTTTAGAGTCGCTTTACGCACGGCATTAGGATTCTCAAATCCTAGCTCTTGAACGATTGATTGCCCTGCTTCTGTGTCTCCAATCGACCTATTAGATGTCTGTGTCACCCTGGAGACAAAGTCTTGAAATAATTTATCTGGTCCCTGTCTTGTACTAGACAACTCCACAGCCTGTTCTTTAGAAGACAAAAGTCTATGCCAGGCCTTCTTGGCAGCTGCATTAACTTGGACATATGCTGTCATATCAAAATCTAATTGCGGATCTCTGTATCTCATTTGCACACTCCTGTCTAGCCTTATTCTGCATAACTATAGGCCTATTCTGGTATATTATCAACCAATGAAAGGAATACATATTCAAAGAATACATAAGCACTTTCCCACAGCAGTGTGATATTGTGTAATGTGAGCTGATTTAGATCTGTGACATGAAACCACTGCTACAGTCAATGGCCTGTGTCTGAAACCTTGGTATGACCCAATTGTGTCAATCAGGTTTATACACATTTGTAGGCAGAGATTTCCTGTTCTGACAGTTTCCAAAAAACTGACATGGAGACTTAATATTAATTATAAATGTTTGGCAGAGATTTTAGGTGTATTACTAGGTAACTTTAACATTTAAAATTTACCCATATATCTTATCTATGCTCAGCCATGTGGTGGTACATTTATTAGCATAACACATTCATCTCCTTATATGTCTGCATTTGGTTTGTGAGTTCTCTGACTCTGCTCTTGCTCTTCCTGGAGTCTTCAGTTTGGTTTTCCTTCCTATACTTTGTTACTAATAATGACACTAACACATTGTCATGGTATATAGGAGTATTACACAGCACCTATTTTCAAAACAAAACAAAAATCTACAAAAAACCTTTTCCTTGGGGCTGGAGAGATGGCTCAGTGGTTAAGAGCACTGGCTGCTCTTCCAGAGGTCCTGAGTTCAATTCCCAGCAACCACAGGGGGAAACCAACCTTAAAGAGAACCCCCCCTAAAAAAAAAAAAAAAGAAAAAAAAAAAAAAAAAAAAAAAAAAAAAAAAATATAAAAAAAAAAAAAAAAAAAAAAAAAAAAAAAAAAAAAAAAAAAAAAATTAATTTTAAAAAAAAAAAAAAAAAAAAAAAAAAAAAAAAAAAAAAAAAAAAAAGTCTTAAGACCAAGCAGTGGTGACACACAGCTTTAATTAGCCACATTTGGTATAGAAAGGAATATAAGACATGGGAGACGGCTTAGACACCATTCTCATGGTGAGATTTAGGGATCACCATTTCAGACTGAGATAGAGGAAAAAGCAAAAAAAAAATTTTTTTTTTTTTTTTTTGCTGACCCAAATAGCTGTCTCTCGGTTTCCTCTACTCTGGCTAATTAAATTATTACATTACAACAGAGACAATCAAAAGATTTAGTAAGTTAAAACATGGAGACAGAGATGTACTTAGATAATAGTTACAGATAATATAGACTCATGGAGACAAAATCAAATAAATAAAAATTGAGCAAAAAAAAACCTTTTCCTTGAATATTCATTTGCTCAAGAATCCCCCCAATTGTATACCCAGTAATATGGTCTGTCTTCATTTACATGACATGCATTAATACATGCTGGGAAATTACAGAATCACTCCCTACTGTGAGCCACAGGATTATGCGGTAATAATACAGTTATCATTTTTTGAGATCGACCCATCAGAATCAATGATTCTCTTGTGAAGGATTTAATCAAGACGTGGCACATATTGGCATAATTGCCTTGTAAATGAACTGGATATTTCCTGGCTATAGAATTCTCCCATACCTTACTCTCATCTGTTATTTTTTGGGGGGATATATTGCCCATAGTTTAGCATGATTCGATCTCATTTTGGGCACAATTTCCCCTAAATATGTGCAAAAGCAGGCACAGTGTCACAAAAAACCTGTTCCCAATTACCCGATCTTCATTCTTTTTTCCAATGTATACACAGAACTATAACTTCTTGTGATTATCTTTATTGGCAGTCATTTGGCCAGCATTAAGTGTCCAGGCAAAAGTACTTCATTAAAACCATTCATACAATTTCTGAAGTCAAGTTCTCCCTTTCCACTATGGGCTCTGGTGGATCAAACTCAGGTCTAAAAGTTTCTAAAACCACAGCCTTCCCCTGCAATTAAGATGCCCAAGATCAAATCTAACAAATATTTAACAGACACCCAAGACATATGGGTAACTATCTTTGCAGGTCTGAAAACATAAAGAGAATTTCTGGGCATGATAATAGTGGCTCCAGTGTAGGATGCTTAATGTAAATGAGGAAAGGAACTCTTTCTTTACCTCTTATAACATTTAAAATTTTTCTTTGAAATTCATCAATATTATTTCTTAAAATTCAGAAAATAATCAATATAGAAGAAAAGCCTCCATTTATAGGGTGCAAATAAAGGACTGGCAGAAACATAATATTTAAATTGTCTTTTTATTGTATAACCTAAGAATGCTTTTTTTCCTCTCTTAACCTGACTTAGAGCAATTAACATTTACTTGTTCTGTGTGGTGTAAGGGAAATGGGTCAGATTGAGGAGGAAAAAAATACAGAAACACAATAAAACCATGCATAGATTTCAAGGGCATAGAAATACTACATTTATTAGACTGTAGATTGATAGTCACTCTAATAGACAGAAAAATAAGTATACTCTGGTTTTACCTCATTTACAGATAAGAGATTGGCCTAAAGTAACCTTGCTGTGTAAGACTTCTAAATCTTCATACTCACCTTCACCTAAATTTATAGATGACTTTAGTTCATGAGATTTACTACTTATATTTTACTCTACAAGATAGCAAGAAAAAGAATTAAATATCTGCCCACAGCCCAAAGAAGACAATCCATCTTTTTCTGGGGCCTCCAGACTTACACTACCAATGACCAGAGTGGCAGAGAGGCATCACAAACCAGATCTGATAATTTAGATCTTCAGTATCTCTTACCAACGTTTATTTTGGGGGTAAACCCCACTAAACCATTCAGTGTTTATAAAGATTTGATATAGCTGTGGGAAATCTGACTAATAAGATCTGAGCAGAAAGAATAAAAAATTAAGTCATATACATCCTTTGATCGTGTCCTGTTTATTCTTTCTATGGCCTCTCTATTAACTATGCTGTTCATAGTACTTTGCTGTTCCTGGTGGTTATGCTGTGCTTGCTGTTCCCACCTAGCATGAGGTTTCCAGCCTATATAACCCACACAGACATTAACAGTCACCTCTACATGCACTACAGAATCATAAAAAATAGGTAGGAAGGACCTGACAAACCAGCCCTGCAGGAAAAGTGACACCACACAAGGAGGTCCAGTATCCAAAGGGAAATACATGACATTCCAAACTTTTGGATAGGATCAGTAGACTTCCATAAACCCTGGACTCACCCACTCCCCTCAGCCAAATCTCAACTGTGATCACTAGCTTATGACACCCAGACCTGTTTGCCAGTAAGGGTGGGCATGTTGTCTTTCTATCTTTTTGGGATTTCTACATGGTCTATTAGCAAGGGAAATTATTGGGTATTAATGTAATGTAGACTTGACTATTCAACATGGAATGAAAGTTATTGCTCAAAAGGCCCATGGCATTTTTGAATGAGAGAAGGTTATTTGGTACCCATATACTGCTTGGGTACTTTTGTGTGAATAACTTTTTGAAGGGGAGAAATGCTATGATTTCACAAGATTTCTGCAGAATTCACAGTGACTGTCCAAAACACAAGTGTTCCCAAAGCTCTCAATCCAGTTCTCCACATGGAGTGTATATTTCTAAGACTCGGCCTATACATCCCTCAGCTATGCATTCATTGTGTAATACTTGTGGCTGCAACATCGCCCCTTCCTTTGTTTAATAAAAACAGCATGTGCAGATTTTTCTGAGAAATGAATAATAAATTAAAAATTAATGCCATATAGTCTATTGATGGCAACCAGAGAACTAGTTTGTCTATCCTGCAGATGAGTTTTATAGGATTTTAGAATATCTCTCATCTATGGTAAAACATAGCACTAATAGAAAAGTTCACAGTTATTATGACATGATGTAGTTAAGTCCATCGAAAAGTTGTAGAATTGAGTTCTTAAAGAAAGGATATTAAGTTTAGAAGGCTAGTTTTGTCTATTAGTCATTGATTATTAGAATGTACTTTGATGAAGAATGCTTAGGTAGAGTTTACCTGGTATGCATCTGTGGGACCATGCTTGCAGTTCAAATAGACCTGATAAGTAAAATTTGTGATCAAGGCAAAAATAACCCGTTTTATTCACATTAGGGCATTACCAACTTTCTCAAAACATACATAGCTAGATTTTCATAGCAGAACAGTTGTCAGAAATACACGAGGAGAGTGTCTGATAACATATACATTACAGGCTCATGGGCAGAATATAGACATTAGTGATAGAATATTTTTAAAGGCAGTCTAGTCTCTGGGGCATAGAGTTTAACACAGTAAAAGGTGACATAAGATGTGAGGTTCTCTCATAGTTGCTTCCTGCTGATAAGGAGTAAAGATTAAGTCTTGTCTTGAAGGCTGGAACATAGTGGTAACCCATGGAAACCAGGGAAGAGCAGGCTGCCACAGACTCTGTGAGGCCTGCAGGCAGCCTTGGAGCAGTCTGTGTCAGGAGAATGCAATAGGGATTCCTTGGGTGAGAGCTGCAGAGAGAGCTGGAGGGCAAGGTGCACAGCTGTGGGAAGGAAGCTGCCTAGCAATCTCCAACTCCTTAAATGATTATGAATCTGGTGGAATAAATACATGTTAATGGAAGAATAGGAAGTTAAGGAATCTTAAAGAAGAAACTTTATCTCTTAGGTGCACACTTGAAGTTTTTAAGTGCACAGTTTTGCCAGAATAGAAAAAGGCAAACCAGGTATGAAGACAGGGAAAGATCCTTTCCCGCATAAAAGAATTAGGAGGTCGAAAAACAAATTACAAACAAATAATACTTGGCTGAGTTTATTATTACTTGTGACAACAATGCTTGATCTAAATTTATCTCTTGAAGCTCATAAGAATCGTTCTTTAGAGGCAAAAATGTTAGATCTATCAGGTTATTAATATTTGTAGCCTTTATTAAATCCATATTGTGAAAGAGGCAAAGAGAAAGCTATTCTGCAGCTATATTTTATCTATACCTGTAAGGTAAATAACACTTAATAAGAAGACAGTTGCAGAAATAGGTCCCTAATGTTAGAATAAAAAAATATTTAGAGTTAAATGAAGACTGTAGGTTTAAATTTAAAGAGGGAGCAGAAGCAGGTTTTTCCTCTTGGCTAGTTTGGAGGGCTTGGGAGTGTAGTAGAGTGGCAGGTAGCTGATATCTGAACAAGCTAGGACAGACAGGGAATGAGCGGGGGGCGGGAGCAGAGACAGCTGTGTGGGAGAGTACAGACAGTTAGACAGAAGCAGAGAGTAAATAAGCAATATAAAGTAAGATTTATGTTGTTGTCTTGAATGTCTCCAATAGAAGTGGAAAAATCCTATAGAGTTTTCACAAGTCATCGAAGAGAGCATCCTCTCAGGGATTTGGTCTTGGATGGGCTAGTAGGAACTCTCTGTAAGTGGCCACGTATTTTTTGTAAACATAACTAGAGCAGCATAGCCTCACCCAGAAAGAGAGAAAAACAGGTTTTAGTGTAGCAAGAGGAAGAAAAGCTGTAGGAATATTTTATGCAATGTTAAGAAATCATCACATGGGTTTTTTGTCTCTCCACAAACCCTAATGCTGTGGGCCTGTTAGTGAAACTTGCTTTTTCATTTAAATGAGGAGCATCAAAGGTAGGTTACCTGGGCTGCCTACAAGACACTTTTAGGGTTTAAAGTACAAGTTTGATCATTTAGGTTTTAGCAAGTTACAGTAAAGAAATCTGTTCAGAGCAGGCAGGGATCTGAACCAAATTTAAGGTCTACTGACTGGCAGCAGTACACTCATTCACTGTGCAGTGTTTGTGGCTCCAACATCCTCTCCTTGTTTCAACTGATTAGAGCAAAGGTTGTAAACATCTGATCTAAACAAACCATAGAGGCTGCTAATCTTTAGCAAAAGTTCTCTTGGACCAAAGGAAAGATGTTTCCCCTGGTTGTTACATAGTTTGCCTTGTTACCCAATACCCTATGCCTACTGGGGGAAAACCAGTTCAGTAAAAGGGAGATTTGCCTTGCTCCTAATTTTTATTAATTATAAACCCATTACCTGATGTATGTATGCCTTCTGTCTATATGTTTGGTTAATAAAGGGACCTCCTTGGCCCTTTGATAGGACAGAATATTATGTAGGTGGAGTAAACGGAACAGGATGCTGGGTAGAAGGCAGTTAGGCAGACGCCATAGTTCTCCTCTTCGAGATGGACACAGGGTAGAATCTTTCCTGTAAGCCACCACCTCATGATGCTACACACATTAATAGAAATGGGTTAATCCAGATGTGAGAGTTAGCCAGTAAGAGGCTAGAGCTAATGGGCAAGCAGTGTTTAAAAGGATACAATTTGTGTGTTGTTATTTCGGGTGTAAAACTAGCAGTGCGGGAGCAGAGTGGGACGAAAATCAGGCCTGTTCACCTCATCACTACAATTAACTTATCTAATCACTTAAGGGTATAGTGTAGCATACAAGTCCCCCTTTTCTAGATTTCACTGTTAATTTCATCTCTTCCTTAATAAACCTCTCCACTCATTAGCCACAGCCACCTAGATTCATAAAATAAGCTGGAAGCTACTGTTTGGTGTGTAAAAATCCTTATTTGTCTTTTATGGCCCTGAAGGAATTCCAGTCCTGGACTCTACTAGGGATGGAGAACTGAGGATTTTAAGTGTATAACAACTGAATATCTTTGCAGCATGAGAGAACAAGAAAAACAGAACAATAAGGAGACATACATGCTTAGGAAAAAACGCCATTTAGTGGATGCATTTTTTACTCTTGAAGATTTCTGTCATGAGTTGTAATGCCTTAGCTGTTTCCTAAAGGGATCTGAGGGGCTATTACCCCCAAAAGACCCGACTTACTGCCCTTACCATAATCAGTAATTTTTTTCATAATGGTAACTCCAGAAACTCACTGCCTTCGTTATTCCCCACCACCACATGGTGTACTCACTAAAGTGTTCCTCCTGTTCAACTCTGAAAGAGAAACCAGGCTCCATATGCAAATCCTTTTTCTGTTACTTAAATGAACAATTGACTCCATGTCTCAAATTTGTAATTTTAAATTCAGTGGTGTTACAGTCATTTAATGTTGGAATTTATTTGGATTACTGAAAATAAGAAGGTCATTTTCCAGAAGACCAAAAGTTTGGGATTAAGGCTACCTGAGTCAACATAACAGAGCTTGTCTCAGACATACTTTTCTAAATGGCTGCACAGACACCTGTTCTAAAATTTTTAAGCATTCCAGGGATAAAGCATAGTAAACTCTTTGAAGGCAGCCAAACAAAAATCTGGTTAATAGCAGCATGCATTCAGCTCTGGCTAATGCTAGAAGAGGAGCCAGTCTAGAACAGACTTCCCATTCCACATATGCCGTCATCCTTTTTCTTCTTTTAGTTCATGTCCCAAGTTATACATTGAACAATATAAATAGTGACAGGAGCCTGCAGGTCTAGCCATTTAGGAAGATGAAAATTTACAGAGCAAATCTATCTTTTAGATCATACAGTATGATCTGCACTGAGGAGAAGCAGTACGACATTTCAAAGATGTACCATTGCCACAATCCTCACACATATGAAAGGGAAATAACACAAAAACAGGGGGAAAAAAAACAAAGAAAAGTCTCCAATCCCCACTGTGAATGCTGTTATTAAATGAACAGCCTTGCTGAGCTCTTCAAATGTTAGAATAAGGCTGCCTTTTCCTCTGAGAGGGCTAGCTAGATTTTAAAGTCACAGTTCCTTCCTTGCAGACCCAGAAGGAGTTCAGTTTAAAGAGACCTGCCCTCTGCCTGTCTCAGGGCTTTATTATGTTTTTGGTGTGTGGGTGTTTGCCTGCCATTTTCTCTGCACAGTACCTAAAGGACAGAAGAGGGCATCAGATCCCATGGGACTGGAGTTACAGAAGATGGTTAGCAAACATGATTTCTTGCAATGGATCCTTTTCCTTTTTCACAACAGACAGTGCTCTTAGCTGATAAGTTGTCTGTACAGCTTTTTTTTTTAATTTAAAATTTATTTTCGATACATTTTACTTAAATATATATTAAAAAAGGGGGGGGGGGGGGGGGGGGAAAAACCCCCCTATCATCTTTCATGGGGTCTGGTGCCCTTATTCTCTCTTCACGCGCATAAATAAATTTTAAAATTACATTTTTAAAATTTTATCATTTTCTTCTTCTTTTTCCCTGTTTATAAATTATTTCCTTGAATTTTGCATGCAAATGGACGGAAATAGAAAACACTATACTGAGTTAAGCCTGACCCAAAAAGAGGAACATGGGGTGTACTCACTCATAATTGGATTCTAGCCATAAAAAAGGACATTAAGCCTATAATTCATGATCCTAGAGAAGCTAAATAAGAAGGTGAACCCAAAGAAAAACATATAGTCACTCTCCTGGATATTAACCTTCAGCAGGCGATGAAAGGAGACAGAGACAGGGTCCCACATTGGAGCACCAGACTACAACCCCAAGGTCCAAATGAGGAGCAGAAGGAGAGAGAGCACGAGCAAGGAACTCAGGACCTCGAGGGGTGCAGCCACACACTGAGACCATGGGGATGTTCTATCGGGAACTCACCAAGGCCAGCTGGACTGGGTCTGAAAAAGCATGGGATAAAACTGGACTCGCTGAACATAGCTGACAATGAGGGCTACTGAGAACTCAAGAACAATGGCGATGGGTTTTGATCCTATTACACGTACTGGCTTTTTGGGGGCCTAGGCTGTTTGGATGCTCACCTTACTAGACCAGGAAAGAGGTGGGAGGTCCTTGGACTTCCCACAGGGCAGGGAACCCTGACTGTTCTTGGGCTGCTGAGGGAGGGGGAGTTAGTTGGGGGGAGAGGGAGGGAAATGGGAGGCAGAAATCTTTAATAAATAAATAAATTAAAAAATAATAATTCCTTCCAATTACATCCTTTCTAAGCATGTGTGACTAAGTGTGTGCAAATACATGTATAAAACCTACTGAGGCCATTTCTGTTGGTTGTGTATATATAGTTCCAGGGCTGAACATGTTCCATTGGATACTCAGTTAGTTTGCTCATCCACGCCTGAGTCAAATTCTCCCACGTAAATGAAAATTCCAGTCATTAAAGAACAAAATGATCTGACCCCACAGTGGCCTGGGCTTCCCTGCATAGGAAACATGAAAATTAGAAAACCCTTGATGCAAACACCTCATCAGACACTTGCAGGTGTAAATAATGGCTCTGAATTTCTGGTCCTACACTAACACTCTAAACACTGAACTCTGGGCCTCGCTCCACACCCTATTCACCATTCTAGTCTTAGATAACTTAAAAATCCTGAAGTTCCTGCCTCCACTTTCTTAGTCCCAGGACTACATGGCTGTGCCACCATGTTTGACTTAGATTGCTCCAGCTTCATTTAGTCAGGCATAAGAAAGACGGGATGAGTAAAAAGAGCATTACAGTTAACTACATTGTAAAAGCACTTATTTCTGTGAGCCTGGGATTAATTATCTTTAGACGAAATTCAGAACTATGCCTTAGGCTCTAGATGAGTTATAAGAGACTCAATAAGAAACACTTTCTGTTTGATAGTTCGAAGACAGTAGACTTTAAGGAAGGATTGTATTTGATGGAAGATATCCTGGGACCAGAATTAGGACCAGAGTATGTTTCTTGGCTCCCGTAAATAACCAGTTTCCTCATCCTCATTAGCCAATTAAAAGAACATGTTATCCAGTCGAGCTGTGCACATGCATTACGCATACACTATGGCGACAGTGTGTGAAAGTCTCTCTTAGGTCCTAGGACAGTCTAGTCGACCAAGTGAGGTTTGGGACAACCTAAAATTTATAAACACACTTACTATTAAATATATATATATATATACATTTGATTATAAAAATTAAACTTATAAAAGATTTAAAAATTAAAAGTAAAATATATAACTCAAAAAATTATCCATAAAATACCTATTAATCTAACTAAAATTAGGGTAAGATCTAAATGAAGAATTCACAAGTGAAGAATCTCAATTGGCAAAAAGACTTTGAGAAATTGCTCAACATCCTTAATCATTAGGGAAATGCAAATCAAATGACTCTGAGATACCATCTATACCTGTGATAATAAATAAGAACAAAAACACAGAGGGACAGCTTTTGTTGGAGAAGATGAGTAAGTGGGACACTCTTCCATTGCTAGTGGAAGTGCAAACTTGTGCACTTATTTTGAAATCAATATGGTTGTTTATCAGAAAATTGGGAATTAATCTACTCTCAAGATCCAGCATTATAACTATTAGCTATATACCCAATGTATTCACAATCATATTATGAAGATACATGCTCGACTATATTCATAGCAGAACTATTCATAATATCCAGAACCTTTATAAAACCTAAATGCCTTTCACCACAGTTGAGTGGATACAGAGAGCACAGTAGGAGTGAGCCTGTCCTCAGGTACACCCCAAAAACTGCCTCTGCTTATTCGATTGGGTTTCAATGGCAAAGGTTCCTCCCTAACAATTCAATGCTCCACAGCCCTCTCTCCATAAATGCCTGATTGTCCAAGCCTTACAGTGACTTCTTTTTAACTATCAGAATTTTTTGTAAATCTGTATGTCATTTGCAGTCACCACCATTCAAGTCTCCTAATTGAAAGTTTTACAGTCATCAGGGAAGCAGACTATGATCACATTCAGAAAAGTCATTCTTCATGCCTGCAAGTTCCCTTTCTCTCCATACAGGAGGCATAAACTCCAGCAGGGATCCACCTGCCCTGTGTCTTTGTGGTATCCCACTGCTCACTTCATGATGGGGTCAGAAAATGCAGGGAATTTCAAATAATTTATACATATCCACAGGACATCAAGCTACACTGTGAAATATTCAGTTGATTACTTTTTAACTCACTTTTTACATCTCTACCAGTTTGATGAAAATGAGATTGTGGACACACATATAAAGTAATGTTTATTCTACTCTACTATATTATGCATTTTAACGTTAATTTTGATAAAATATGTAGACCAAACAGGAAATGTTGGGATCTAACATGTTCACTTGGTCGTATAGTCAAGAGAATGACTCATGATGATTATGAGTTCAGATGTATTCATAACTACTGAGTGACATACAAACTAGACTGGATAGCAAATGACATCTCAAGAAAATTTGTGAAAAGATGAAAAACAAATCCAGGAAAAAATTTCAAAACACTTTCACGGACACCAATACTTATAATACATGAATATACACTGCTTAATATTAAAATAAATGTTTCACTCAGATAATGGACATCTCATTTTTTTATATTTCAGCAGAAAAACACCTATCACTAAGTGCAATCACAGAAGAAGATGTACAAACGTCACAGAAAGAATACAATGAGCACAAAATAAACTTCAATAAAAGGATTTGCTAAATGTATAGATCACTTTAATGTCTCTCCAACCAGAAGCTGCAATGGACAAATGTCCACCATGACACTTGAGTGAAGACAGTGAATGATTAACCTTCTTCATGATGAAAAAGATATGAAACAAGAATTTCTGGGCAATGAAGACCACTGTGATGTCTAAAGTCTTTACCATATTATTTACATGAAGGCTTTTCTCTTTCATGAGTTCTTCCCCATTGTCTGATGAGAAGATGATAAAAAATAATGTCTTTAACATATATACAGGGCAAAGACATGGACAAGCAGTTAGGACCTGTTCATTATCAGGATGATGGTCAGGTTTTTGAGAACTTCCTGTGGTCCTGTCTCAGGAACACCCAAGAGTCTAAGCATGAATATTCACATACCTACACAAATACACACTAAAATAACATAATTAAAATTAAATAAAATCTTCGGCTAAATAATTTTTCATTCAAGAATGTTTTTCTCCCGTAAGCATTCATTTCTGTAACCTAGGTGTTGAGGCATTTAAAGGCTTCTTCCAGAGGTTTTCTCAACCATGATTTGGATCATGCAACAGAAAGCAAGAATGTAAACTTGAAGTTGCGGATATTAATCATTCTCAATTAGGGCATCATTTGGGAAAGTTTAGAAAATATTGTCATCCTGGAAGAAATAGGTCATGGGTTTGTTCCTGAGAGTATACATTCACACACCATTTCTAGTTCTGACACCTGGTTCATGGTGTAGGCTGAGGATGTGAGTTCTTAGCTTCCAAATGTAGCTGTCATGTCTGACACTTCTTGTGACAACTTTCAAAGTGATCATATACGGTGTGGAACTCAGAGTCACAATAAACTATTATATTAATTGACTTAGACATTATGTTTTATCACAGACACAGACGAGGCACTCATACACATCTATAAAATTTTACATCTGGATAAGGGATAGGGGAAGCTTGGTTAATCAATCATATTTAAGAAGAGGAACATAGTTGAGGCATGGTCTCCTGGAACCCAAAAGAAAAACTGAGATGGACCAGGTGCTTGAGCTCTGGGTGATTTCCATGGGAAACAGAAGAACTTGGACTTTCCCTTCTTGTTGCATGACATTCCCCTCATGGTTATTTCCTGAATTAAACTAACTTCTCCAGGTAAGTATCTTTATATAAATGAAAAAAAGGTGAGAAATCAAAAAGTGTTACCTTATCACTAAATGCACAGGATTTTTGTCCATATAATTTTGCATATGCAAAAAACAATGGTGACTTTATAATGGTTGAACAGACTTGACACTTGTAGACTTGTTTTCTTCCCAGTCTTATGTAAGTAAATGTGTGTTGCCTGAAGATATTTCCAAAATATTTATAGTCACATTCCCTTCAGTATGAATCTTCTCAAGTCATCAGAGTACTGTGATTTGCAAAGGCCTTAATAGACTCCTTATCTACTAAAAGATTACTCTCATATAAAGACTACCAAGAAGAGGAAAACTTTACCACACTGATTGTATCTAAAGTGTTTGACAGGTTGGACTGTGGTATCACACCCCTTTAATCCAGCACTTGTGAGACAGAGACTGACAAATCTCTGTGAGTTAAAGGCCAGCCTTGTGTATGAGTGAGTTCCAGAACAGACTCCAATGCTACAGAGAGAAACCCTACCTCAATAAACCAAAAAAAGAAAAATAAGAGTTCTTTTGCAGTATGATTTTATTCTCAAAATTTTAAAGCCTGATGACACATACAAAGGCTCTACCACATTGGTTAAAATTGTAGGGTTTCTATTCAGCATGTCTTCTTGGATGGATGTGTACACTTCTACAACATGCCAAAGGATTTATTACATCGAGTACATTCATGAGGTTTCTCTCCAGTATGTGTTCTTTTATGTGTTTTTAGACTACGGAGTTGTGAAAAGGCTTTATCACATTGATTACATTCATATGGCTTCTCTCCAGTATGTATTCTTTTGTGAAGTTTGAGAGTACTGGTATATGAAAAGGCTTTACCACACTGATTACATTCATAGGGTTTCTCTCCAGTATGTGTTCTTTTGTGTCTTTGGAGTTTAGAGCTCTCTGAAAAAGCTTTATTACATTGCTTACATTCAAAGGGCTTCTCTCCAGTATGTGTTCTTTGATGTCTTTGAAGTTCACCATGATACACAAAACCTTTATCACATTGGTTACATTTATAAGGTATCTCTCCAGTATGTGTTCTTTTATGTATTTGGAGACTACTGTTCCTTGAAAAGGCTTTACCACATAGATTACACTGATAAGGTTTCTCTCCAGTATGTGTTCTTTGATGTATTTGGAGACTACTCTTCTGTGAAAAGGCTTTACCACATTCATTACACTGATAAGGTTTCTCTCCAGTATGTGTCCTCTGATGTATTCGAACTTTACTCTTCTGTGAAAAGGCTTTACCACATTGATTACATGTGTAGGGTTTCTCTCCAGTATGTGTTCTTTTATGTACTTGAAGATTAGATTGACGTAGAAATATTTTACCACACTCATTACATTCATACCGTTTCTCTTTAGTATGTGTTCTTTCATGTATTTGAAGTTTAGAGCATTTTGAAAAAGCTTTATCACATTGATTACATTCATCAGTTTTCTCTCCAGAATGTTGTCTTCTGTGAACTTGAAGACTTCTGACATATGAAAAGTCTTTAGTGCATTGATTACTTCCATAGAGATTCTCTTCAGCATGTGTACTTGGAAGTAATTGGAGAGAACTGGTACCTGCAAAGGCTTCATCATATTGAATACCATCATAGGGCTTCTCTGCACAATGAAATTTTTCAAGCCTTTGAAGGTGACTGTAACATGCAAAGGCTTTATCACATTGAGTATATTCAGAGGGCTTTTGTCCGTTATGGTTTCTCTGATCCCTGCAAAGATAATTGGCACATGTAAAAGTTTTACCATGTTTATGACATTGATGAATCTTAATATCTGTATGAATTAATTTTTATAATTTTGTTTAGTGTAAAGAGGAATCAGATTTTAAGTTTTACATTCATGGTGCTCTCTTTCTGTATGGGATGTTTTGTATCTTTGAAGAACCTTTGATAATATGGGTCTATTTTTACATGACCCACATTTATAGCACCGTTTTATATGATTTTTTTTACATATTTGAAAGGAACTAGACTAACTCAGTTTTAAATAATCTTGCACTTGGAATATTACATTTTCCTGTAGTGCAATACCTACCACAAGAAAATGTAGTAGAACAAACAAAAGTAAGGGCACAGTCCAACACTCATAGGGCTTATCTTCAGTGGGAGTTTGCTGATGTCTTACCAAAAAATTTAGAAAACCAACTAAATATGATCTTATAGCACATTCAACAAATCTAGCCAGTGTTGAAATACTAAATATCTTTCTTATCTCCTCATTACTCTGAAAGATATACAGTCCCTATTTCAATTTTGTGAAGCTCACTTTTGACATATGACATTCTTAATAAAGGAAGAAGAATTGTCCCTTGAATTGACACAGTTTGACTTTTTGTAATTGGCAGACATGTGGTGTAGGAATTAATGTTTCTCCACAAGAACCTTTTTAACTCTCATGACCCAACTCTTTCAACAAGTTTGGCAAAGTCACAAGTACATGCGTGACCTGCGCTTTACTACAGAGTATTTTTGGCACAGTTTTAAACATATACTTATTATCTATTCAATGTGTCTATGTGTGTTATCTGAGTGGTATGAAACTAAATGGATTAGCAGCTCTACAGCATAATTCTCATGGTAGTATCAGTTAAGACATTGTTTCCTTCTCTTCTGTTTAGAGGAATGCACACACCATTTACCTCATATTGCGGCATGTGATTTTATGAGAAATTAATAATCAACCATATACATTATGGTGTGCTTATTTATAATATTTTTTTCTTTAAATCTTCCAGGACAAATTAAAATTTCTTCAGAGACAAATATACACCAAGTTGCAAATAAAAGTTACCTTCCATGTTTTCTAGCACTTTGACAATATTCTTCAAAATTATGGTCTTCCCAATAGTACCCTAAAATATAGGAACAGAAAGTAGACAATATATTAAAGGATATTGTACAAAATTGAATACCTTAGGTGAACTATGTGTTAGTCATTTTGCTCATTCTTACTCTTTCTCAAACACAAATATACAAACGTATCAATAAATAATACACAGTTGTCCCCTTATTTTAAAATGTGGAAGAAAATAACAATCTTACCAAGAGCGGTGAGGTTCCTGTATGTCTCCAGCATCACATCTTTGTAGAGACTCTTCTGGGAAGGATTCAGCAAAATCCACTCATCCTCAGTGAAGTCAATGTGAACATCCTCATAGGTCACTGAATTCTAGAAGAATCCAATCAACAATAAAACAAAGTGTGATCCTGACATTGGATACTTCTTTTACAATGATATGTTTGTATATTGCTGCTGCTTCCCACACTTCTTCCATGCCATTGCATTAGAATATAAACAAAAATCACTGTAGAAGGAAACTGAAGAAGAGGGTCATATGTGCCATTCATTGGCCCTTTAAATAAGATACAGCCTTGAGAAAGAAATGCCAATAAACAGACATACAGAAACAGACAAGCAAGCAGATCAACACTACTGAGAAAACATTACAGAAATAATAAGACCAATGATTATCTAGGAAAGGGATGGCAAAATTGGGTATATTCACTTGTGACTTTAATCCCAGTGATCAATGTAAAAGCAGATGAAATAAATTGAATTGGATGTCGGTCAAAGCCTATGCAATGGCTTGCAGGTAAGCCAGAGTTACAAATTAATAAAACCCAGTATCCATCCATAATCATTTAAATAAAATACGTAAAAGGAAATCAGAGGTTTTAAATGAAGTTCTTACAAAAAGTTTTGTATTTACTTTAGTTCTACATTCATCTTCCAGAACTTGCAGTGGCCCAGTTTAAACTGTTTCATAATAAGATATTAAAAGGGAGTACATGTTTAACACTTACAAGTGGACCAAAGAAAATTCCAGCCCTGCAAATGATGATCATAAAAACATAGAGTAAGGGAGATGGGTCAGCAATTAAGCAGTCTTGCTGTCCTTGCAGATAAGTGGGCACAATTACCAGTACTAAAAGGGACTTGTAATTATCCATTACTTCAACTTCACAGGTTCTGACGCCTCTTGTGACAAACACGAGAAACAGGCACACCTGTGGTACATACCCTTGTATATAGATACAACCTCATATTCATTGAAAGCATTCAAAACAACAAAAAATAGAGGCAGGTAGAAACTCACACCCTTGCAGTGCAAGGATTCAGATGGCAGAGGTATTGATGTCATGGATACTACTCTCCTGGGAAAGGAAATGATACGCTCCACCAAACGTCAAATTTCAAGAAGTTCAGCATCAAAACTTATTCTTGAAATGTACAAACTCCTATATTCCAGGCTCATTAGACAGTAAAAGAATATAGAAAAATAACAAGCATGTTGCTCCGCCATTAATCCCCTCTGTGCAGTAGCCAGGATCATGTGTACTTCTGCGTTGAGAACACCATGGTCTAAGGAGCTACACTGAGGACCAAGAGCTACACAGAAAAACATTGTCTTTCAAAACAAAAGTAAAAACCAAAAATTAAAATCGAAATCAGGATAGCAAAAGGCTTAAGAGTAAACAGAAATTGCTTCAACTGCATGTTTTGTCATTGAGTGATACCATCTATAATGGTGGTGAAGTCATAACTTCAGGAAACACATAACCAGAAATGGGTTCAGGCTATGAACATGTAAATCCAATCCCCAATATAGTAATTTCATCCTAAAGATTTCTCCTACTTAATGTTCTACAAATACAACAAAGAAGAGCACCCCAGAGAGACAAGTGTTCAACCATTTCTTCTAATCTGGGACCTTTTCCTTCCATCAACTACATTCTGACCCTGATCAATAAATATTCATAGTCATCCCACGATTAAAACGTATTTACTCTAACTTCAATGACTGTCATAAGCTGGAACAGTTCCTGAAGTGTTTCAATGTGAAGTCTCTTATAACAATCATGATATTGACTTGACTTGGCCATAACCCAGCCCAATAAAGCCACACCTAATAGGGCCATTCACTCCCTAGGAGATTATTGGGTCTCACTGCATTCAAACTACCAGAGTGGTTTATCTGAGTCTTAAGATAGATAGATTCCCAATTATCTGAGGTACTGCCATATTGGTTACCATAGTGGCTATACAGGTTTACATTCTCAGCAACAATGGGGGAGTGTTTCTTTTTGTCCATATTTTTGCCACTATGATATGTCACTTGTGTTATTGATCCTAGAAATCAACGTTCTACTTAATCAACATCCTTGCCAGCATGAGTTTTCCATTTTTATTGAACCTAGCTATTCTGACAGGTATAAGGTGAATTCTAAAAGCTCTTTTGATGTACATTTGATTGATGGCTAAGTATATTGAACATTTAGTTAAGTGTTTCTAAGACAGTTTAGACTCATCTATTTAGAACTCCTTGTATAAATCTGTACCACATTTTTCTTCTATTAATTTATTTCTACATGTGTTGCTTGAGGTCTTTTGCTTCTGAACAAGTAAATCCAAACTACATAGACAAACATGATGTGTACTCACTGCATGTTTTGTCATTGAGTGATACCATCTATAATGGTGGTGAAGTCATAACATCAGGACACACATAACCAGAAATGGGTTCAGGCTGTTGAATCAAGACTAATTACTGTACAATCCACAGACCAAGAAAGGGTAAGTGACAAAGTTGGCTGTAGCAGGGGGTGCATGAATCCCAAAAATTCTATTAAATAGACTAGATTCTGTGGGAGTAGACAGAGCAAGAACAGGAAGGATCACAAGAGTAAATGCAGGTATGTAGGGGGAAAACCCCACAAGAAACTCCTAGAATAGGAAATCTTTCAATGGTTGATGGTCAAACAGTGCAGTAACAACTTTCTGTAATCTTTGAGGGTCATTATAGTGTGGACTCCCTATAACTCAGAAATATGGAGCCTGTACTGGCCATCTTCTGTAATCACATATAGTTCCCAGTAGTGGGACTATAAAACCAAGCCATCCACAAAATATTTGACACACATGTGTGGTGTATGGAAGATATATCAGGAAAATGGTGGCTCAAGATTTGTGTAGTGGCTAACCAATGTCTGGCCCAAATTGAGGCCCAACATGGCAAGGAAGAGTGCCTAGATGGGCAGGATCCAGAAGTTAAATGGCTCAAAGAAACAAATACAAGTAACAATAAAGAAAAAAGTCAATGTAATGATACCTAATTCCATGTCCAATAGCTCTCCAGGTTTCCAATCCTGTTCAGCTTTGTCAAGAAAATCACACTTCTTTTTCTTTGGCTGGTTCCATTGCACATTAGTATCTCTCCTTGGCAGGTAACCTATGACCCTGGAATCGCTAACATCTTGGATAATTAAAGAATTCCAAAAGCCCTTTCTTGATATCTGGAGATGGAGTTGCACTGGTGCCAAAATTATATCATTATATCTTTTTTTTTGAGGAGCTCCTTGCAGAGTCTTTTCGTTATTGACAGGCGCACTTGGGGGCCCAATGGCGGGGAGTTAGTGTGGATCCTCGCCTGAAAGGCAGCACACCATACAAGAGGTTGTAGAAACCCGGCTCAACATAGCATGGTTCAGGTATGAGGCGCCTCTCACATGGCCTAAGGCAGGGTGCCCTGTGATCTACCCACTTTAATCCTGCTAGATACCTTTTATTTCAGGAGCTCCAGGACCAGGCGACTTATGGCTGAGATAATCCCCCAACTAAGGCAGGGCCCTGAGAACCCTAGGAAGGGTAAAGGGGAAAAAAAGGTCTAGTCCCCACTTGACCTAGTAGTCATAGAGCACCCCTCTGTTCCCAGGAGAGAGAGAGGGATCACTTAACCACCCAGAGAGGAGGGTCT
>CADCXT010001100.1:2500-13618 GCA_902806775.1 Microtus agrestis
ATCTATCCATCCATCCATCCAGATGGGAGGAGGTGAGAGGAAGGTGCCCGGTGGTCATCCAGGGGTAAATAAATAATAAATACTCACTCTTTTATTTATTAGTTATTTATCTATCTATCTATCTATCTATCCATCCATCCATCCATCCAGATGGGAGGAGGTGCCCGGTGGTCATCCAGGGGTAAATAATAAGGCTGGGAATAAATAGCTGAATATTAATTCATTCGAATAATATTAAAACTGTTCAAGTCGAAAACAATCGCTTTCTTTTCTGTTTGCCCAGAGATCTTGGAAAGAAGAAGGCCCTGCTGGACGGAGACCTCCCTCCTGCTTTGGGTGGGGTGGCTGAGTGAACGTGGGTGGGTCGACCAGTTTCCATGTTTTGTCTTTTTAATGGATGTGTCTCATTTTTTTTTTCATGACTTCTTGTGTATTTCTTTGCTTCCTTACTTATCTATTTACTTACTTCCTTAAAAAATGACCCACCTAGTTATTTACTTACTTACTTACTTGTTCGTTCATTCCTTCCTTCACTTCCTTATCTTCTTTCATATATCTGTTTATCTGCTCATTTATTTATTATTGAATATTCCAATGATTACTTATTTTTATTCATTGATTCGTTCTTTGTCTATTTTTATGTATGTATTTACTTACTTTCTTAATTTTTTTTTACTTTTTAAAATTTACTTAATTTTTTTTCTTTCTTTGGAAATGTGGATCATTTCTTCCTTCCTTTCTTTCTTTCTTTCTTTCTTTCTTTCTTTCTTTCTTTCTTTCTTTCTTTCTTTCTTTCTGTCTCCTGACTGTCACTGGCTATCTATCTCACTGGTTCTGGGTGAGTGTCAGCAAAGCAGCTCCTGAAATGGAATTTGATGAAGGGATAGATAGATAGATGTATGTATGTCTGTCTGCAGGCCAGAAGAGGACACCAGACCACAGTACAGATGGTTGTGAGCCACCATGTGGTTACCGGGAATTGAACTCAGGACCTTTGGAAGAGCAGGCAGTGCTCTTAACCACTGAGCCATCTCTCCAGCCCCCTCCTTCCTTCCTTCTTTCTTTCTTTCTTTCTTTCTTTCTTTCTTTCTTTCTTTCTTTCTTTCTTTCTTTCTTTCTTTCTTTCTTTCTTTCTTTCTTTCTTTCTTTCTTTCTTTCTTTCTCCTGACAGTCACTGGCTATCTCACTGGTTCTGTTTGAGTGTCAGCAAAGCAGCTCCTGAAATGGAATTTGATGAAGGGATAGATAGATAGATAGATAGATAGATAGATAGATAGATAGGATGCGCACACGCTCGCACACACACACACATATATGCACACATGTGCATGACGCGTACAGATGGGGGGGTTATAAAGTTTTCAGAGGAAGGCGCTTGCTGGTAATAATCACTGTGCTGATAAATAAGGATGGAAATAGCTGAATATTAAATCATTAAAACTCTTCAAATAAATAAAGAGCAATTCCATTTCTCTCTCTCTCTCTCTCTCTCTCTCTCTCTCTCTCTCTCTCTCTCTCTCTCTCTCACCATATACCAGCACATCTGAACTGACTGCAACATACAAAAGAAGAAGAAACACAGAAAGCAGTTTTCCTGCTGGACAGGATCTGATCTGAGATGAGCATAAATTCATCGATTGGCTGCCAACAGCATTTCACTGAGAAGATTCCACTTTTTATGATGTACAGTAAATTAGTTAATTAGATAGATTAAAAAGGGCCTCCTGTGAACTGGGGTGGGGTGTGGCTTCTCAGGTCAGGGAGGGGCTGAGGAGTGTCCCATTGGCCTTGACAATAGGCACCAGTCAGATGTTAATGTCAGGGCCTGAAAGTTCCTCAAAGGGAATGAATGGAGGCCCTTGCTCACCTAAAAAACGCCTGACCTTGGAAAAGGACTTGCGGAAAGCAGGCGCTTGAAACTGTGGTTTCACATTTTACCAGAAAGCTCCCTCTCAGAGGGGAAAGTCACCGTGATATCTTACTCTTTGCCCAAGGATACCCTACCATTCTGATCATTCTTACTGAATTAAGTCTTCTACTGCAAATAAATAAATAAATAAATAGAGTGAGTAAGTAAGTAAGCAAATATGTGGATGGATGAACAAACAAATAAATAAAAAGTTTGCTGACTTTTGGTTTCATAATGAATCTCTCTCTCTCACACACACACACAAACACACATAAACAAAAACTAAATATACAATAAAAGGAAGCATAACAGCTTTACTCAGGGGGCAGAGTGAACTCTGAAAGTTTTCCAGGCAGGGCTATATAGAGAGTTGCTCAATGTCAGGCTGCAGAGATAGTTTAGGTTCAATTCCCAGCATCTACATGGCAGCTCATAGCTGTCTGTAATCCAGGAGACTGAGAGCCATGGCAAAACACAAATGCACATAAGATAAAAATAAATAAATTTTTTGAAGGAAGAGATTGGGGGGGTGGAGACAGAATATAAGAACAAAGTGAGAAACAAGGAAAGATAGTGCTGGCTGGCTAGCTGGCTGGCTGGCTTTCAGTTCCCTGACAGAAATAAGCACATTATGGAGGAACCACAAAGTTGTTTCACTATGTGGGTGTAATGAGGAGAGATTGTGAGTGAGTGTGTCCTGTCAGAACAAAGTTAGTCCCATAGTTGATGAAATTCATTATCCCAAAACTTTAGCAGAATATATCCCAAGCTTGCAAATGTGTGGTCAGCATGTGACAGGTTGGGCTGGAGATGCTGAGAACTGGGGTTCACCCAGGGGAGCCCTCAATGCAAGAGCAGACACTCATTCCCGTGAAGAGTGAGGGAGGGAGGGATCATTCATTCCTATACTCAAGTTTAAGGAAAGATGAATGGCTATGGAGAGACCACTCACAGATATGAAAAATCATTTCCTAAAAATCAAATTTCTCAGTCAGTATGCAACTGCTGTGGTGCTTCTTCTATTTAGAGCAACACACCCACAAACTGATTCCTTGATCTAGAGCCACAGGAAGGGGACACAGCCAACTTGAATCAAAATATTCATCAGAGCATGAGAAGAGTGTAAAAAGGACACAAAAGGAGAGAGAGATAATTGTGGTCCTTCCCTCCCTCAGGAAGTGACTGAAAGATGAGACTTTGTCCAAGCAGGTTATGAAATACCAGACTTGAGTTTCCCCCTCTGTGGGTATTAGTTAGTCAGTCAGTCAGTCCTCCCTTCTTTCTGTAGGAAGGTGGTGCACGTCTCTCAGGGCGTGGGTGCTTGATGCTTCAGACTCATGTCATTGAAGGGCAGAACATAGTCTGGATTCACAACACAGAGCCATCGTCACTTACTAAGTGACAGCCCAGGACACCCAGAGATAACAAGAAATTGCAGTGTGGGCCGGGCTGTGGTGTGTGGAGGTCGGTGCATGCCTTTAGTCTCTGCTCATACACAGATCTCTGTGAGCTCAACGATGGCCTGATTTACAGAGTGAGTTTTAGGACAGCCCAAGATACACAAAGAAACCCTTTCTTGAAAAACAAAACAGCAAAAGAAAGGAAAAAGAAAAAAAGAAAAAAATTGCAGTCTCTTCCTACTCTCTCATCCATTGGCTCTTAAAGAGCTCTCAGGCTGAACTGGAGACCAGGGTGTCATTTATAACTGAGAAGCCAGAAACCTTGGGGGGGTCACAGGAGGACTGACTGCAGCACTTGATGCCTCAACCCTGCTAATGGCTGTAATACGGGCTTTGGCAGAGCACTACTCCCCTTTCTCTATTATTACTGATACACAACGAAAAGGACTTGGGGGGGAGGGGGGATGATGTGCAGTGCTGGTATTGAAATCTCACTGAGAACTTCCGCACTCCTTGTCAATTCCCGACTTTGTCAAATCAACTATCGTGAATCTTTGGTGTGGGTTGGCCCTTTAGGAACTCAGAGAAACAAGACAGGCCTACTGCATCCCAGAAACCTCCCAGTTCCTGAGCCCTAGCCCTGGAAGTCTCAAAGCCATCACATCCAGAAATCTCTCTAGTCCCTGCTAGTGGTGAACTCACTTCGTCTTCCTCCCTCTGGCCTCTCCACGATCTCCATTCTCTAGACAACATGTCTAGAAGCGAGTCTTACAGGCACCGAGAGAGTGTGTCTTGAGGGCAGTTGGCGTTTCTAGGACACGAGTGACATCACAAAATTCCGAGAGCTCTCCGGGATACCGTAGAATTTCCAGAGAAGGGACTGCTGATGTCGTAAGGCACGGCCTTTACCTCCTTGCTAATATTTCTCCCCGAACTGACCGACCGGAACCTGAGGTTTCCTTTCCAGGAGTCTCTCCTGCGACACAGAGGGAGCCATTCAGGATCTCCTCCTGCCAAAACCAGAAATTTCTCTCTGCTTCATTAAAATCTTTTCACTACTTCCTTCACCGAATGACCGACCCTTCCTCCCTCTCCTGAACAGATATTCATCCTCAGTAATATGAGAAATTAGGCCAGGAGGACACGGAGGATGAGGTGAGGGTTGAGTCCTCTGAAGTGAACGAGCACGTAGGGAAGGCTAAACTTAAGGGAACTTGACTCTGAGTGGCAAGAGATGAATAGCTGCTGCCAAGGCACAGATACAGGCATCGGGCTGAGGCACCAACTGGGTGGCTCTCGGTATCCTCCTGCATCATCAGAGCTGTGTGGGAAACTCAGCCCAAAGGAGGGGCAGTGTTCAAAGGGAGAGGGAATTTTCAAGGACAGCACTGTTTTCTTTTTCATGTTTTTTTTTTTTTTTTTAACTCAGACAAAACTTCACCCAAAGTATCTTACAGGGTTGGAGGTTACTTAGTTACTCTAAGTTACTTAGTTAGTCTAATGCTGTTGGGCTGAGATAGAGTATAAGGTTGATGGGGAGTTATTTTTGAGAAGATTGTGTGCTAGCTTCTCATTAAGTCTCATTCTAAAGTGGTCAACTTTAAAATTAAATCCTTAAAATGCAATCTCTATGGCTAGAGATACACAGTGCATCATTCCTTGCCATATGTAAGAGTGCAGCAGCTCTGGAGATGTCACTCTGGGGATGTGGCACTTCTGAATTAACTTTTCCCAGTCTACTTTCTTAGGTTGCAGTCTCATTTTTTTTTTTTTTTTTTTCTTTCTTTCTTTCTTTTTTTTTTTTAACACTGCTTATGACTGTAGTTGCAGTCTCATTTTTTTTTTTTGTTAATTTTTCGAGACAGGGTTTCTCTGTGGTTTTGGAGCCTGTCCTGGAACTAGCTCTTGTAGACCAGGCTGGTCTCAAACTCACAGAGATCTGCCTGCCTCTGCCTCCCGAGTGCTGGGATTAAAGGCGTGCGCCACCATCGCCCGGCTGCAGTCTCATTTTTAATCAACATTTAGAGCAACCTCAGATTGGAGCAGAGTTTTTCAATTTTAAGAACACATTCTAAAACCTGAAAACTATGACTCTTATGTTCCTAAGTTGTTGTTGTTTCTACAGTGGTGATTTTACTTAAATTATTTAATGGGTGAAGGGTCTTGTTATTTTTTTAATATATGTATGTATGTATGTATATATATATATATATATATATATATATATATATATATATTTTTTTTTTTTTTGCAGGGTGAGGTTGAATGTTTATTCCGGGGGTTATGGAGGAGGAAGGGTGAAGCGGGGTAGAGGGGAGAGAGAGAGAGAGAGAGAGAGAGAGACAGAGAGAGACAGACAGACAGAGAGAAGAGGAGAAAGAGACAGAAAAGGAGGGAAGCAGAGAAGTGGGGAGAGAGGCAGAAGTGAAGCTGCCTCTCCGAAGAGGATGATGGAAAAGAGAGCTTTTTTAAAATTTTTTTTATTTATTTATTTATTTATTTATTATGTATACAATATTCTGTCTGTGTGCAGGCCAGAAGAGGACACCAGACCTCATTACAGATGGTTGTGAGCCACCATGTGGTTACCGGGAATTGAACTCAGGACCTTTGGAATAGCAGGCAGTGCTCTTAACATCTCTCCAGCCCCGAGTCTTGTTATTTTAGTATAAGAGTGTGTCTATGAAATTTGTGGTATTTGTGTACATATGTTCTGAGGAGGACAGATCCCCTGGAGCTAGAGTTACAGGCAGCTGTGATCTACCGGATGTAGCTATCTACTGTTAGGGAGTGAAGGAAGGAACAGGAACCCTGATCTACTGAGGTGTGTCTGTCTCCCTTAGAGCCCAGTAAAAGGTCAGAACATACATCTGTTTCCTGAGTTGAAGCTTTAGCTGCTTTTTGTCTGAGGAGAGCTCCAGGCTCTGTGTGCAGCTGAGCTTTTTTTCTTACTGGGCCGGGCTGGGCCACACCTGCTGCCAAGAATTTTGATTATTCCATGTAGTCTGTGGTGGGATAACTGTTTCCGCAAACGGGAAGAACTGGGATGACTTCTGTTTGGTCTTCATTGTGAACGGCAGCATCTAGATTCATTCAGCGGTGGGGAGAGTGTGGCAGACCGGGAGCTTCCTCAGGGGCTGCCGAAGGCGGTTGACCAGAGGAAGGAGGGCATCGGGTTAGGGAGGGGACCCTGGGACAGTTGCCATGGCGACTTGGTGCCATGGCGGCAGCGGGAGGACAGGAGCCCAGGCGTGGCACCGCTGCCGGCCCCTCAGCCCCTGTGGCCTTGCTGCGGGGCTCGCACCAAGAGAGCAAGCAAGTGAGCTACCAATCCAAGTTCAAGTACCAGAGACCAAGCCTGGGCATTTTGCTTTCGGTCTTGGCTACGGAGAATGGACAACCGACATGATGAATGTCTCAGAGGCGCTGCTCACAGACCCAGTGCTTGCGCTCTCTCTCTCTCTCTCTCTCTCTCTCTCTCTCTCTCTCTCTCTCTCTCTCTCTCTGTGTGTGTGTGTGTGTGTGCTGGCAGCCTGGAGTTTGCCTGTGGTCTCCCTGCTCGCCACCTCCTGCGCTCCCCAATGCCAGCTGCGGGAAAAATTTCTAGAGATTGCCTCCAATATTCGCCATTTTGGGAAAGTTGCAGGGGAAAAAAAAAAAGAAAGGAAGAAAGGAGGGGATGGAGGGAGGCAGAGGATGCCCATCGTCCTGATGGAGGATGCGCCCTGAGAGGGGGCACACAGGCCCTCCAGAAGTATTCTCTTGTAGACTGGGCAATGCCGGCCTGCCTGAAAGAATCAGTGGAGGATGAGACAGTAGTAGACATAGGCCATACTACAGAATATTGCATACATACATACATAATAAATAAATAAATATTTTTTTTAAATATTTATTTATTTATTATGTATACAATATTCTGTCTGTGTGTATGCCTGCTGGCCAGAAGAGGGCACCAGACCTCATTACAGATGGTTGTGAGCCACCATGTGGTTGCTGGGAATTGAACTCAGGACCTTTGGAAGAGCAGGCAATGCTCTTAACCACTGAACCATCTCTCCAGCCCCAAATAAATAAATATTTTAAAAAATTGTTCTAAGTTAATTGAGACGAGAATTAAAAACCAGTGTGCATCTGGTGTGTGTGTGTGTGTGTGTGTGTGTGTGTGTGTTATAAATTCTTATTTCGATTTTATATGTATCCAGGCCATTTTGTCTCTTCAATCCCAATTGTGGAGCATATAAGAAACGTACAGGTAAAAAGATTCCAGAGATCTGTAACCTGGGGTGTTTTGAAAGATTACAAAATGGGACAGGTAGGGGCTGTGACCTTTGCTTCTCCTCTAACTTGTGGGCAGATAAATAGAAGGCAACCCTGCACGTCTAGCTTACTTGGTTTTCAAAGTGGTCTGCTTGCCATCCAGCCATGAACAAAGCCTTGCACTGCAGAACCCTTCGGGTACTATTAAGTACTCTCAGTGCAGGTTTACATTAAAAATGCCTTGAGGTTTGTAACCTTCAACGAAATACATCAGTAAGGACAGTAGAGTTTATGGGTTTGTGCTACTCGGGAAGACTGGACTTCAACAGTGGAAGCACCTCAGGACATTATGGGCAAGCCAGCACAAGCCTCCCTGGCAGCGGAGGCCTAGGTGGCACCAGAGCAGTTTCCCTCCCCAAGCTCTGAACTGATGCGCACTTGAACACTGTGCCCACAGCCCTGAACCATTTGTCAGGCTGGGGGAAGGACAGAGAAAAATTAGGGGTAAGAAGCGGCTGATCGGATATAATCTCTAATTAATCCGCAGCTCGGTCCCTGCCAAAGCAGATCATTGATTTTTTTTTTTTTTTTTTTTTTTTCTGGGTGAGGATGGAAGGGGAAAGAAGTGCAGCAGCGTTCCCTTGGGAAAGCGATCAGGGGAGTGAACAAAGGAAGTGGGTTCTCCCCCACTTCTTTGAGGCTCTGGGAAAAAGGATAAAACTTAATAGGGGGGGACTAGTGACTGGGAAGCGACTGGTGGGGGAGTTTATGGGCATCTCACTCTGAGGTAAGGAGCGCGAAAGAGAAAAAAAAGAGAGAGAAAAGAATTAGGAAAAAGGGGGGGAGAGAATTGAATTTTTTCCTTTTGTGCAAATATGGCCAGGGTGTTGGATATAGCACGCATGGGTAGGGAGTGGTCCAACTTTAACTGGTTCCTAAGAGGAACTAGAGCCTTGGAGGGCCCCGCCCCCACCCCTGTTTGGCTGCTTTGGGCAGCTTCTTTGGCTTAGGATACAAGGTAGCAGCGGTGGGGAGAGTGTGGCAGAGGGGGAGCTTCCTCAAGGGCTGCCAAAGGCGGTTGACCAGAGGAAGGAAGGCACCGGGTTAGGGAGGGGACCCTGAGACAGTTGCTGTGGCGACTTGGTGCCGTGGCGGCAGCGGGAGGACAGGAGTCCAGGCGTGGCACCACTTCATGCCCCTCCGCCCCAGTGGCCTTCCTGCGGGGCTCGCACCAAGAGGAAAACAAAACAAAACAAAAAGCCCCTTCTTTGTTTTACTTCACATTTTAATTTGATTTTTTTTTTTTTTTTTTTTTTTTGAGACAGGAGGACCTGTCTTTGTGTGTTTCAGACAAACTATTTCACTATATGGCCCAGGACTTACTTCTTTCTGAACACTTCTGCTGCAAATACAATCTTTTTTTTTTTTTAAAAAAATATTTATTTATTTATTATGTATACAGCATTCCTTCCACGTATGTCTGAAGGCCAGAAGAGGGCACCAGACCCCATTACAGATGGTTGTGAGCCACCATATGGTTGCTAGGAATTGAACTCAGGACCTTTGTAAGAACAGTCAGTGCTCTTAACCTCTGAGCCATCCTGAAAATACAATCTTAAAAGAAAAACTAAAATTAAAATGAATGGCCTGGCATTAACAAAGACAAAAAACAATAGAAAGAAAGAAAGAAAGAAAGAAAGAAAGAAAGAAAGAAAGAAAGAACATCCTGCATTTTCTTGCTTGCTTTTTTTTCTTTTATTATTTTTTGAGTCACGGTTTCTCTGTGTAACAGATATGCTGAAGCCTTGTCCTTTGGGCTCCAGGCTCTCAGTACTGCATCAAAAACTCGAGTGTATGGTGAGCCCATGTCCGGTCCTGCCGGCAGCACTCAGGAACTGGAAATACAAGCATCAGGAGATCATCTTCAACAACCCAGCAAGTGTAAACCATCCTGGTGGGAAACAGACCCTCTAAAAGAAATCAATAAAATGACATTTTTATTTTTTTCTGTCTGAAGTGAAAACGTTCCAAATAATTCACTACGTCAGTATTCCTTGAGATGATATCAAAGTCAGAAATTTTCATATTATTCCATGGCTGTTGTAATTTTCTCTGTGGCAGGCAGCGGCAGGCAGATCTCTGTGAGTTTGAGGCCAGCCTGGTGGTCTACAGTTCCAGGACAGGTGCCAAAGCTACAGAGAATCCTTGTCTCAGAAAACCAAAAAAAAAAAAAAAAAAATTCCTTCTGTCTCTCAAGTCTCCTGTCTTTCTCGAAGCAGGCCCAGGAATCCTCAGTGCATGTAGGTGATCTAGGAAATCTCATGGGGCAGGGGCCCTGTCCTCCAGTCCTGACCCCTGAGGGCACCTGCTAAAAGTGAGAAGGCAGATTTCAGAGACTAGTAAAGTTCAAGGTCACCAGCCCTTCCTCCTAACAGCTAGAACTCCTTGCTGAACCCTTAAAGGGTGAGTCTAAGATGGGCAGTGGTGGTGCACGCCTTTAATCCCAGCACTCAGGAGCCAGAGGCAGAGGTAGTTCGAGGCCTGCCTGGTCTACAAGAGCTACTTTGAGGACAGGCACCAAAGCTACAGAGAAACCCTGTCTGGAAAAACCAAAAAACAAATAAATAAATAAATAAATAAAAAATATAAAGGGTGAGACTACAACTTGATTGGTCTGCTGAGATATGCATATTTTGAGAGAGAGAGAGAGGGAGAGAGAGAGAGAGAGAGAGAGAGAGAGAGAGAGAGAGAGAGAGAGATTTAATTTATGTTTTTTATTTTTGTTTGTGTTTTCGTTTTGATTTTCAAGGCAGGGTTTTCTCTGTTGCTTTGGAGCCTGTCTTTGGAACTAGCTCTTGTCGACCAGGCTGGCCTCTGCCCGGTATGGAACCAATCCTTTTGAATGCTTTCATCCTGGTCTTTAAAAATTTGAAATGAAACTAAGTTCTACACAACTGGAAAGACTGTCTCAAATTAAAGTTAAATAAAATGTTCTGAAATAGGACACCTTCCCTGCCCCCCCCACAAGGACACACTTGGTGCAGACCAAGAGATACAAACAAAATTTGAAATACATGAAATTAACAGAATGAGAAACGAAAAACTTAGTTGGGTTGTCACTGTGGTGCACATCTTTTATTCTACCATCCAAGAGACAGAGACAGGTGTACCTCTGTGAATTCCCAGGCCTTGTAGAGAGGCCTCCGTCCCAAATTAAAATATATATATAAGTTTGCCTGTGGCTTTTTGGCACAGTGTCAGAAGCCCAAACTCTGCCTGTGGTCTCAGATAGCTGATAAGCTTCTGTGCCCTGTGATGATTTTTATTTATTTATTTATTTTATTATTTTTAAGTTTGCTATTGGTTTTTTTAGGATCTGGCTTCTGGAATAAAGTTTGCTTCTGGTTTATTAGACTTGGTGGTGTTCTCATCTTGGCATGACCCAGCCCCCCCCCCCACCGAACCAACATTTAAGTGCCTTTCAACCATTTTAGATCCCTCTGTTGAGAGTTCTCTGTTTAGGTCTGTACTCCATTTTTTTAAATTGGA